>CM029460.1:13200859-13730058 GCA_017140185.1 Eucalyptus polyanthemos subsp. polyanthemos
CAATATCAAAAAACGAAGGAAAATAGTCCCGGTTCTTTCTGGGAGCACACTACTGCCTCTACTTTCCACGCCTTCTTCATAGTAGTCCAAAAAGTGGGAAGTTAACATGGGGTTTTGAATATAGCTTAGAAAAGTGTGTGATTTGCATTGCTAATGTCTTATCCTGGATGATGAACAAAGCAATAGAATATGGAAGCCTAAAAGGAATAAAACTCAACGGTATTGCCCCACATTGTCTCATCTCTTATTTGCCGATGATGCCATTATCTTCATGGATGGAACAGGTTGGGGAATGCCAAAATCTAGCCAACATCCTTAATCGGTATTGCTATGTGGTTAAGCAATTAATCTCAACAAGTCGAGTGTTTTTCGTGGGGCTGTCCATTGACCTTGAAGAGGAATATGGCCTATGAGTTACGTGTGCCGATTATGGACAAAACAGGAAAATACTTGGGAGTTCCTTCTGATTGGGGACAAACAAGAAAAGAGATGTTCTCATGGATCCTTGATAGGGTGAATATGAAGCTGGAAGGTTGGAAGGAAAGACTCTTATCTAAAGCTGGTAAGGAAACATTGATCAAAGCCGTTGTACAAGCAATCCCTCAATATGCCATGTCTATCTTCAAGATCCCAATCTCTATATGCAAAGCCATCGAACAACGGATAGCAGCCTTTTGGTGGAAACAGAATGAGTCTAGAAGAGGAATGCACAAAAAATGGGAAATTCTGAAATGCAGAAAAGATGAAGGGGGCCTTGGTTTCAAAGATCTAATTAATTTTAACAAGGCAATGTTAGCCAAACAAGCACGGAGATTAGCACAATCACCCTCAGCACTATGGAGCAATGTTCTCAAAGGATTATACTATCCAAACAACGACTTATGGAAGGCAAAAACAGGACAAAGACCATCGTGGGGTTGGCGCAGCATACTTATTGGTCGAGATTCCATTGAACCGGAGGTGAAGTGGATAGTAGGAGACGGACAAAGTATTCACATATGGATAGATAGATGGCTTCCGAGGGGTAATCGGAGGCCCAATGAACAGAAACGATCCACAGAAAGTTGCTGAACTAATCAACAGTGAAAGCAGGTTATGGGAGCAAACTAAAATCCACGCGCTCTTCGATACTCAGGTAGCTCAGGAAATTTTATCTACTCCAATCAGCATTCAGCCACAGCAAGACAAACTCGTTTGGACGGGAAACCAATCAGGTATGTACTCGGTAAAAAGCGGCTATAACAGAGTATGTGCAAAAGCTGATGTCCTTGACCTAAACAGAGCCACTACCTCCTACCAGCCACCCTGATCTTTATGGAACCGATTATGGGGCACTCCAATCCCCCTAAAATCAAATTCTTTCTGTGGAGCATATGCCAAAATGCACTCCCGACAAAAGAAAACCTCCACAAAAGGCGAATCTTACTTGATCCCCTGTGTCCGCTCTGCCTCAAGTATCCAGAAACAACCGAACACCTCTTCTTCCTAAGCAATAAAACGCGGCACATTTGGAGAGACCCACGCCTAAACCTGCACATAACCACTAGATCAGTAACTCGTATAGACAAGTGGTTCGCTGAGTTCTTCGAAGCAAAAACAGAGCTACCTTCAGCAGCTATGGTGGCCTACTCGATGTGGCTGATATGGAAGCTTCGCAATGACAAAATATTCAGATCTCGGCCCCTAAAACCGATTCATTGGTAGATCTCGCCAACATCAGTCTATGGCCTTCTCCAGATGGATCCCAGGAAAAAAACGCAGGAAACTAGAAGATCCGACTCGCCTGAGGTCCTGGAAAGCACCGGATAAGTGCAGACTGAAGCAACGTGGACTGCTCTTGGAAGAGAAGAAGATAGAACAAGCTCGGTAGCAGGCCTCGTGCGCAACTCGAACGGCTTACTGATGGATGGCTTTGCAGCCAAATCAGAGCAGAATCTGCTCTCCACGCTGAAACCTAGCAATCCTTCATGGCACGTTTTCTGCACAACAGAACAGGGAGAACAGGGAAGCAGTTCAGTTCGAAAGAGAGGATGGGAGAAGTACAATCCGATAACTTCACGCTCGTGGAAACCATCATGGGCCGGATGGAAGACCCATGGGCCGTAAGTGGCATCCTACCAGAAATTAGAACGCTCCTGCGGACTTACCTTCAACGACTCTTTCCTATTGCTCAAGAAAAGCAAACTCAGCCGCTGATTGACTTTGCCAAAATGCACCGCCTCAAGCTCTGGCAACCAACTGGATTTATGCGCCACCGTCAGCCCTTTTAGATATTTTCTGTTTTGATGCTAATCTATCAGCTACGTGTAACCCGTATGTTTAATCTATGAATGTCATATTTCCGTCCAAAAAAAAAAAAAAATTCTGCAAACAAAAGGAGGAAGAAAATTTAACAGAACATTATAAACCATTGAATTAAGAGCACAATTTGCATTCTACAATAACTGCACAATTCATAGGCTCATAAAGATAATTCCCCAATTATCAAACTTTAGAGTGATGCTTCTTGAACGCTTTCTTCTTGCCAGAAGCATGATGTAGCTTAATTTTCTTCTTCTTCTTCTTGCCTGAAATTTTCCCATCAGAACCAACGGGCACAACGGCTTCTAAGTTCATCCCATGATGTTTGCTCTTCTTACCCCACGTTTTATATCGAACCTGAGTTGCTGACTCACCTTCAACTGGGCCGTCGCCTTCGCCACCGCACGAACAACGCCACTCCAAATCTGCGTATTTTTTCGCCTTCGCGTCTTGTCTCACGTGATGAGTCTTGTCCTTCCTTTGGTAGAACGAAGATATCCACATCGTCGGCGATTGGATCTTGCCCGAAAAAGAACGTCATGAGAATGTCGTCATAGTAGACCCCAGAGTTCGAATTCTGAATCTCAAGCTCGTACGTCAACGAACTCGAGCCGTTCTGAATGTTGTTCGAGGTCGGAACGGAGAGGTCCACCACCGTGAAGGAAGGCTGATGGGGATGTAGGATTCGCCATATGCAAAAAGCAAGGCCTGCCAAGGCAGAGAAGAACCAAAGCAGCGATACACAGAGGCTCCTCGCCTCGGAGGTGAAGATTTCGTCAGTAAAATTAGGGCAAGGCGATGGCATTTTGGGTTGATGAAGACGATTATGTTATTGAGAGACATAGATTTGTGATAGAAAAAGGAGGTGAACAAGATGAAGTGCCAGCATAATATTTCTGTGGAATCTCTTTTTTGCCTAGGGTATAAGCCAAGTTCATTAAAGTATTAGTGGAACATATGCTTTCTTCCAAGCATGAAGACGCTTTTTCCTCTTTAGGAGCTTGTTGGGTTAGCGTGATAGAGTTTTTGTTTTCTTCAAAGTCAGCACATCATAAATGTGATTCCACATTGCGACTATCCCGGAATGGATTATGTAAAGGATTTATCAGGTCCAATATCAATGCAAAAAATTCTTCACCGTATTCACAGTTGAATGGTGAACATCTCAGAATAATTTGATTGACAAGCTAACATGAAAGCACATGTGACTCCTCTAACATTGAATTTTTACACCCGACGGTGGACCTAGCGAGAATTTTTGTATAAAAGTCATAACACTTTTAGATTGCAATTAAGAGTTCATCACATGAATTTTAAGTATTAAGGTGGCAAATCGATCCAGACCTCACATTATAACTTTATAAGCACTTTACTTCCTGCATCTAAAAGCTTACAAGAAGCTCAAATGCAATAGTCTTTTCTCACGATTCTGTTCTCCGATTTCACCACCTTAGGTTATGCTTGCATAAGCGTGCGATCATCCCGGCTACGATTATCTAATTCATCTTTCTAGGGACAGTATACGCATTTGTTTTGAAAAAATGAATTTATTTTCTTTTCTTCTTACTTAGGTAGAATTCTGAAAAATTTGTGCGTATCGAAAAAAAAAATTGCTAAGAAAAGTTACCTATCCCTTGATTTCCGGTTGTTCGTTGGTAATTTACAACAGATTATACTCTTCTATTATCTTGTAACTTTTATTTGTTTTTCTTGCAAAGCTTTATATTTATGGACTATTATATCAATTTATTAATATTTATTTAAGTAACTTACCAGTTTTTAATTCGATTGAATTATTAAATAATTTTGTGTTTCCAATTCTCATTTTAATCACACGCAGAATTCTCATTTTAACTACTTGCAGATTTTCATTTATCTTTTTTTATCGACTTTTCTTAATGTTTTCCAACTTTCATTTGTCTCCCATGGCAGTTAAATTCATCAAGCTGCGTTATGACTTTGGTTTAATACCAAAAAAAATCCCAAATTGATATACTCATACCATATTTATCCCAAATTAATTTTCGTGTCACAAAAAACTCAAAGGCGGCGCACAATAATCACATTTATCCCAAAATCAATTCATGTTATTAAATATATCAAGTGATACACCCCATGATTAATTTACTTTCAACTAGCTTCTATCCCTCAATTAGCTTCTATCTAATATCCTCGTTGCAAAATAATTTGAAAACTATGGCAAAAATGCTGATAAATTAATGAAAATTTCTTGCATATTTTGCCCCTCAACTCCTCAAACTTGGTAATTATAGCTGTCCATCCATCTCTTTTGTTGCTCGCAAGCAATTGCCTTTTAATTTGTTTAATGCACAACAAAAGCGTTTCTACATCTTCCAGGCTCAATATGCATTTTCTTTTGATGAACTCACCATCTTCCAATAGAATAAACCACGAACACATTTGAAAAATGAAAACAAATGAGATTAACTACGAACCAATTTCCTATAGATGAATGAACACATATGTATATAGATAGAACTATGCATAGCACAGAAAAATATTTGCTAGACAGTCTAAGATTTTTACTTCCATACCAAACATCCCAGCACAAGAGGAAAATATGAGCTGATCTTTCTGTTTCTTGTTTCTTTTTCTTTAGGCTTTTGGGGGATTTTTCACTAGATGGTGAAAAGGGTTGAGAGCGAAAAGCTTAAAAGGGGATATTTACTTCATGTGCTCTGTTTTCATGTCTATGTGATCGCTCTCTCTCTCTCTCTCTCTCTCCCTCTGCAGTCAACCCCATATTTGATATTAGGATGAAGTCTTGACTTGAGCATTGTGCAAGTGCTTCTTTTGAGCCGTGGCCAGAACTAAACTTGGCACAACTCATAAGCAAATTGAATCACTTGTTTTTGGTCCAAAGATCAAATTCTTACTACTAATATTTCAAGTTTGTCTGTTATAATTTCAAATCATGGATTTTGGAAGGAACTAGAGCAAAACATCCATTATAATTGAAGCAAAAATTGTTATTTTAGCTGAGTTGATGTATCTATCACATACACATGATATCTATGGTATACACATGTTCTGGGGTAGTTTGAAGGGAGGTTAATGCTGATAACCAATTTCGTGCTTTTTTTTTTTTTTGGGATCATCAAAAAGTGGGCTGGGAGTTATTTTCTTGTGTTATAAGTTCTTATTTTTTTCTTTTTGGTTTTCTTTTCGTTTGCACTTGCTACGAAGCATGGGTTCTATATATAAAGAGAGATCTAATTCCTCAAACAAACAAAAAAAAATACTCAACTTAGGTCTAATTCTAATTTTACCTTTGTACTTTATTACTAAAATGCGATTTAATAATCCAAGTAAGATAAAGCGATCATAAGATTTAAAATAACTATACTACTAAATTTGATTTTGAGATAGACTTGCTAACATACTCACAACAAACAACTACTCATAACAGCTACTCACAACAAATTTGATTTAAAGTCACTATGGGTTCTATCTCCCCAGTCCTCTCTTACTCTTTCTCAAAAAGTTTCTATTATTCGAACATCGATATATATACTCATCAAGCATGGCATCAAAAGTATCATTCACGAAATCACCACACACTTAACAATCACAACTAAGAAAAAGCATAATAAGAAGGAATCGAATCAAAGAACCTAGATTTAGGGGCGAGACGAGCAAGTACATTCTCGAGCGGAGAGGGAAGCGAACACGAGAGAGCCGAGTGACTTGATTTAGCAAAGAAAGTAGACACCAAGAGGCGGCATTGGGAACTAATGAGTGAAGATGGAAGATGACCAAGCGATGACCAAATAGCCGAGCAATAAAGTAGTGACACCCAAAGGAGTAGCGAAACCAAAGAACAGCGAAACCAAGGCATATTCCGGAAGATGGCTTTCGGGTTGTATCGAGGAGCTCGGTTTGATGACGATTGATGAGCGAAAGAAGATGACCAAGCAAAGCAATAAAGAGCAATGACACCAAAGGCACAATGAAACCAAAGGCGTATTCCACAAAGCAGCGACAATAAAGGCGCAACGTAGCAAAACCGGAGGCGTATTCCACAGAGCAGCAATAGCAAAGGCGTAGTGTAGCGAAACCAGAGGGGTATTCCACAAAGCATCGACACCAAAGGCACGGCGCAACGAAACCAGAGGCGTATTCCACAAAGCAGCGACACCAAAGGCATGGTGTAGCGAAACCAGAGGCGTATTCCATAGAGTAGCAACACCGGAGGTGCAAAGAAATCGAGGCACAACGAAACTAGAGGCGTATTCATGGGAGTAACGAGAAGACAGTTTTCCAATTGTATGGGGGAGCTCGGTTTGATGACGATTCTTGGTGCGTGCTCATGGATTTGAGAGAGAAGAAGACGATAACTTTGCAGGTGGGTCAGAAAGGGAAGAGGAAAGCGTGTGCAGATCTAGGGTTTTCAGCGAAAGGGTTAAACTTGGAATTTCGTTAAGTTATAAGGGCAACAATGGCAATCGAACAAAATTCATTAATGGGGACAACCAGCTTACCGAGAATGCTGAAATGCCCAAGGCAGGATCCCCCCTGCCTTGGGCTTTCAACCTTCAAAAGGCTGACTTTCAACCAAGGGTGTTTACAAAACAAATTGCCAAACACTCATTTTTAGCCCAAAGGGCTTTGGAAGCCTTAAGTGGCTTTGGAAATGCCACATCCAAACACACCCTAAATCAACATCCACGCAATATTTCTTCGCCAATTTTATCATATATTGATAAAGATTCAAGATTGTGATAGAATTTTTCTCAAATCCCAAATCTTGCAAAGATGAGCTCGCATATATATTTTTTGTCACACTTGCCATATCCAATGATATTGAAAAATCCCCATCATATCCCAGAAAATTTCAAATCACTATTTCTCACAAGATAATTTTTTGTCATAAAAGAAAACGGGCTTGGGCCAATTTGCTCCCTTCGTGGGCTTAGTCCAACCTATCAATTTAAAGCTCAGAACCACCAATTCGAACACATCCGTCATCATTCTAATTCATATGCAAATTAAAATAAATACACCTAAAATTATATGTTATGTAATTAATTTTTTTAGGGGTTAAAAATTAATCCTTAATTTTTATGCAAAAAATAAATGATGGATGCGCCAAAAATTAGGTGTCAACGCTTTACGCAGCGTGACCACACTAGAGTAGTTAGACTTTGAGGACTTAGGACTGATAAATAACAATGTATTTGAATTGGCCACCTTCTTGAATAAGGAACTCTATTACCTTAGGAAGAATCAAATTCTTTGGTGGTATGCTATGTCAAGATTCTTTGATTGTTGGAATTAAGAAAAGGCCAACCTTTTTACCACCGCCCTTTCAACCATTCCTGCCCCTTCAATTGAAAAAAAGAGAGGATAATATTATGGAACGAAATAGAAGAAGTTGTTACCCGTAAGGATCTCCATTGAATCATGACTCTTTCAAAACAAGAATGAAACAGGCAATTAGCATTTCACTTATGACTTTTTTTGTGGAATGTTACAGACCACACATAAGGACAAAGGGAGAACCAGATTTCTCGATAGGACCCCATTTGCATCGCAAAAAATCAATGATTTGAAAAAACAGTTCTCTTAAAATGGCCACTTGTATTATTTGCATAAATGAATGAGTTGAAAAATAAAAAAGATATGCATAAGAGAGTAATTATGTGTATTTTGATATATTATAACGAAGATTTTATCAACCTAAATATAAGTTTTATGAAATGACTAAATAAGATAATATATTAATCAAGATACGGACAATCATTAAGGATATTCATACAATCTTGAAAGATATAGAAAACCATCAGAATTATCCTAAATATCTTTAACAAAATGAACGAAAAGTATTTTCTTCGTCCATGGAGTATTTAGATATAATTTGTTGTAGACAAGGAAAATATTTCTCATTCGCTAATTATTTCGAGTAATTTACTTTCTAGATAATATTTTTTAAATTATTCATTTTTTATCAAATAAACGCATGCTAAATGTTGGAGTGTTTCTCCTTTCAAATGATCCCTTCCTTAGGACCATTATGGAGCCATAATATCTAGTGAGTGGGTCAATCATGTAAGGACACTGTGCTATAAACTAAATTTTTGGTTGATTTTTAAGTTCAAGGAAATGGCCATGAAGAAGTCAAACTACTTATACCATGCATTAAGACTCGACTTTAGGATTAGTGCTTAATCTCATCAACCTGGACAGATACCTAGAATTAACCAAAAGAATCACTACCAAGGTTGGGTGACCATCAACCTAAGTTGAAGCAACTCCTCTAAGTTGCTCAAAATTCTTAATATCAGCAAGCACAACGCACTTTAAATCCGAATTGTCTTAAAAAAATCATTGCAACAGCATCACCTGAGTATTAGGTTAATCTTTTGCGTGGTCGAATTGCTCATGAGGAAACAAGAAGTTGGGCCCAAACATATGCTATAGAAAAGCATAATGGATTTTGAGGCCGGAAACCACGTCGAATTGACTTACGTGGAGGGCTCTGAACTGATATTATAGACCGAGTATCACACCCTAATCGAAAAGGCAAAGCCAATAAATTTACTGAATGCATGATTCCTATTTCGGAGGTTGCCTTTTGAACTTTTATTTTCTGAACGCTAGGAAACTCATCCAATCGCGTCCTATTTGGCGTGGTATCACCAGATTAATCATGCTCCTCTCTTTTGTTAACATGAGAACTAAGGACCCTTTTACTTATAAAAAATTTCGAGACATAAAATAACTCCCGAGATATTTAAATTTTTGCCTTCGAATACTGCAAGCAAAAGGAGGAAGAAAATTGAACAGAACATTATAAACCATTGAATTAAGAGCACAATTTGCATTCTACAATAACTGGACAATTCATAGGCTCATAAAGATAATTCCCCAATCATCGAACTTTATAGTGATGCTTCTTGAACGCTTTCCTCTTGCCAGAAGCATGATGTAGCTTAATTTTCTTCTTCTTCTTGCCTGAAATCTTCCCATCAGAACCAACGGGCACAACGCCTTCTAAGTTCATCCCATGATGTTTCCTCTTCTTACCCCACTTTTTATATCGAACCTGAGTTGCTAGACTCACCTTCAACTGGGCCGTCGCGTTCGCCACCGCACGAGCAACGCCGCTCCAACTCTGCGTATTTTTCGCCTTCGCATCTTGTCTCACGTGATGAGTCTTGTCCTTCCCTTGGTAGAACGAAGATATCACATCATCGGCAACTGGATCTTGCCCGAAAAAGAACGTCATGAGAATGTCGTCATAGTAAACCCCAGAGTCCTTGTTCGAATTCTGAATCTCAAGCTCGTACGTCAACGAACTCGAGCCATTCTGAATGTTGTTCGAGGTCGGAACGGAGAGGTCCACCACCGTGAAGGAAGGCTGATTGGGACGTAGGCTTAGCCATATGCAAAAAGCAAGGATGGCCAAGAGAGAGAAGATCTGAAACAGCCATACATAGAAGCTCCTTGCCTCGGAAGTGAAGATTTCGTCGGTAAAATTAGGACAAGGCGATGACATTTTTGGGGGAGGAAGACGATTATGTTATTGAGAGAAATAGATTTGCGAGAGAAAAAGGAGGTGAACAAGATGATGTGCCAGCATAATATTTCTGTGGATTCTCTTTTTTGCCTAAGGTATAAGCCAAGTTCATTAAAGTATTAGGGGAACATATGCTTTTCTTCTCAAGCATGAAGACGCTTTTCCTCTTTAGGAGCTTGTTGGGTTAGCGTGATAGAGTTTTTGTTTTCTTCAAAGTCAGCACATCATAAATGTGATTCCACATTGCGACTATCCCGGAATGGATTATGTAAAGGATTTATCAGGTCCAATATCAATGCAAAAAATTCTTCACCGTATTCACAGTTGAATGGTGAACATCTCAGAATAATTTGATTGACAAGCTAACCTTGAAAGCACATGTGACTCCTCTAACATTGAATTTTTACACCGACAGTGGACCTAACGAGAATTTTTGTATAAAAGTCGTAACACTTTTAGATTGCAATTAAGAGAGTTCATCACATGAGTTTTAAGTCGTAAGGTGGCAAATCAGTCAGACCTCACATTATAACTTTATAAGCACTTTTACTTCCTGCATCTAAAAGCTTACAAGAAGAGCTCAAATCACCGTCTTTGTTCTCTGATTTTGTTCTCTGATTTCACCACCTTAGCGGTTGTACTGCATAACTGTGCGATCATCCCACGGCTGATTATCTAATTCATCTTTCTAGGGATGAGTATACGCATTTGTTTTGAAAAAATGAATTTATTTTTCTTTTCTTCTTGCCGGTAGAATTCTGAAAGAATTTGTATGTATCGAAAAAAAAAAAAATTGCTAAGAAAAGTTACCTGTCCCTTGATTTCCAGATTGTTCGTTGGTAATTTACAACATATTATACTCTTCTATTA
This sequence comes from Eucalyptus polyanthemos subsp. polyanthemos, assembly GCA_017140185.1. Lineage (NCBI taxonomy): Eukaryota > Viridiplantae > Streptophyta > Magnoliopsida > Myrtales > Myrtaceae > Eucalyptus > Eucalyptus polyanthemos. The sequence continues at coordinate 13,211,571 of CM029460.1, forward strand.
TCTTGTAACTTTTATTTGTTTTTCTTACCAAAGCTTTATATTTATAGACTATTATATCAATTTATTAATATTTATTTAAGTAACTTACCAGTTTTTAATTCGATTGAATTATTAAATAATTTTGTGCTTCCAATTCTCATTTTAATCACACGCAGAATTCTCATTTTAACTACTTGCAAATTTTCATTTATCTTTTTTTATCGACTTTTCTTAATGTTTTCCAACTTTTATTTGTCTCCCATGGCAGTTAAATTCATCAACTGCGTTATGACTTTGGTTTAATACCACCAAAAAATCCCAAATTGATATACTCATACCATATTTATCCCAAATTAATTTTCGTGTCACAAAAAATCTCAAACGGGTACACAATAATCACATTTATCCCAAACTTAATTCGTGTTATTAAATATATCAAATTGATATGCCCATGATTAATTTACTTTCAACTAGCTTCTATCCCTCAATTAGCTTCTATCTAATATCCCCGTTGCAAAATAATTTGAAAACTACGGCAAAAAAATGTTGATAAATTTATGAAAATTTCATAAGTTACCAACAAGTTTCCTGAACAATAGTTGACAGTCATTCTTTTACCAACAGCTATTTTTTCTTTTGCATTTGTTGAAGTTTATTGAAATTCATTAGCACGAAAAAAATCTGATTTTTCTTCTTTTTTTTTTTTTTTTTGGGCACCGAACAATAGAATTGTGCTCTTACTAAACAAGATTTGTCCAAATCTGATACTTCGCATAAGATGTCACCTTTTTGACAGAAATGTATGACATCTGCAAGTCATTTGGGTTCGAAGTCTAATGCATATCATCGTACATCCTGCAATTCCCAATTATTTTTTTTTCTCGCCATCTCGGTAGCAATTTCATATTGAATAATTGCAAAGACAAATTCCCTCATAGATTCACGAAAAGAAATGATACACAAATTGTACATATGCTTCTTAATCAGGAAAACTCAATTACAAAGTTACCAATGAATTATCAAATGAGGCAGCGAACCCGATTATGACTTGGAAGAAAAGCTAGCAAGAGCCAATCAAGTGAAATAAACCGGGCATCTCTTGTCCTTGGAAGAAAGCAAGATGTTCCCATCGGGTCCCACAGCCACCGTACAGCTGGCGTGCATCCGATGGCGCTTGCTCTGCCACGTCGACACCTTGAATCGGATGGCCGACGTCAGTTCCATCCGGAACGTCACGCTCCCCGCCGCACGATCGCCCAAGAACTCCATCCAGCGCTGACTGGTCACGGTCAACGTGGCCCCACTCAACACGTCGGTAACAGTCGTCGTGGTCTTGGGGTCCTGATGTACCCCCGGAAACAACGACTTCGACCCGATCTGTTGATCCTTGTAAAAAACCGATCCGTCCAATGCGTCGTAGTCGATCGAGATGTGCTGGTTCGAGTTCCGGAGCGTGATATTGAACCCTAGCTCCGCGTTCTCAAACCCGTTCGCTTGGCTCAGGCCCGGGACCGAGAACTCGTGGATGAAGACCCGGGGCCTGTGCGGGCGGAGGCTCAGCCACATGATGAACGTGATGATGCCTAGGATGAGGAGGAGGGTCAAGAAAATGGCGCACACGATCTTGGAGACCCGGGTGGCGAGGCTCTCCTTGACGCGGTGCACGTAATACCGCGGTGTGTGGTGGTGTGTCTCAGGCTTCTGCAGCTTCTCCGGCGGGTGTGCAGAGATAATCGGTATCCGGTTAGGGTCCGACATCGTCCCCTTTTGTTTCTTTTTCGTTTTCTTTTGTGGTCTGAGCTCGAGAGACCAGCGATCGAGAGTGATCGTTGATGATTATGTAGACAACGGTGAAGAGAATTTCCAGGAGGGTTTTTTGATCGGAGAAAGAAAGGAATAAGACTATGGTATCAAATGTTGTGCATGTTATCTACGACACGAAGGATCGATACTGTAGTTGTGTAGCTGAGCAAGCAAGGGAGATGCTACTTTTGTGTTGAACACTCCATCGTTGTCTGCGGCAACCAATAATAAAAGGGTGCTTTTACCATTAGGAATCTAACCAACCATGGGCACATATCCCTTGGCCCTTTTTCGCGTGAGTTGATACCTAAGTTCTACTTTATGGCTAAACAAATCACATACATGATATATATAAACACGCACGTATATCAATAAAAAAGAGAATTCTTAATTTGCTTGTATTACCCATCATAGGGTGCCAATTTATATACAAAATAATGCTTAACATATCATAAAAAATAAAATCTTTCAATTATCTCTAGCCGATTATAAGAGCCAAACCAATGATTATGCTAACTGAAAAGCAGAAATCGAATATTTAGTAAATGTTCTGTTAATCTCACCTAATACTCCCCCTCAAGTTGGCGCACGAAGGTCATACCCAACTTACTTGGTAAAAATGTCAGTTTGTTGAAGATTAGAGGGTGTGAATGCCCAAGTTGTATATATTAATCTTGATTTACTTTGTTCATTAGTGAAATAATAAGTTTGCCAAGATTTATAAAGCAGTTTGGCTATTCCAATATAGACTCATCAATTTATCGTGCAATACCTTGAGAAAGGCGAATAAACTCCACAACCAAATCAATTTACTGGTGACAATTGCCATAATACAATTTTCAGCTTTAGTAAAGGACCGACAAACTGTGGGTTTGCTCTTGGTTCTCCAAGACATTGGACAACCACCAAACATGACAAAGTAATCAGGAAGTAATCCAGCAAAGTAAAGGCGGAGCCGATAACGTACCCCCTAGGTTTTTCTTGAGATATTAAGAAGGGTTATATAACGGCTTCCCAGTGCTACTCCTTCGGTTCCTGCATGAACTGGGAAAGCATTTGGATTGAATAATGTAATTCAAGACAAGTGATAGTAAGATAAAGTAGACTTCCAAGTAGACATCCATGCGATTGCTCCTTTGGGAAAGTCGTTAGTTTAGCTGCCAACATGTTGTACTCAAATAAGATTCAAGTGCATACTTTCTCTAGCACAACCGTCCACTACACTTTTATTTTTAAGAATACTTAAATTGCCCAAGGTCCTTGATATGAAAACATTCATCAAGTTACAATTTGAGCTCTGCACATTACTGTGAGTTATTTTGCCCACCAAGATTAGATCGTTAACATACACTAACACAATAGAAAAGTATTGCCATGAGAGTAGGTGAACTACGTGTAATCGGCTAATGATTGATCAAAACCATATTCTCTCAGTGCATTAGAAAATTTTGAAGTCCAATTTTGAGATGCCTTTCAAAGACCATATAAGGACTTCCATAGTCGATAGACACCATTTCAACTCATTGTTGTGAAACTTAATGGAAACTTCATATAAATGGTCTCATTCAAATTACCATATAGAAATGCATTGTTGACATCCATCTGATACATCCAATTACGAGCCAATACAACAAGAAGTCATTGTATAATGACTGGATTAGCCGCTGGCGCGAAGGTTTTATGGAAGTCCAAGCCCTCTTCTTGAGTGAATCCCTTAATGAAAAAATGAGCTTTACATCACTCAATACTATAATCATCTTGACACTTGGATTTGTAAACCCACCTATACCCTGTGGGTTTCTGACCCTCTAGCAAAGTGGCCAGAGTCCAAGTCCAAATCATCCCTGAGTGCCTTACTTTATGTCGTTGTTGGTTGTCTCCGCAAAGGATTTGAAATTGCCTCCTATAATTCTTGGGCTCGGTATTAGAATCAACAACGGCTAAAAAGCATTGTGAAGCTCAGTAAATCATTCATAAAAAATAAACTTCTCGATTGAATAGGTAGTCCCTATAGAAATCAACAGAGTGAACTGAGGAGTTGGGGTCTTCATTTGGATCATATAAAGTGCTTTCTCTACTGCTTGCCAGGCTGTCACAGCCTTGCCTCATTGTTTTCTCGTGCACCTATACATGACTCCTCTTTTTGGGGAAAGAAATCCTTCATTGAATTATAATAATAAAAAAAATCGAGCCATTATCACTCCAAATCATTTGAATTACTTGACCAAATTGGATTTTATCGAATGATGGAAATTGACACAGATTTGGTACACCTTTGATTCTTCCTTCATCAAATACACCTGAATTGCTTGACTATAAACATCGACAATAGCTATAAAAAAATAATAATAATAATGTGTACCCAAGAGATTCCCTATTTGAACGGCCCCCAAACATCAAAATGTTACAAATAAAAAATTCCACCGGCTTTGTCATTGCTTAAAGGAAATTAAGTACATTGTTGTCGCACGACAACATATATAACACATTGGGCTTTTTTATTTATCTCAATATCGGTGATCAAATTCAAAACTTATCATGATGCTACCCTAATTGTTGATGCCAGATGTCAATCTTTTATCCCTTGATCGCTGGAAAAGGTGAATGAGTGTCAAGGCTAGGACCACCTTTTGACAACTGAGAAAAGAGAATGAGCATTGCAAATACAAACTCAATTTTACAAGATTGCACTTAAAATTGCCAGTGTGCAAAACAAAATCAAATCCAAAATAAAAATTGCAATTTTGTGGTGTGAGTCACATTTCCATTGAAGTTCATGTAGGATATGCATCTGTGATGTTTCACCATTGATTTAGAAGCAAGAGCCACCATGTCAATGTTGAGAGGTGACACTATCAATAATCCAATCTATGGAAAGATCATTAAACCGACGCACCTCACCTATGAGTTGATCATTCCAAGAGGGTGGTTTCATTGCTGAGAAAACTAATCAAATGCTAATATTGATCCCAACTCATGTTTTCGTTGTCTCGATCCGTTGAGGACCTTCCTGATTGCTATCTCATATTTTTTGGGATCAACTCCCGATATTACTCCTCTTGCCCGACCTTCCCACAATAGTCACATATAAGTTTCCCGAACAATGCCTTCCTAGGGGCTGCTCTTCCAGTCGAGAGAGCGGCACTCTCGATCTTCTCTTCCTTCCCTCGGACAGTTGATTGTTGGCACTCCTCCTGTGTGATTGTAGAATTAACTTTGTCAAGGGACGGGAGTAACCTGACGTTGAAAACTTGAGAATGGACATTCTCAATGTTTATGCCCATATGAAACATGTGGATTTTCTCCACATCTTTCTTCTTTGCATACTTCATGGCTACAACAGAGGTACATGGACGACATCATGGTCATCAAGTTTATCCCCTACGACCTTCTACTTTATGTAATATTTCACAACTGAGAGTCCACCTTGCTGAAGCAACCAAATCTCAGTTTTGATCCAGTGAATACAAGGTCTGTTCCCTCTGGCGAATCTCTCCTTTAGTCCGTCCCGCATTATTCTTGCTTCTTTTGTGTATGCCATGCTTCCCTATAGACTTTTGTCAAGGGAATTGAAGATTCACGAAATTATCCTGGAATTACAAATGCCTCGGACAGTAAACTCAAGTCTCCTCAGATCAGGCTTCTCTAGTGATCTAATGATAAGCCCGAGTTTGTATTTCTTCTTCAACCATGTTGTGTAGTTTGTCCAAAGTTAGCACACACAAGACAAGTAGGTTATCGGAATTGGCTGAGGAATTGAGATAATACTGTGAGGAAGGGTCAATCACCTTCTTAGCAGACGCTTCGTGACCATATCGCAAACAAAGAGACGGATTGTTTGGTATGTTTTAGTCTCCCTACATTAATTCCATGTGAGAATTCGTACCTTGCTTGTATTACTCATCCTATAGTGCAAATATATGTGCAAGGTAATGCTTAACAGATCAGAAAAGGATTACCTCTAACTACTTTTGAGAGAGAAACCAAATATTTTGCTAACTGAGAAGCATAAAGCAAATATTCAGTAAATCTGCAGTTGATCTTCCCCAATTTTTTATATGGTATAATCTTGGGAAGGACTTCGATCCTTCGTATAGTTCAATTCCCTGAAATCATGACTCCCTTGTAAACTATATCTCGGTCAATCATCTCCGTGACTGATTATTTGCTGACCTTGAAAAAAATTAATCTTTTAGGTCAAGCACTGTCGATATGGTGTGGAGAGAGAGAGAGAGAGAGAGAGGGGTTTCTTTTCCTAGTTTGCACGGTCACTAAATACGTGTACGTGTGACAAAAATTGAGTGAAGACACTGTTAATCTGGATAGTTCGAAGGCCGCCTAACTTCATGCTTATTAAGAGAAACAACCCAAAGTGTATCAATAAAATCTTACTTTAGTTTCCATAAAAATAGACCTGAAACCCTATAACAAATTACAATTGCTTAGTGTTGACACCTCGATTTTAATTAGTTTTATTAATTAATTTTTTAATTTTGTCTTTCCTGATAAACAAAAAAACAAAAAGAAAACAAGACAATAAAACAACAAGAAAACAAAAAAAAAAAAAACAAACAAAAACAAATAAAGAAAAGCAAAAAGAAAAAAAGCACCAGCTCCCTTTTTTTCCCACGTGGGTCCGCGACTTGGCCCCACCCCTTTTTTTCCTTCCTTCTTCTTCCTCCTGCCTTCTTCTTCCTCGCTCCTTCTTTCTCCGCCTCTCCGTAGTTCACGCGCGATGGCGGCGACGCGCGAAGGATGGCCTACGGCCGAGGGGAGTAGGCCGACGTCGGCCGGAGGAGATAAGATTGCGGCGCCATTAATGTTGAGCGAGCATGTTGGAAGAGCTCGATGGGACACCGGTTCAGCCGAGCGGAACCGGATGCCGGCAACCGAAGCCCTTCGCCGACCGGATTTACTTCACCTATAAATAGGTGGCCGCAAGCATCGTCGGAGGTGTGGCGAGCTCGGAAATCCTTCACTGAGAGACATCGGGAAGGATCGAAGGGTGAGTGCAAGAGAGAGCTCGAGTCGCGAAGCTTAGCCCACCCTCCACCGAGAGACTTCGGGGAGGGCGGGCGGCGAGTAACCGAGAAGGTCGATCCGGCCGGTGGAGGCTCGGATGCGGCCCGAGGAGGAGAAATCAAGGCCGAGGAGGGTCTGGTCGAGTTGTTCTTTGTTGTTGCCGCCGGACACCGTGCCACGGCCGTTCGCCTCGGTCCGACGCCGCACCGGATCGGGAAACCGAGTTGCCCATCCACCACCATCCGGACGCCATCGCGGTAGTGCTACCTCCACCGCCGCCGTTGCCGTCGCCATAGTTTCCCCTCCGCGTCCAACTCTCGTCACTACCGTCGCCGTCGCCATGCCGTCGCCGTCGCCGTCGCTATCGTCCCGCATTGCGTGCCTCGGCGCCGCGTTCCAGGAACCCTAGGGTTCCCAATTTTCCGGGTCGCGATCCGGGTTGTCGGGTCGGACCGGATCGGGAACCGGGTAGGGATTCCACGAATTGCGGGCGCGGCGGAAGACCGGGTCGCGATCGGATCCGGGTCGGGTAGGGTTCGCGAGGAGCCGGGTCGCGGAACGGGTCGTGAACCCGGTCGTCGGGCCGGGCCGGCGTCTCCGAACGCCCGCCACGGCGTCGTTTTGATTTTAAAAAAAAAAGGGAGAAAAAGCCGAAAAATCCGAGTCGGGCCGCAACGCGGCCCGTCCGCGATGGGTCGCCGGCCGGGTCGGACCCAACCGCGGATCCGACCCGGGTCGGTTTTATTTTATATAAAATAATAAATATTTTTAAAATATTAAAAATATTTTATTTTCAAAAAATATTAAAAAATGTTTTAATTTCCAGAAAATCGAAAAAATATTAAAAAATTGTTAAAAAATATTTTATTTCAAAAAAATCAAGAAAAAAATCAAAAATAATTTATTTTCCAAAAAATATTAAAAAATATTAAAAAATATTTTATTTTCCGAAAAATAAAAAAATAAAAAAAATATTTCATATTTTCCAAAAAAGGCCAAAAATTCAGAAAAAGCCAAAAAGACTTGTATTTTTTCCAAAAAATACCAAAAAATCCCTTCTGTGTCCAAAAAAAATTAGAAAATGACTCAAAAAATGTTTTTCCTCCCAAAAATGCATGGAAAATCTCTCAAATATCCAAAAAGCCTTAGGGTTTAAACAAGATTAGGTACCGAAAGGGCATTAGTGATTAACTAGTGTAATCAAGTCCCCGATCCTAATTTCTCTCGGTTGCGCGAAGTGAGTATTTCTCCCGATACTTCACTTGGGTTTCTAATCAACCCACCCCAAATTGATTAGTGGCGACTCCATTTTAAAAATTGATTTATAGGTTAAAAACTTGAACCATTAAGTTGCGAATTGGTGGACTTGGGAGAGTCCGGGCATAATTAATTTCAGCCGAGCCATTAGCCTCCTCAGGCGCTCGTACCCGATTGCGGGCGCAGAGAAAAAAGAGGTCGCGACACTTAGGCTAGCCGAATTGGAGAAGGGTATTAGCTGTATAAGCTTAGGAAGAGATCTCTGAATCTCCAGGACTACGACGACTTGTCTCTTCTCCCAACTAAGGCGAGCTCCACTCAAGGTCCGTCTCTTCCAAGCAACGCCTCGACAAGCTCAGGCAGCTAGCTTGCTTTTGACCCACGAGGAACGGGTCGCCGGGAGGCAACGGGGAGGGAGGGAGGGAGGGAGGGAGCGAGAGAGAGAGGCGAACCTCTGGTGGGATGGAGAGACCGACGGATCCGAGAGAAGAGGTGCGAAGATGAGACCGGTGACACACCGAGAGTCGTGGTTGGCAATGGCGTCGCCCGGTCTCGTACACTGCGCGGCTCCCGCATTGATGGTGGCACTGCGGCTTTTCAAAAGAACATATTGGTCCGGTGAGGTAGTGACTAAAGGAGAGGGTTACCCTTCTCTTATGTTAAAAGATTTTCGAGTCTAGTTCTTACGCATGGTAGAAATTAATATAGGAGAAGAAAAAGAGCAACGTAGAAGTTGATAAAGAAGGAACAAGGAGAACATGTAAAACGAAAGAATGAGAACATGAAAACTGATTATGGTTTTTCACATCTCACACTTTTATTATTAAATAATACTTAATGACCATAATAACCCTATTAGTGTTAATGACCATAATAACCCTCACATTGTAACACTCCCTCTTAAGCTAGAGCATAGATATCAAGCATCACCGGTTGCTCACTTGGTCCTAACATGACTAGTAAAAATAAATGATGCCTGAAACTTTTCACGGATAAAGTAACAATCAACTTCAATATGATTGGTACGCTCATGGAATACTTGGATTTGAAGCAATAGGGATTGCTGCCTGATTATCACACCACAACTTCATTGGCACAAGATCTTCGAATCTAAGTTCAACTAATAACTAACATATCCAAATTAATTCACAAGTAGCTTGAGCCACAACACTTTGCTTCTTACTCTTCCAAGATACTATATTTCCTCCCACAAAAGTGCAGTAACCCAATATAGACCTTCTATCTGTAGGAGACCCATCCCAATCAGCATCCGAAAATGCTTCCACTCCTCTATGACCATGATCACCGAAGAAAAGACCATTACTTAGAGTTTTCTTCAAGTATCTAAAAATTCTGACTACAACATCCAATGAGAGGTACGAGGGGAAGACATAAATTGACTCGCAACACTCATAGAAAAGGAAATACCTGGTCGAGTGACAGTCAAATAATTCAATTTTCCAACAAGCCTTCGATACCATTCTAGATCATTTAATAGTTCGCCTTCCTCTGCCATTAATTTTGAGCCAACTTGCATGGGTGTATTTAGGGGTTTCGCTCCTAGCATACCTGTCTCTCTAAGCAAATCTAAAACATACTTGTGTTGTGAGATATGAATACCTTTCTTTGCTCGTGCCACTTCGATACCCAAAAATATCTAAGTCGTCACAAATCATTTGTTTGAAACTGTTGTTGCAAATGCAATTTCAATCATAATCCCTGTAGAATCATCTCCAATTATGACAATATCATCCACATAAACTATAAGAAATATCCGACCAGCTCCTGAAACACGGTAAAACATAGAAAGATCTTCACTATATCTAAACAATCCAAATTGGAGCACCACTTCGTAAACCTCTCAAACCAAGCTCTAGGAGATTGCTTCAAACCATATAAATATTTCTTCAAACCCCAAACATGACCGTACTCCCCGAGAAACAAATCCAGGTGGTTGCTCCATATACACTTCGCCATTTAAATCACCATGAAGAAATGCATTTTTCACATCAAGCTGAAAAAGAAGCCAACAAGTAGAAGCAGTCAATGAAAGTAAAAGACGAGCGAGGTCATCTTAGCCATTGGAGAGAAAGTATTGTCACGCCCGAACCCCGAGCGTGCGCACATCCCATCACGGGTCGATCAAATATGCAACGTCCTAGGATACTTCGCCGACCCATTCATTTTATTACGCATGCGAAAGCGAAACAAATCCCCTTACAACATTTAACTTGGGATAAAAAAGCAGGCAATCAATCACAACATAGCACTTTCATAATTCAACAGAATCACAAATAGAAGCCTACAGCCAAAAGTCTACAAAAGACCGGCTTTTAAAAAGGGACTGTCCTACAATCTACAAGTCGGACACGTTCTCCAATCTTATGACTTCACCTCTGCGACTCCTCAAGGCCAATCAAAGCTATCTGGCCACTCCGTCCACCAGGGACCTGAAATTTTGATTCCCCAAATCGGGATGAGACAATGTCTCAGCAAGTTCAACCCCCTAAACCCCTATTAGAAAGAAAATACACCCCGGGTGGCCTAGCCACATCACACAGAAGATTTACCTCGCCTCAGTTCCTTCATGCAGGTTAGCACAATTCAAACCACTCAATCACATATAGCAATAGGGACTTAAACAACCGGAACGCATTCACTTTCATATAACCAACAACCACGGGAGTCCTGATTATAAGACTAAATCGTTATGACACGTCCCATTCCATGCCACACAATTCTGTCCCATAATCCGACACATCAAATTCACTCAACATGCATTCCAATTATTGATCACTGCCGCACAAGGGCATAGCCTACTCGCAGTTCGGCTATCTACTGGCATGTAGCCAGGCATCGCCTCCCCACCTTGGAGCGCGGCTTCGTCAGTACATCGACGGCTAGGGGTGTGCATGGTCCGAGCGGGCGGTTCCCGACCTAGAATCGGGAACCGCCCGCTAAGGACCGGTTCCGAAAAATCGGAACCGGGATCCACCCGTTGTTGGGTGGATCCACCGGAAACCGGACCGCCGGTCCGGTCCGGTTCCGGTGGATCCATGGAACCGATTTTGACGCCAAAATTTCTGATTTTCAAGAGCGAAACAATTTTGGTTTCCCGGACCGCCGGTCCGGAAGTTTTGAGCTCTAAAATTCCAAGTTCCAATCTCCAAAAACTAAAACAATAATTAATAGACGAATAATAGACGAATTTCTTTTGCATTAGTCCTCCCTCTCAAGCTCATTATCCACCATGAATTCTTTCGAAAGAAAATAATGAAAACAATAATAAAATGAGCAAAAGGAAAGAAAAAAAGCAAAGAGAAAGAGATAGAACAAGGGACAGCAAAACCAAGTTCCAATTGAGGCTACTTCAATTATCTTTCATGATGCGACGACACCTTTTGAGCTAGCCAACACGCCATTACCTTGTTCCTCACACCCTACACCACATCCACCACCTCCGCACATGCTCATGATCTCCCAATACGGCACACAACCCATGAACAAAAGCAAATGTACGTTTTTATATATGGGGAAGAAAGAGAAATCTCCCATCTTGCAAAGAAATAGATAAAATAGTGAGGTGGGGAAAAAACCTTCAAGATGACTCATAGATTCCTCCCACTTGAACTTGTAAACTCTATGGACCGTCAATCTCCTTGTTAATCTCCTTGCCAACGTCATCCATATCTAACAAAAAGAAGATATTAAATAAAGTATTCAATTCTTAGATAATAAATATACAAAAAAATTACATTATGAAATGATATGGACTTACCAAATTCAAACTTTTCCGCATTTTCAATACATTCTTCAACATTAATCGGATCACGAATTGCTCTCAACCAATCTTGAGTGCAAATCAAAGCTTCCACAACTCTAGGAGTCAAAGAACTCCGAAAACCATCAAGTACACGACTAGAAGTACTGAAAGTTGATTAACAACGGTAGTAACGGGAATAGACAAAATATCCCGAGCCATCAAAGATAAGATTTTAAACTTTTGGCCAGCAACACTCCACCATTTCAAAATGTCAAGATCGCGACCATCTTCAAGTTCAGCTTTAAGATATCGATCGAGCTCAGATAAGTTGTTATCGGACTTTTTCTTCTCCTCATTAAGAAAGTCATCATACGAAGGCTCTTGCACAAAGAAATTTAAGCTGCAATCATCCTCTTCATTTCCCTCATTGAGATAAGAATCGCAGCTACTACCGATATTAGAAGAACTTACCAATTCACCATCCAAATTTTTGTCTCTAGAAGCGTGACAAGATTTCTCATAAAATTTAAACACACATTCCAAGGCAAACTTCACCTTATCAAACATCTCATCAACTTCTGCAGCATTATCATAAATGAGTCTACAACAATACCTCACATAATTCAGCTTTTTTCTAGGATCCAATGTTACCGCAATCAATACCATCATATTGACTTTTTCAAAACTTCCATAATATTTGTCAAACTTCTCTTTCATTTTCAAGCCCATAACTCTCACCCTATGATCAAAAGCCTTCATTGCTTCCCGCAAATATTTGTACAAAGAAGCTATCCCCACAAAATAATCATTTGAAGTGATATACAAAGTTCCGGACATCTTCTTGGTGGTATCATAAAACTTCTTCAAAAATTAGAAAGAACAATAGCATTTTCCCAATCAACGCTACTTGGAGTATCGAATTAAGCTCGTTAAAAAGAAACATCTTCTTCCTCCATCCTTTCAAAAGCTTTTCTTAACTTTATGGCACTCTCTAACATTAGGTAAGTGGAATTCCACCTAGTTGGGACATCAAGACAAACTGAACCCTTATAAGCAATTCTTGTAATTTCAATGCAATCTCGAAATGTCTTAGCTCTCATAGGAGAACTTCTCACATACCTAACCACGTTTCGAATACGTGTAATGGAATCACGTATCTCAGCCAAGCCATCCTTCACAATCAAGTTTAATATATGAGCCGTGCATCTCATGTGTAAAGATTCACCATCTAAGATCAATAGCCTCTCTCTTGAAAATTTTTCTTTCAAATAATTAATGGCCACATCATTTGAACTAGCATTATCCACTGTAATTGTGGACACTTTCTTCTCTATTCCCCACTCATATATGCATTTATCAATAACTCTCCCAATATCCCTGCCCTTGTGACTAGCTATCACCACAAAATTGATGATCCTTTTGTGCAATTTCCAATCTTCATCAATAAAATGTGCAGTAAGGCATAAATAGTTCAAATTCTGAATGGAACTCCATGTGTCGTCGTAAGGGCAATCCTAGAATTAAGCTTTCGAAAGGAAGCCTTTAATTTTCTTTTTTCACAAAAATACAACTTCATGCAATCCCTAGCCACTGTAAATCGCGACATATGCTTGAAGAGAGGTTGTAATTGATTCACATAATCACGAAATCCAACACGTTCAGCAATCGAAAATGGTTGTTCATCAATTATAATCATCCGAATAAGCATTTGCCTACAAATCTCCTGATCAAACTTCCATGTCGTTAAAATTCCACCACTCCCAAGTACTACTAGTAGTATCTCCTCCTATCATTTGAGTTCCATCTACTCTTTGTGATGCAAACAATTTTTGCCTTTTATCCACATTGCGAGGATACTTATTGCACTTTCTCAAGTGCTTCAACATATTTGAAGTCCCATTATCAACGTGGTATGAATACTTGGATCCGCAGTAATTGCAAAATACATCAACTTTCCCATTTGTGTGAGTTATTCCTTTTCGAAAATGAAGCCAAGCTGCTGATTTTCGCTTACTAGGAGGACATGGATAAGAACCAGATACTGATTTGTTTTTGATGTTTCTTCAAAGTTTTCACCTCCTTCATGTTCTTATGATGTTGATTCCACTATTGGTGTTATTGCATTATAAGATTCCTCTACTTCCATTGACATGTTAATGAATCACCTGAATCAAGCAATACACTATGGTTAGTCTACATCACTTCTTTAGGTCTAGATCATCAATCTTAGAATATAAGAAAATGCACAATCACAATTCCACAGAAGGACTTCGACAACACATCCAGGTTTCCAATTCCTCTATCCTTAACCATACGATCATGAAAACAGATAAATACGATACTCTCTAGGCCTAGCAGGTATTAGAAAGAAAAAGCCAGCAGATTTCTATCTAGTGCAAGTTTGTAAAGCAACATTAGCCAAGGACCACGACATACTAGGACTGCTAACCAGGAAATGAGCCATGTCTTTCTGTTTCTATTCGTCCAGTCATATGTATCATAGGATCAGACAAATAACATATAATACAAAATTCCACAAACTAAAAACCAAACTCGGCACCGGAAAATGCAGTGAAAACACAAAGTGTAAAGAAATTGGGGGGGGAAACATTGGTAGTCTGAAGCATCGGTACAAACAAATGGTTTTTAGGTTAATGTCTCCTGAGAGGCTGAGATCAAGAACTTGACAAAACTTGACTTAGGGCATTCTGTAAGATGCCGATCCAAGGTCAAATTGCCCCTACATCATTTCTTGACCCTGTTGAGACCTGTCCTTCTTCTAATGTGTACCTTCTGTGACGTATTGCTCTAAAAAACCATATGACTTCAACACCATTCTTCTGTCAAAATCAATTAACTAAAACATTTTTCTGCCAGAATAGCATGGCTATTTAAGCCGCACATGCCAAAATCTGTAGCACGCCTGTAAAACTCTATTACCCACCCCAGCAAAGTCTTGTAAAACTCTATTTAGCTGCTGTGAACACATCGCACTCACCTCACTGAGGGTAATTCCTTTGAAAATGGGACCTATTTTATGCGATGAGCTGTAATGCTTCATCAGGTTCAACTAATACGGGTCGATGGATGCGTATAGGTTCTAGATCAACAAATGCAAGTATAGATCAGAGCTCTCAGATTACACTTTGTGTTTTCACTGATTTCTTTGCTTATGCCAATTCAGCCAGCAGCTATCATTACTTCATCTTACTTCAGAATAGGGCACCTTCAAATCCAAGATCAGTGGCAACCCACATACCCAAAACTCAAAAAGATAAAACCTTTGCCAATATAAAGCCCGTATACCCACACTACGAACATGAAAACGTAAAATTTTTCTTTCTTTTCACTTTATTCCATCTGATCAAGATCCTTCGCATCCCACCCACGCACACTTTATTCCATCTGATCAAGATCCTTCGCATCCCACCCACGCACACTTTATTCCATCTGATCAAGATCCTTCGCATCCCACCCACGCACTCCCGCGCGAAGAGAGAGAGAGAGAGAGAGAGAGAGAGAGAGAGAGAGAGAGACTAAAGGCTTCTTACCTTTGTTGAGTGACGGAAAAGGGGCTCGCCGGCTCGGTCAAGTGTTCTTGCAGAGGCGGAGGAGCAGCGGTTGGCCGCTGGCGAGTGGTGACCGGCGTGACGGGGGCGGACAGTGGCGGAGGAGGAGCAGCGGCGGCGGCGTGGATACTCGGGGTGGACCGTGGAACCGTGAGTGGCGACCGGTGCGAGGGGGCGGACAGTGGCGGAGGATGAGCAGCGGCGGCGGCGTGAATGCTTGGTGAGGAATCGAAGACGAGGAGAAGAGATTGAGGAAGAAATAGAGAGATAATCAAAAACTGAGGAAGAAATCGGAAGAGAATCAAGAGATAAGAAGCAAATTAGGGCTTCTTACCTTGTTGAGTGACGGAAAAGGGGCTCGCCCGGCTCGGTCAAGTGTTCTTGCAGAGGCGGAGGAGCAGCGGTTGCCGCCGAGAGTGGTGACCGGCGCAACGGGGCGGACGGACGGAGGAGGAGCAGCGGCGGCGGCGTGGATACTCTGGGTGGACCGTGGGATCGTGGAATCGAAGACGAAGAGAAGGAAAGGAAGTTACAGAGAGAGTCGGAGGTTGAAGAAGAAGAAATGCGATTAGGGCTTCGCGAATTAGGGGCAGGGGGGGCTTCGTACGCGACTTTTGTTTTTTGTTTTTTTAATTATAAATAGTACCGGTCTGGTCCGGGTGGGCGGGCGTGCGGATCCGCCCACGGAACCGGGAACCGGACCGGTTCTCACCGGTTCTCAACAATTGGACCCGGGAACCGGACCGGTTCCCTCAAGAACCGCCGGTTCCAGGCGGTTCCGGTCCCGTTCCGGGCGGTCCGGGCGGTTCCCGGGTCCAATGCACACCCCTATCGACGGCGTTCCCGAAGGAGCATGGGCCTAGAATCAACTGCAACCCGCATCCACCGCGTGGGCATCCCATATAGGGGCAAGTCCGGCTCAACAGCCCAGGACGATTCCTCTTAATTATCACACAGCCAAAGCATACTCGGCCCCGGGACACTTTGCATTTAACTCAACGCTTCCACTTAAAATAGTGATCCCGGTCATTTTTCTTCATATTAAAAATATTCCATAAATTATTCACATGTGTGAGGACACACTAATTTCGAATCAAAAAGCCAATAACTCACTTTTTCAAACCCCACTATTTAATATAATCATTAAAATCCAATTTTTGCATCAAAACCCGACATTTGGGTTTTTATGAATAAAATCCTTATTTATCCCAATCAACATTCAATTTGCCACAATCAATCATCAAATTCAAATTCTAAATACACAGCAGCGATCGGCGAAATTCGAGAGTATAAGGTTCCGACGAAATTTTCGAACTTTAATAAATAATTAAATTTATTCCGAAAATTAATTAAATAATAATATTCATATTTTTCGCAATCCACATTCAATTTATAATATTCGACCATCAATTTCAAAATCCGAATACACAGCAGTGACCGGCACGAAATTCGAGAATTTAGGGTCCCGACAAAATTTTCGAATTTAATAAATAATTAAATTTATTCCGAAAATAATTAAATAATAATATTTTAATAATTTTGAATAATAATATATTATTAAATTATTAAATAATTTCGAGGTATTTAAATAAATCAAAAGTAAATTCATTTATGTCACATCAAGGCTTATATTAATATAAACCTTCATTTAGCCTTAAATTAAACTCACTTTAAGCTAATTAAACACATTAATATAATCCACACTTAAATAAATTAAACTAACCACCTAATCACAATTAGCATAAACTAAGCACACCTAAAGCATAATTAACCCTCTAAGCGAGGTTTAGTGAGTTAAACTCACCAGATTAGCGAACCGAGCGGACCAAAACGATGGGGACGACGCGAGGATCGACTTTCCTCAAAGCGGGCCAAGCATCCGGGCTCGAGAAGGCGGCCAAAACGGGCCAAAACTCTGCTGCAATACCCATTTTTCTTGGCTGCTGTCCATGGCGGTTTGAGGCCGAGAATGGGTGGATCCGGCGCCGGGATGGGCGAAGGGACGGCGGAGGAGCTACAGCGATGGCCGGCGGCGACAACCGGCGGTGCACGGCGGTCGGAGACGAGCTCCGACAGCTCCCGGAACCCACGAACCGAGACAGACGCGGATGGCCAGGTGCAAGCGAGGCAGCGGCGCGAGCGGTCGAATGGCGGCGAGCTGTGACGGCAAGGAGCTCCGGCTGGCGGCGAACGGTGATAGGCGGAGCTGCTGGTTTCAATCCTTCTTCGGCTTGCTAGCGTGCGAACGAAGCTGGAGGCGGTTGGGCGAAGCAGCTCGCGGGGCTGCGACGGTGAGCGGGCGGAGATGCGCGGGCAGCGCGGGGTGGCGGCGGCGACGACAGACGAGCGGTCGAGCGGCGGACGAAGGGGGCAGTCGAGCGGCTGCTGGTTCCGATCAGTTTCTCCCCTCCCCCTCTCTCTCTCTCCTTCCCAAGGTTGAAGATGATGGGGACAAGGGGGAAGTGACATCCCACCTTTCCAAGGCTCCATCTCCACCCTCCACTTGTCACCACCCTAGCCCATCTTGCCTCATCCATCACATCACTGGTGACATCATCATCCACTAACTCCAAACCTTCCACAACTTAATCCAATAGGTTCAATTTCATTTTCCGCCGGGGTCCAAGTTCTTGCACATCCAATTACTTCAATTTCCCTCAATTCTCTTTCAATTGATTCCAAATCAAAGTCCATAAATTAATCCAATGTCACCACACTTCAATTAACATCTTCAATTGTTCATAAAACCAACTTAAATCCTAAAAGCACAATCAAAGGTGGGCCTACTAATTCCTCAAACCAAATTAACCATTTTCTGATTAATTTGCCAAAGAACTCTGATTGCATGAAAAATCTTCTAAAGAGAAGTCAATGATCCTAAAATGATTTGTGACACACCCAGACTTCCAATTTCTGAATTCAATCTCAATTCCACAATTAATTTCACTTTGGCACGATACTAGTGCGGCCCAACCTACCGGGTAGCCTTTAGAAGTTTTCATGCATTTGACCTATGGTTGATCATCTCAAGCCACAATGTACATCTTTGAAACATTGGCGACTTTCGGTTGTCGAGGTAATCTCAAGATTTCAAATACGAACATAGGGTACCCAATCGATAGAAAAGTCAGTCCAGTGCCGATCGACATGAATTGTGCGATCTGGTGGAATCACCCACACCTGATCACATGCCTCTGTCGAATCGACCTATCTCCGATCTCTAATCGATTTTAATCGTGCCGTAATGACCCTTGCAAATTAGCTCGGTCGAAAGGTCGCTTCCTGGTCAAATTCTCGAGTCTGATGCATTAGAAACTCTTAACAGCTTCACCCGATAGACTAGTTTTCATATGAGTGGCTGACTCAAGGAAAAGAACTATATGCGTGCCAACGAAATGCCCGTTTCAATTTATTGAAAATAGAATTGGAAAATCGGGATGTCACAAGTATCACCATAATCAACCCCATAAACTTGTGCTAACCTTTAGCAACCATCTAGCCTTGAGGCGAGCAAGAGAACCATCGAGATTAACTTAACAGTAAACACCCATTTACATCCAATGGTAGTTTTTCCTTCAGGGAGAGGAACAAGATCCCAAGTCTCGTTTTGGTCAAGTGCCATTAGTTCCTCCTCCATAGTTGTCCTCCAGCCTTGACTAGATAATGCTTCAGCAACATCTTTTAGAAGTAGGATGTTTATCAATAATGTCTAGACAAGCTCAAAAAGAAGCAAACAGACTAGAATAGGTGACAAATTGTGCAATAAGGTGTTGGGTACAACTGCGAACCCCTTTGGGTGAGCAATAGGAATATTAAGATCAGTATGTGATAGGCTTACCTCAGACTTGGAAGACGGAGAAGAAGAAATAGGCGGAGGTAAATCTTCAGGGGGCTCCACATGCTAATGATGACGTTTATTGTATACGTGCTAAACTGGTGGAGGGATTGGAGGAGAATCCGAAGTGGGTTTCATAATAATATATGTAAAGGAATCATCATCCACTATAGGAGGCTCCATTGGTTTATCTAAATAAATAGTCGACTCAAAAAAGGAAACATCTGCAGTGGTGAAATACTTATGCAAAGAAGGAAAATAACAACGATATCCCTTTTATGTACGAGAATTCCCCACAAAAATGCATTTAAGAGACTGATGGTCTAGTTTGGAAAGCCCTGGATGATGGTCATGAATATAGCAAATAAAACCAAATATACAATATGGTAAATGAAACAAGGATTCCGAAGGAAAAAGAAGAGAGTGTGGTGTTGCGCCCTTAAGAACAAAGGACGACATGCGATTGATAAGATAGCATGTGGTCATGATAGCATCAGCCCAAAAAGATTTGTCTACCTTCATATCAAATATCAATGATTGAGCAACTTCTAGTTAGTGACAATTATTCTATTCGACGACACCATTTTGTTGTGGTGTATCTGAACAAGAAGATTGATGAAGGGTGCCCCGTTGGGCCATGAATTCAGAAAAATAATTAGAAAAATATTCTTTAGCATTATCACTTCGAAGAATACGAACAGGAGCTGAAAATTGAGTATGTACTTCGTTAACAAATGCACAAAATATAGAAAATAACTTAGAACGAATTTTCATTAGATAGAGCCAAGTGGCTCTTGAATAGTCATCTACAAAAGTAACGAAGTACTTAAAACCCAACTTAGAAAGAGTAGGACAAGGACCCCATATATCATAATGAACTAACACAAACGGCAGAGAAGCCTGTTTATTGACTCTTGGACGATAACTAATACAATGCAAATTGCCAAATTGACATGACTCGCACTCAAGATTAGATAAAGACTGAAACTGAGGATCTAACTTCTTTAAACTTTCCAAGGATGGCCCAAACAACAATGGAATTGATATGGGGAAGCTGCGGAACAAACAATACTTGTAGTATCATCAAGCAAGTATAGTCCTGACACATGTCCTTTACCAATCGTCTTCCTCATCTTCAAGTCCTGAAAATCACATAAATTGAGATAGAAAGTTACAGAACAATCATATGCTTTGGTAAGTTGACTAACATACATAAGGTTGAACGGAAAACTAGGGAGATACATGATTGAAGATAAAAATATGGAGGATGTTAAGGGAACTGTGCCTATCCCCTTCACTGTGGATAGAGAACTATTAGCTAATGTAACATTAGACATAGACTCATGAAAGTCAGAAAAGATACCTAAGACTCCAGTCATATGATTGGTAGCACTTGAATCAATGCCCAAAACATAGATTATGCCCAACCAAAAACTATCTCATCCAACATCAATTTTGTGGCGAATGAGATCAGCATCTCCATCAAGCAAGTTGCTACAGTTTTTTTTTTTTAATAAACTGAGAACAATGAACACACGAGCGAACCTTAGAGGACCACACCAATCAAATCAGCTTGCATGGAGGGGCTTGAGCTCAACCAACATCAGATCTTGAATGGATGGACAAGTTTGCATGATGCCGGACGACATTGGATCTAAGCCAACAAGGCCATATCTGAGCCGACTATGCTTGTCGGCATCAAATCTAGACTCGGGAGGGCTGGCCAACACCGGCTTGGGTTGAGTGATGCTTGTTGATGTGGCTCTAATACCATGTAAAAATTAATATAGGAGAAGAAAAGAGAGCGATGTAGAAATTGATAAAGAAGGAATGAGGAGAACATGTAAAACTGAAAGGAGGAGAATGTGAAAACTAATTAGGGTTTTCCACATCTCACACTTTTATTATTAAATAATACTTAATGACCATAATAACCCTATCAATGTTAATGACCATAATAACCCTCACACTGTAACACGCACAATGGTTTTTTGAATGGTGGAGCCAACATAGGGCCCATCCAACTTCCTTTGTCAAAGAGAGATACATGTCGCCCTCACCACCGGTAGCCGGCAACCTCCGCTAGGCATCGTGATGCCTAGCAACCGGTGGAGGAAATAGGAAAAAAAAAAAAAAAAAAATCAGAAAAATTAAAAAATTGCAATAATCTTCCACATTAGTGCAAGTCATGCCACCTAGGACCGGTTGACACTGACCGGACAACCATATCAATAATTTCCGATCAAAATTAGTCCAAAAATTGGCAAATCGTCAAAAAAATTAGAATTACATTGACATGTTATTTAGGACTAAATTACCCAAATTGAAACTATATGACTAAATTAGCCGCTATAAGTTAGATTTAAAAATTTTGAATAATTTTTTTGTCTATATAGAAAGAGAATGCGTTAATCATCATGATGATAGTAAACCAAGATGGGATGGAAAAATGACACTCCTACCTATTTAGAAAGAGAAACAATAATAATCCACTATGGTATTAAACTATAGATTCTAATCATGGTTATCACTCGACTTTCTGAAACTACGCCTGTTGATTAGTCACTTTAATCTAACAAAAGAAAACCGATTACAATCACTTAGATACACATACAATAGGATATATTTTCTCAAACTAATAAGGGATAATAACGCAAATGGGTCATCAACTTTGGCCCAAGGTAAATTATAGTCCTAAACTTTAAATTTGTTCAATATTGTTTTTAAATTTTAGCTTAATATGCAATGTCGCCCTTAAAATTTTAATTTTTTCAATATAATCCCTAAGGTGTCCACTATTGTCTTTTCATTAATTTAAGTTCAAGGACAACATTGAACATTTAAAATTATTTAAATAATCTAAAGATTAAATTGAAAATGTATCAAAAGTTTAAGGATCACATTGAACAAATCAAAAGTTCAATAACAATATTGCATGCTAAACTAAAGTTCAAGAATCACAATGAAAAAATTTTAAAGTTTAGAGTCCCGTTGCACATTAGATCCAATTTAAAATTTATTTGTGTCATTTACCCTAATACAAGTGACTTTATAATGTATTATATAAACATGTTGCTCAAACTTCGATTGTGGCCATAGCAGGCGGACTGCTTGTGAACTGCACTAGTTAGCCAAAGAAATGCATTAAGAAAAGTTACTTAGCACTTCATTCTACGTCATCGTCGACATTAACTCACACCGGTGTACTAACATCCATAGTACACGTAATTCAGCGTGCTCTGGGCTCCAAACTCGATGACCAGCTGCATTTGCGAGGGAAAACTTGTAATGCTAAGCAAAACCCTAGCTTTTAGCCTGCACAAACTAGACAAAAAAGCCAGTCGTGTGTCAATTTAGGATCTACAAATCAATGCAAACTCGAAGTTCGCAACCTTGTCTAGCTATAATTAATGGGGAAATAGAATAATATCGTGCGTACGCAATTGAGAGATCTGTGAGATTGAGCCAGCTTTCATTTTCTACTTGCTTTCTTGTTTATTATTCATTTTCTAACAGGTACGAACTTATTTTAAGTCAAATGTGAAGTTCTAAGACCATAAGAACCCTAGTCCGGCGCTTCAAGTGTTGACTCTCTTAAAGTAATACCAGAAAACTCTTCATCAATATGGTCAAATGGCACATCCTTTCATGTCCATATTTCTACGTCATCCCTTGCATAAGGAGAATTTTCAAAGAATCCTTCCAAATTCGGCTTCTGATTTCAAAAACTAGGAATGAAACCGATCACCTTTGCGAAAAATACCTAACATTTAACTTTCCCTCTTGTCCATTCCAATAAAAAATAAATCATTTTCCACCTTTCTACCCAAAGTTCCGTATTTCCAATTATCTCACCATTTTTCAAACGTAGCTTAGTTCACGACATTTAAAATGAAGTCTCACTAGTTATTAGATATGAATCACATAGGCAAATTTGAGCAATTAAATACGATGTATCCCTTTAAGGAACCATGCGTAGTTCTTTGTTTTTTTCCTGAGGGCATAAATATTCCTTGGCCTTTTTCGTCTCTCAAAAGATGCTCCTAAACACTGATTCGAGCACAAAACCTATCATATGAAGCGTTTGACCACTAAACTGGTCTCTGGACGTTGAGAATGTATTTCTTCTCTAGCTAACAAACAAATTTCAAGCTGTAAAAATGAATAATTCGCAGCTACAATCTTCTTCCTTGAGCAAGGCTGTTCTCCACCAAACATGGACTCAATACTCGCAACACGGTAACTTCTGTTTCGAGCAAATCGCGTTGAGTATTGACTCGTCAACCACGCTTATCTTTCTTTTCCTCCATTGTAATAATCCTCACTCTGGTATGAAATTTATATTAAACGTATGCAGCATGTTCAAATAGCACAGTCAGGCAATATCTTACATGATTTGCACTGGCCCTCTTCCGAACCTACATGAAACATTTATCACGTCGGAGAAGGATTTCGCATCATTCTGAGGGCGAGGTTTAGCTGCTACCAGGCAGCAAAAGCAACGCTGCCACCCGCAGCCCGGACGCTCGTTGACTGAGCCCCGTTTCCCTCACCTACATGTAAATTACTAGGAAATTTCCACCCATCAAACATTGAAAATGTGCCCCCTTGATCTCATACATTGAAGTCACCTGGTCATTATGGCATCATGTCTTTGACAGAAAACTCTTTTTCGTGCGTGCACATGCAGGTAGGCCATGTGCACGTAGCTTGCTTAGTTTCCGCTCGCATGGACTCGAGGAGGTTTGCATTGATGATTTTGAAGAAATCAATTAAGTAAAAGACCGCGAATCCCGATATTAATCGTTCACATCGCACAGGTCTCTCAAGAACCCTCAGTATATCATGGTCTAGAAATCACCCACATCTGCATCAAATAAAGTGCACACAATCTCTCTATATATATACAGAGAGGGAGAGGGAGAGGGAGGGAGGGAGAGAGGGAGAAGACATAAGAAGATCCTACGAGTTAGAGAGAACGCAGAATACTTCGTATAATAGTTAAATCGAGCTATGGCAATCTTGGCTCTTCGGGTCGTGGCGACGGCGACCTTGATGAGCATGGTGGTGGCGGCGGCGGCAGCACAGCTGCAGGTGCATTTCTATAAGGACTCGTGTCCTCAAGCTGAGCTGGTGGTAAAGGGGATAATGCAGCAGCGCTTCAGCGCCGACCCGTCCATTCCCGCGGGTTTGCTTCGTATGCATTTTCACGACTGCTTCATCCATGTAACTCCTCTCTCTCTCAAAGATACATTTTCTTTCTATGATATCAACAGATAATTTTCCTTATGTTTTCTCTCTTATTTTCTTTCGATGATATCTTTTGTCACTTCGTGTACAGTTAATTTCGTTGGGACTATAAATGGGATGAATTTTCTCATAGTAATGTTGAACTGCCTATCCAAAAATTTAATCTCTAATTCGATAATTTAGATATTATCTTTCTCTTCTTATTCATCGTCCTTTCCTACAGTTAGCACGGATTTCTAATTATTATTCCATCTTATAATGTTTTTTCTTCTATTGATTATATTAAAAACTTGTTAGCTCCCTTTTGAAAAACCGGGGGAACAGAGCTGGCATTTGGTGACTACTATATCAGCCTACCCGACGGTAGCCGGTGCATACAAGTATGCTTTGACGTAGACTCTGCTTTCCCCACCGTGAGGCCTCTAAATTTTCAGTCCATTTTTGTTTTCCCGACAAAAAGGGAATATGGAGGATAGCACGAGGTCTTCCATTCTAGGGTGGTTCTCCTGCCTATTTCCTTCCTTGAGCCTTTTAAGGACTTGCTCAAGTCCATCTACACATATATATCAAGAAAGTTAGAAAATAATAGAAGACCCCAATTTATATTTCACACAATAAAATATACTAGCAAATCTGTCCTCTTTTTTATTACCCTAACCTCTTGGGAATGCTTCCTAAATTAAGAAATTGACTAGGTACAATATTCTCATTAAATTATGCACTTACATATTATATCTTAGCACATGGACTTTATCATCCAACTCATCATGTAGTAAGCATCCAATGCTTGAACTACGGTACTATACATCTCCAGACATTTTTAACTTTTCTAATAAACTAATATTTCGTCCTTTTCTGTTTACCGCGATTAGGGTTGCGATGGCTCGGTCCTCATAGACAGTAATGGCAACAGGGTGGCCGAAAAAGATGCACCTCCTAATTTGACCCTAAGGGGGTTTGAGGTCATCGACGAGATCAAAGCCGAGCTAGAGAAGCAGTGCAAGGGGATCGTTTCTTGTGCGGATATACTGGCCCTAGCCACCCGAGACGGCGTTGCCCTAACCGGAGGGTCGGCCTATGCTCTTCCCACCGGACGAAGGGACGGGACGGTCTCGAACATCAGCGACGTTCATATTCCCGGACCATCCTTCTCCGTTGCTGCGGCGACTAGTGCCATGCAAACTATCAACCTCTCCCTAGAAGATCTTGTCACTTTATTAGGTAAAGCAATGTTCACTTGCTCGAATCTTCAATCTATAAATAGGACAAGACGTGCTTATTGATAAGAAGATGATATCTATGGCCAGGGGCACATGCGATGGGATTTTGCCAGTGCGGTTTCTTTGTGGACCGGCTCTACAACTTCTTAGGTTCGGGTCAAGCCGACCCGAATATCGACCCGCAATTCCTGGGCGTCCTGAGGCAAAAATGTCCGCGACCCGACCCCAGTGTCCCGTTCAATCTCAGTACCGACCCCAAGATCTTCATGACCCCATCGTCCAGCACACCTTTCAAGCTCGACACTTCGTTCTATCGAGGGGTCCTCAATGAACAGGCAACTCTTCAGTTGGATCAAGAGCTGGCGTTCACCGACCTCACGCGCCGGATCGCGGCAGACTACATCAGCCGACCCAACACGTTCCGGCGGAAATTCGCCAAGGCGATGATCAAGCTGGGGAATACGAATGTTTTGACTGGACAGCAGGGAGAGATTAGAGCAAACTGTAGGAAATTCAATCATCCAAGTCATTGACTAAATTGTTCTATTATTTGGAAAATGATATTGTTTGTGAATGCTTCCTGTTCAAAGACGTGAAATGACGAATCGTTACTCATTTTTGGTTATATAGTGTGCTGGCGTGACATCAAATTTTCCCTCTACGTTGTGTACTAATTTCAATCATTATTCTCTTCACCAATCTCCTTACTACATAGGTAAATTAAATTGACACTCACGCCTACATGAGAAATGGGTGACTACATAACGAAATTAGTCCATGCCTATTATTCTGGCCTAATTTTTCGTTTCTCCTCAAAGAAAAAAGAAAGAAAACTATTTTAATAGGAATAATGGAAGTGGGAAATCAATTGTATTAGGGGCATAAAAAGAAAGTCTGGTTTCGATATAACCCAACATCGTCCATTATTTTTCGTAATGAGGTTCGCTTCGTAGGACTTCTGGAATTTGTTTTATGAGTTCATGTCAAGCCGAGTCCCAAATGTTGTATTTTCATTGAACATGCCAAAATGAAGATGTAATTTCGGTTCTACTGAATTCACTGGGGCTTCGGGTTTGACGATATCTATTTCTGTATAGATAGGGGTCAGGAATTTTCGTGAGAACAAACGATTTGACATGTTTATGGAAAATGGAGATGACAAATCAGAGAGCGCCATGAGCATGGCACAATTCTAGAATTCGGCATGTGGTGCTTTGAGTTAGGATCGTGTATGTTTGTCAACACTTTGGAAATAGCAATTTTGAAATGAAAACGCTTCATTGGAAAACAAAGAACGAGTTGCCGACATTGCTTTTAGCACTTTTAGCTGTGAAGAATTGATATTTTTACTTGAAAGGTCAAGACAAAAACAATGGAAAATAAAACCCAATAATCATTTCATAAACGATAAATGAATTTCTCTGCCCGCGGCGGCCGATTAGTTGAGGCTTATACCCTATGCCGAGAGAGGGAGGAGTTCGAGAACGAAAAATGCTTAATCGCTAGTGGGGTCAGCGGTGGGGCCCCATGGGCCTTTTATTATAAAGATGGTAGATTGGTTATATACGAGAAAAATGCTGTTCTTTTTGTTATAAAGAAGATATGATCAAATACATTATAACTATATATAGAAGATTTTTTTACTTCACGTACCAAGATTTGTTAAAACCATATATTATCATAGGTATATTTACTTCATAATATAATGAAAGGACCCCTAATAAAAAAAATTAAAAATGCCGTTCTATTTCGCATGGATTTGTCAGGGAAGCAGTTGTCTTCACGTGAACTCTCTAGAAAACTAGGAAAGTTGCACAAGTTCCAAAGTTGTCAGAACTGGAAAGTTCACGACTGCACATGCATGCGATCGGGACTCATTGGTTTCCAAAACTAGGATGGTTTTTTGGGGTTTCTTTTTTCTTCGCTAGAAAGGACAGTTTTTTAGGGTTGTTTCCATCCTTTTTACCCCTTGATTCTTGCAATTTACCGCCATAAATTTCATAAATCGATTTCAAGGTGCCTCCTCACGTTATTTAGTTTTCTAGTTCGATCTCATTTTCTACATTTGCTTTTCATATTTACTGTAATTAAGGGAAAAGACGCATTTTTCTTATATAAAATTGAAAATACACTTTTACACTTTAAAACTCACGGGCATTGCACATACTAATAGAAAATAACGGATAGTTAGGCCCCGTTTGTTTGCGTTTCTTTTTTTTTTGTTTTTAAACAGTTTTTCTGTTTTTTTGTTCCTAAGGAACGAAACGCGTTTGTGCGCGTTTTTTCGTTCTTTTTGTTTTTTGTTCCCGGGAACAAAAAAAAAACAAACAAAGAAACACAAATTTTGTGTTTCTTGTTTTACCCTGAACACAAATCGAAACACTTTTTTTTTTTTTTTTTCTTTTATTTTCTTGTTCTTCTTTCATGGCCTCGGCCGGCCGCGCCTCGGCCACGGCCGGCCTCCTCGCCCGGCCCACGGCGAGGCTCGCCGGCCCCGGCGAGGCCGACGCTCGCCGTCCCCGGCAAGGCCGAGGCTCGCCGTAGGCCGGGTGAGGGTCGGCCTCGCCATGGGCCGGGCGAGCTCGAGCTCGCCCGATCCGGCGAGGCCGACCTCGCCCGGCCGGCCGGCGAGCCTCGGCCTCGCCGAGCCACCGCCCGTCGCCATGGCGAGGCCGACCTCGCGCCGGCTGGGCGAGCTCGATCTCGCCCGAGATCCGGCCTCGAGCTCGCCCGAACCCGCGAGGCCGAGCTCGCCCGGCGGCCGGCGAGCCTCGGCCTCACCTGCGGTGGCCGGCGAGGCCCGCCCTCGCCCGCCGGCCCGGGCGGCAGCTCGGCCCTCGCCGGCCGGTCGCCGGCCAAGGCCTTGGCCGGCGACCGGCCAAAAGAAGAAAAAAAAAAAAAAAAAAGAAAAAAGAAAAAAAGGAAAAATAAGAAAAAAATAGAAAAAATAAAAGAAATAAAAAATTTATCCAAATTTACCAAATATGTTTCTGTTTATTTTTTATTCCCGAAACAAGTTTACCAAACGCGTATTTTTGTTCAAAAAATTGTTCCCGAACAGAAATACTTTTTTTATTTCTCCTCCTCAACAATTTTTAAACGAAACACAACCAAAGGCTGTAAAAAGTTGGAAATTTCATTGGAGTTTGTGTAATTAAAAAAAAAAACTATTCAAAGGGGTTAGTGATAATTTACTTTAGTAGCTCCTGAAGTAACGATCGACGAGTTTATAATATTCTTTGCCTCGACCTGGAATTAATTCCCCATGCCAAATTGCAATGAAAAACGAGCGAAGAGAATGAGTTGGATTGGAATTTGGGCCTACATACCCATGGGGAAAGCCTACTTCCCCAAAATAAAATTAAAAAAAAATCCTTTTATGTATGCATTCGGCTTAGCATTTGAAAAAAGTCTTTGAGTAAATATAAAGGATTTGTCTGTCATGCTTTGGCAAAAAGCATCTTGTAGGTTCCCCTTCGACGAAGGAACTGTGGAGGACTCGTGGAAAGACCTCACATGCCAAAATATGGGACCAACATGACTGGACCAGCCGTCGGAAAAACAAGCGTGCTCGATGGTATTAAATCTTAGATGAGACATCACGTAAATTTCGTCAAATTGGTAAATACATCAGTGCCTCCACTAGATAAAAGACAATGTCTACAGTGGTCCTCAAATTGGTTTGATCATTGTAGAGCGCTAGATATCATTGAAGTCTAGGTATAAGTGTCTTTTGTTATCAATATTTCTCAATGAACACTACCAATCATCATTGAAAGTCGCTACTTATCAACTGCAACTCGATAGCCCATATATAACATGAAACACTCATTCTATTGAGAGGTGCTGACAACTCTCACTCTTCCTTAGCAATTAAGTTTCTCAATTTCCCTCTCACAAGTATTGATTAAGCAATAGATACTCAATTTGGGTGCAAACCATAACGTCTTAACCCGAATTATGTGGTGCAAATTGGCACTTGAAGTGGAGTTTTTCCTATTGGTTGATTTCTAAGTTGAGCATAAACACTCTTAGTTAAAGCTAAAAGCTATGATAAAGAAGCACCAACTACCCTGATTGATTCCAAAAATCAAACCAAACACATCCAAACACATGTCTAGATTCCCAAGTCTAGAAGTTATCTTTGGCTATTTATTAAGGGAAATACGACTTCTAAATAAGACACTCTGGAAAAACATATGTACTAGTACGTATGAATAATTTAAAGGGCCTTGTGAAAGTGGATATCTTATGGATGTTCTTTCATAGTAATTATACGTACTTATTTCTATCCTAGCATATTCAAAATATCAAAATGGGAGAATAAAAACATTTTACGAGGTTGGTGCGTGAACCACTTTCATTTTCTCGTTCTTGATATTTATCTTGAGATTTAAGCTAGCGTTAGAACATAATTTCTTTTTGAAATTGATAGTTAGTCTCACAAATTTCTCCAAATCCATATGCCCGACTAATTTAAGTTTGTTGTTTGATTTGGAGAACAACTACACAATGAGCTTTACCAAAAAAAAAACTACACAATGAATCTTAAATATATTATACGAATGCCAATTCAATCTTATATTTTTCAACTTCATCAATTTAGTCCTAAACATCTACACAATTTTTTTACATAAGCATTCCAACCAATTAGAAACAAAAGTCGTTGACATAACGGTGTGTCACATAAAACAGATTTCCAATCAAAATTGATCAAAAGAATTATATTAGAATTTTACGCAAATTTAGAATGGAAAGACAAAATTAAAAGATTTAGAACTAAATTGAAATAATTTAAAATTAATAAGATAATTTTCTTCTTCATATGGACTTGATTGACTAAAATGGCAATCACGAAAGTTCTCATTGAGTGCTCCATGTCCACGTGAGCATGATTACTTTAATCACCGATTTTGCAAGTTATGTATGTCCTCATTCCCAGTCACTCTCAATCAACCTAATCTTGACAAGAACAGATCATTCCTCTCCGGAAGCCTCCACGTGGCACTTGTTGAATATTTTAATAATTTAATGTAGCCTCTAGTGATAGCCCCAAGAACTTTAGCTTCCCTAGAAAACCCATCTTCTTCATTTAAATTATTAGTTGACCATGATATGTACACATAACCACATTTCATCCATACACTTGTAAATCCATTTGGTGGGATGCTTTCACGTTCCGGATGTACCTTTCGTAATATGATTGCCCAATAATATCAATATTAATAATACTAAGCATCGAAAATAAAGAGAAAATTATCTAAAAAGTTATAAATTTATCACACAATAGCAAATTTAATTATAAATTTTTAATTTGACCAATTTAATCATAAACATTTTGATGATGTACCAGTTTAATCCTTCCAACCAATTTTATTTAGAAATCACTAACACAAGAATCCAGTCAACATCAACCGACTTATGTGGCTTGAGCGATGCTGATAAGTCAAACATCAACAACATGGATGCCCAAAGATGTAGATACATGAAGCCATATCGTAACTAAATGAATTTACTAGACTAAATTCATCAGAAAAAAATCCTTTAAAAGATAAGAAGAATCAACATAAACAAATACTCTATTTATTTCGCAAAAAAATAATAAATTAGAATTTTTTTCCCTAAAAACAATTTTCATATCACTTGAAATAGTTAATCAATGAAAAAATTTATTATTGACAACAATTTATGTCTAAACATTTTTATGGATAAATAAATATTTGTTGCTTTTTTAATTTAGTAAGAGATGAAGGTGATAATTTTTAGAAAAATATTTCTTAAATTATTCATTTTTTTTAAATAATCGGAGTCAAAGTGTATGCACGTTTTGACTACTTATTGGATGAGAAGACTACTACACAGCAGAGAAATGAATTTGAGTTACACCCACGTGGCCGCACCTTCATGGGACGTGGCGAAATCTGTTTATTCTAGTAACTTATAATAAATTAAGCCCTCAGATGAAATCTGCTCCGGTAGTGCGATTTGCTAGATCAATGATCATTCTTCAAAAAAATATAATTTTCTTTTATTAATACAACAATATGTCAACTCCAACAGCAAATACCAGCAATATTCCCACAAACACAATCGGATAAAAACACTTAAAAATTCATTAGTCAAATCCGACGGCCAAGAAGCTATCATGACAATACCAAGGATCAAATCAAATAGAATAGGGAAAGTTACTTGCGAATATCTGAGCCCCGAGTTAGAACAATCCTTCAAATCATTAGCTTCCGCAATCACATTGGATGACCTAGAAAATCAAGAAAACAGCTTAGTCTAGCACCAAAAATAAGAAATATAATCGGATATAGCCACGAAAAATAGAGAAATAAGCTACGGCAGAAAATCGGGCAATGGAGATAATCGAAGTTGCTTGGTTCAAATTGCCCCCCACAATAAAAACAAAAGGTAACAGAGAAGATACGAAGGAAGGGAATGATTGCCCCAATAACAGTGGTCCAAACCTTGACATTGACACCTTGAGATTAGCCATGAAAATCTGCTGGATTGTTTTAACCGCACAACCATGTCGACTCTTGTGGATGGCTCTCGATGATTGTTCTTTTGTCTTACCTTGGTTCGCACTTATCTTGGGAACAAGCTTGTGGATTGTAATAGACCTATCGTCGAGAACATGCCCAAGCCCTTGAGATTCTAGCCAGAAGAAACCGACCCTATTTCACATGTAATGTTAAAATCTCACCGTGCATGCATTTGACATCTGATCTCTACATAGATATGTTCACAGCGCCCTGAATTTATAGCAGTACTTGCTGCATAGATTATTTTCACTGGCATTAGATAGAATGAAAATCGATCTAGAGAATTTGGTGGCAGTTGAAAGCAATCGATGATGCATACAAGTACCAGAAATTCCACCAATTTGTTTCAATAATTGACTTGCTAACGTGGATTCTTGAGGTGAGCAACCGGACCGGTCTAACCCGGGAACCAAACCGATCCGGCCTTATCGGACCAAAGCCAGTTCACACAGAGTTTGGGTAGGTTTCTTGATAAAATGTTGGGAACCTGCCTTTTCCACCATGAAGTTAAACGAATTTAAGAAAAGTTGAGTTCCTTTTGTTCTTTGCAACCTTACATTATGTTTGATCTTTTTGAATGAATGTTCTAAAAAAATTTGTCTATACTTCACTATCGGATTTATTAAGAAAATTAAAAAAAAAAAAAAAAATTTGCTTTCTTACCTAATAATTTGTACTTGCACCGTCTTCATTCTCCCATCATGTGCCATGCACCAAGTTTCTCTACTACATATGCATATTACCTGTCATTCTCTTTGTCATTGTACGATATATCACTCACAATCTGTCATTCTATTACATATGCAGATGTATCACTCATAATATATTTTTCTCGAGGCTAATAAAAAATCTTATAGGTTATTTGAGATCGAGGTGACATGTGGTTAGACCTTCATATGCTAACGTGCCCGATCTCTAACAACCAAAAGTTTAATGCACGCAATGCTTTGTGCTTATTGTATGTGATCTACTCTCATTTTAGGGTTTATGTAGGGTTAGCTAGCTTGTTATCTTTTGTCAATTCCATTTTCTTTATGCCATTATTGCCAAAACCACCCTCCACTCTCGCGACAACAACATTAATAATACGGGAATATAATCTTCATGTGCTCTTGCACATGGTAGGGCATGGCATGCCAATTGTGAGATTTTCCTTCTACAAATCGCTCATGAATTGAAGTTTTGCTTCTATATAAGCGTTATTATGTAAACAAGATTGAGTTAATTTTAGACTAGTCAAACACGTTGGTTGGCTTAAATTTGGGTTAAGTCAAAAATGATTTGACTCAAATAGATCCAACTCTATACAAAACTAAACTAGTAACTTATATCCAACTCGATCCATATTATAAAAACATTTCCATGTTTGACTCAATCTAGGAAAATCAGTACCCAAATTGAAGTGAGAGTACAGAGTGAGCGAGTGCAAGGTCGACTAAAGATGTGAGAAATTGAAGAAAAAATAAAGATGCCTTGGGTCTAAATAAGTGTGAACTAATTTAACACATGTATCATTTTAGGTTTTGCTACTCTAAATCTATATATGATTAGTTTACTAAACATAATTAATCCATATAACAACTCAGTACATCAAATATGAGTTAAGAAATGGGTCAATGACCCATTTTGACGATATTATATATATGTTGATGCGCTAGATGGACCTAATTATATTGTAAAAACCGAATGAAATTTTGCACACATTTGTAAAAGGTCCATTGAAAGGTTCGTTATTCTCTTTTATACGATTGGTATGATTTGATGAAATGAATCTGGATGGTACGTGCTCCCGTTGTGCGCTTGCCCTAGCTAACAACTCGAGAGCACGAGCCTAATCCCTAAACCATTAGGCCAACCATCTTTTAAAGTGTGCATGGATTCATAAAAATTATCCGCACATTAACGCAAAATTTTCTTTGTATGATAATTTGGACAATTTTATACAGCTCATGTCAATTCATAGGGGAACTTGCCAGGTAGGTCTACATGACAGATATATTGGACTAACGACTCAATAAGTCAAAAGTGATCAACACCTTGGGATATGTTTGGTAATATTTACATTCTTGAGAACAATTTATTTCAAAAATTAATTCTTTTTTATTTCTATTACATATAATAGTTTATGAGTAAAATAACATATTTGGTAATTGCATAAAATTTATATTCGCAGAATAAAAAAAGAACTGAAATACGTTTAATATGATCCATAATTTTTTTTTTGTGACATAGAATTTCTTTTAATTATTTAATAATTTTTTGAGATTTTTTCTTTTTTTCTTTTCTTTTTTTCCTCTTTTCTTCTTCCTCCTCTAGTCGATCACCGGGCGGCAGCGATGGGTGGCAACAAGGGATGGTGGTGGGTGGTGGCAAGCTGTGGGCGCGAGGAAGAATAAGAAAAGAAAAAAAAAAAAAAAAAAAGACAATGACTTATTTCTAAAAATTGTTTTAGGGAACAAGAAGTTACTTTTTTTAACTTCTTGTTTATATTTCAAATTTATTCCTTGGCCACTTTTTATTTCAAGAAATAGAAAAATTAACTGATGTTACTAAATATATTTCTATTTTTTTTTTTAATTTCAAGGAACAAAAGAATAGAGAAATAGAAACATTGACATACAGACACCACCCACCATAGTGGCTTAGCTGGGTAGGCGCTATATTTCCATCGAGGAGGTCTAATGTTCGAAGCTCCTGCAACTTGCGTTGCAGGAAGGCTAGCTTGAGACTCTCGGCGATTTACCCGGTGGCACGTGTGTGGTGGCTAGCACGTGTCGCCCCTAGTGGTTTATCTCCGGCTGTTGGCCATGCGGGGTTCTCTAGATCACCAAAAAAAAAAAAAAAACATTGACATACAGATCCTTAGTCTCCCCCTTCAACTCTCATTAAGAAAGCAACACCTTGATCTTTTTTTTTTTTTTTGAGAGGGGGGGGGAGCGAGGAGGGGAGGGACATTTGGTTCGTAAAAAATAAATGATTTGATCACTCATATTATTTACAAAAATGAATGAAATATTTTTTTTTTTTGCATTATCCATGAAAATATTTAAAGACAAATTGTTGTTGATAATAAAAATATTTTCATCAATTGATTATTTTAAACGATATAAGTGATCATTTTAGGAAAAATATTTTTTATCATTCTTTTTCTTTCATGAATAAGCAGAGCATTAATCTTTATAATTCTTCCCAACACACTGTGTGGAATTAATGAAATTGTGTAATCAAATGAAGGATATGTTTTCTGCTAATTTGTGCTTAATACTCATTGTCAATGGTAGCTTATGACAAATTTAAAGGCGTAAGGTTTGCGGGAGTGCCGGTGTCTTTTTTTTTAAAGGGAGGACGAAGTGTTAGATCGATGTTCTTAGCGGCGATGGGACCTCTGGCCAATTTACGCTCATTGAAATGTTAAGTAGCTTTGTCCTAAAGTTTGTAATTATCTTCCTTTCACACACCTAAGCATAAAATTTTAAACACTTTGTTTATCTAGCTTGCTTCTTTTTTTGTAAAGAACATCTGGATAGCTTTATAAAGATCTGCTTTTTCTAAAGGTCAAGTTTATAATAATGCATTTATCTGGAGGATAGAATCTTCTTATCCAAACTATGCAAATATAGAGATAGTTGTTCAAAAAGTCTCAAATGACAGCTAATTCAATTTTAAACATTTTTATTTGATCAATTTAATCATAAATTTTTTGACGATTTACTAAAAATTATTAACATGGATGCCAGCCAACCATTCTTCTGCCTGACATGAACAATGTTAATGTGGACAATTTCTTTAATTTTGTTTCAATCTTTTGAATTTTTCATTTCCTTCTCTTTCCATTTTTTTTTTCATTTTCCCCTATTTTCCTCAATTGGATTCCACATCTTTTGAAAAAAATTGATCGAAAGAACTACATTCTCAAATCTCAAAAGATTTAGGATTAAATTAATTAAATTAAAACTTTGATGATTAAATTAGACGCCATACAATTGATTTTTGAATAATTTTTCCTTGTAAGTAGGTCATTATGGGTCTCAATTTCAATTTATAGGGAGAAAGTCATCGAATCGTTTGTCCGTCAAATGGTGTAGACTTGAAGCTAGTACTTCTGCAGAGACCGTGGGAAATAGAGCATAATAATTATTAATTAATGTATAAATACACTAGAATCACAGTTGCGGTCATCAATTACCTCGCCCGGTTAGAACAGACATTTTATGCAAAATAAATCTCTCCTCAAAAATAACTTTCAAGATAAATTTCCCCTAAAACTATTTTTAAGGCTGGGTTTCTCACTGACTAATCATCCTTCAAAATTGCGTAGTCACCCTCTTCATCTTAACCACTTTTCCTTATCTCCTAAAATTGTAAAAATTATTCCCATTATTTTGCACGATCTTTACTGTTTTAGGATCATTTATCACAAATAATTAAAGTTTTTAAACATAAGTTGCATGCAATCAACAAATGAATTTTCATTTATAGATTTGTTATTGTACAAATTTAATCCCGCATGAAGTTTATATCACAAATCTTGACAAAAACATTTCAATATGAATTTCAAACATATACAGCATCTGGTGAATATGCTATATATATAAATAAAGACACACAAGTATTACAACCCAAATTTAATATAGATTTTATATTATTATAAATATTATTTATATTATTATTTTTATATATACTATATGATGAACAGAAAATACTGACAAAAATAAATTACAGAGAAATCCATTTATTTTCTAATATATTATATTCATTTTTGTAATCATATTCAACATAGGCTATATATAGTTTAGTTGTACTTCAAATCTTTTTATCTGTATTTTCAATTTAAACTCCATGAGAGATTAAACTTGTGGAGTAACAAATCAATAAATTCAAAATTCATTTCCAAGGGAATATACTTTTGTAAATAATGTGAAACACGATATTTAATTTGGAAAAAAAAATTATATGATGCAATGATGCTCAAGTTGTTGGCACTACCACCTTTATAATAAGGTGCTGCCAAATGGACCGCCTATATGCGATTCAAGAGCAATTGCCGAATCATTTCTAGAGAGAGAAGCAAATCATACTTGAAAAAGTCAAATGATTGATTAATTGAGAAATGGACATTCACTTGTCTATAGGATCGAACTTTCAAAATTATTAGCCTCATGGGGTTAAGACCCTAGTTGACTTATTTCGTTTCTCTAGATTATAATATAACTACCACACACAAAAATGCATCATGTCATCAAACAAGATAGAAAATCCTATTAGTATGGCACAGGGACTTATAGATGGACCAACAGATCTCCATTGGTATCAAGATTTACTTTTAAGTAATGGGCATTATGAGAATCCATATACCCATTCTCTATCAGCAATTGTCGCCATTTTCAAATTCTCAACAAGAATCCAAGTGTTATCTAGTTGAAAAAAAAAATCAAAAGAAGACCCGATAAACAAATATAATAATTCCCAAGATAAGTCCTTTTCCAAAAAAATAAAAGCAAATATAATTAATGAAATCGAATGAGCAGATTTTGGCTGCAACTTAGAGCCATTTAAAGAGAAGTTCAAATCTGTTATGGGCTGAAGAAGGCAATCGAATCCAATTTATCAAAGTAAAGTAGGGACTTTATGGAATGGTCAGATCCCAAAAGCAAAATATCTGATATAATACCATCTCCAAATAACAAAAAAAAAAACCTGTTTAAAGTGTCATGCTGAGGAGCGGATTAGCTTGCCAACACGGCACTCAAACAGAGATCATATAATCATCGCTGGTTGTGAAAAGAAACTTGGAACATCCTCTGACGTTGCCCTCCCCTCTCCCTCTCTCTCTCACGTTTCTTCAAGCAGAGACTCAAGACATATAACCTTGGCAAATCATTTGTCCACTTCTTCCGTCGACGTTACCTTGGCAAATCATTTGTCCACTTCTTCCGTCGACAAGATCCCTGACGCCACGTTCTCGCCTTTCCTCCAGAATCTCTGAAACATAAGAAAAAAGAAGTCGCTTCATCTTACACCCTCTGTCTCCTGTTTCCTCCCCTCTCTCTCACTCTCTCTATTTATCTCATCGACAGACAGACATTTAGCCTCGGCGTCTGTGCGACTCGAGAGGCAAAGAAGGGCTTTCTATATTCATTCTTTTAAGGGGTCAGAAGAAGTGGGTGCGCATCGGGTCAATGAGCACTGCTCCGTTCTGCGTCGTCACAGAGGTTCTGCTGAAGAACTAGGAGAGGATTGCATCATTACATGGGACAAGCAAAGCAGGGGAAATCGCGAGAAGACACAGAGGGGGCGATTTCTTGTCCGTGATTGTTAAGGTCAGCACGCTCTTCCCTCCTCTCCTTTGTCGTTCTTCGCCTTCTCGATTCGAATCGGCTTCGATGGTTGACGTGGAAAAAGCAAAGTCTTTGATGGGAGAGCTTCCTTCCCAATTTTTCTTTTCTTTTTGTTTACTTTTTCTCTCTGTTTTTCGCGCTTTTGGGTTTGGGAGCGTCCTTCATCGTTCACGAGACTTTGTTTCCTTGCGTACTTTGTTTACTCATGCAGCTCTTGTTTTTCTCGGGAAAATCTTAAACACAAATTTTCCTTTTTTTTCCCTTTTTATATAATCGGAGCGTCTCTTCTTCCAATCAGATGGTCGATAGCTGTTCGGTCGCGTGCCCCGTTCGGTGCGTCATTTCGTTTTTTTTCTTTGACATTTTCTCTCTCTCTCTCTCTCTCTCTTCTCTCTCTCCTGCTTGGGTTTTTGGACTTTTTCCTGGGAAGTGACGGAGATGGCGGACAATCCGAAGTTGGTGAGAATTTCTTGGGTGTCCGGGGGTTGTTGAATTCTTGCGTTTTATGTTGGAAAAAATCACGCCTTTCGCTTGGTTTTCCGACTGTTGTATTGAGCTCAATCCTTCATTTCCTCGTCCGGATTGTTTCAGTTTCGTCTGATTCTTCCGAAAATTCTCTCTGTTGCTCGATCGCTTTCTCTCTCTAGGAATTCGAGGGGAGTGGGTTGGAGGATAAGATGGGAACCCAGAAAATCACGGTGTCGGATCACATGAACGGATTGCCAGCCGATAAGTCCGATGACTTGGTCATCGACATGGAAAGCTTCTCGCATCTCGTTCCTCCTCCTTGCAAGGACATCAATTCCAGAATCACTGTAAGTCTCTCTCTCTCTCTCTCTCTCTCTCACGAGTGAACAGGGTCTTCTCTGCTCACAGTGTTTTTTTATTTCTTGGAGCTAACGCTTTTGGGAGAGGAAAAAAGAATAATTTGACCTGGTAATGTTTCAAAGTTTGATTCTTGGTTCTTGTGAATGTGTGTGGGGGTGTTAGAAGTGAAAATAAGCAGAATTAGCTTTCGACGCCTTCCTTGATGTTGCTTGAGCTTGTGCATTGTTGTCCGGCATGTACATTGTACAAAGCAGCAACATGAAAGCACATGCACTGCGAGAATTCGAGTGTTCTGATATGACGAATCATTAAATCGGGCTAGTCCAAGAATTTTGTAACCGCACACAGAGCAAGTTCTTAGAATTACCCAGGGCAGCGAATTCAGAAAATGTCTGCTACTTTTGGGAAAATTTGAAATGTGGGTGGTGAATTTCGAGATATTTTTCCTTTGAGATAGCGTTTTGATTTTGGTTTTGATCGAAATCAGTTGACTGTTTTCTGCAATTTTCCTGATAAACCCTTTATTCTCTGTTTCAAGAAGGAACTTTTCCGCACTCTACTGATTACTAATTGCCTTTTCTGGGTTCAATGTTTTATCTGGGGAAGTTGCAGAGAAGCCTGTCTCGAAAAGGGTCTCAGCGTGTGGGCGAGGACAAGGTCATCTGCAATCCCAGTGCCGCAGATAAAAACGATAGCCAACCAAGGATCGTTCTGGCCACATCCTCGCCCAGGGGTACGCCCAGAGGTACCGTTCCTTCTCCATATATGCGATGTGCGCGTCCTTGCGTGATTTTGCTATCAGTGATTCCGTTGTCGTCATTGCATTTGTGTCAGCGACAAATTGGAATTTCTTGAAAGCGGGCAAGCTGTCCATTGCGCCCCTTCTTGTCATCGAATGCTCCAAAGAAATGAAGGAACAAAGTTGCTTTCTCTTTTTTGAGTGAAATTATTGTAATTGTGGTACACACAAAGCTTGGAACTTAGTGGAAGTTTGAAGAGTGAGTGATTTAGGTTAGTTGGCCCATCAGGGCCATTTGGTTCACAATTTGATAGGGACAGAATGATGCAGATGAATAATAATGGTACCCAACAGAGTGCTAAATCTCCAGGTTTTGTATATTTGATCAACTAGCTGTATCCAGCTTGATGGGGATGACTTGCTCTGCTTTGAAATTTTATATTAACTCAAACAGTTAATTGTCGACTAGATTATGGACTGATCATTGAAACCTGATCTTCTCCAGCTGCTGGTTAGTTAGATTGAGAAAATATGCTGCCTCTGCTGGGTTAATCAAATTAGGTCTGATCAAAACCACGAAAATTTTATCTTTTTTCTAGAGAAAATTTAGGGTTTTTCATTGAATTTTCTGAGGATTTGGTAGAATATGGAGCCTATTGTTGTCATGGGTTTGGTTTAATAATCAAGCATAGTTGGTGGGAAAGTAAAAATGAGGCTCTGTATTGGCAGAAGCAACTAACTGCAGGTCCACTCCAAGGAACAGCAAGTGGTGAATTTGGTTGGCAAAATTATGAAGAGTTCATGAAAATGTCTCACTGGCATCTATGGTTGTTGATTTGCAGCTTCACTTCTAGGGTCCAACTTGATGGATGCAGCCACCATGGCTGCTGTCGGGACAATGGATCACACTAGTAAACTGCAGAACCACCATCAGATCACTGTCACCACAGGAAGCATCGGGACTGCTAATGAGAGCCGGTTCACTATTCGAAGAAATAGTTTTCGACGTTCTTCTTCATCATGGATTCTCGATCCAAAGAGAATCCTTTTCATTTTTGCTACTCTGTAA
This sequence comes from Eucalyptus polyanthemos subsp. polyanthemos, assembly GCA_017140185.1. Taxonomy (NCBI): domain Eukaryota; kingdom Viridiplantae; phylum Streptophyta; class Magnoliopsida; order Myrtales; family Myrtaceae; genus Eucalyptus; species Eucalyptus polyanthemos. The sequence goes on from CM029460.1 coordinate 13,252,794, forward strand.
GTTTACAATCCGTCATCTTCAAAGTGTTGTCTATTGTCGATTATTGTAGACAACACAACTGACACTCGTAAAAGGTTTCAATTGCAATGCTGTATATTGATCTGAATATTCTTGTGACAGGTCGAGCATGGGAACGATTTTATTAATTTATTTCACCCTTTCAATCAGCAAGTCAAGCACGGGTGGTGGTGATTTTGACTTGCCACAGTAATCCATCTTTACAACAGAGACTAGATTCAGCTTTTACGGTTTGGAGTTTGGACTTTGAATTCGCAGCACAGAGCTAGCGTATGGTGAGGTCATTTATAGAGATAATTGGGCACTCTCTTCTTGATGTGGAAGTTCAACCAGCAAAAAAAATCAAAATCGGTGAAGAAACGTCAAGAGAAAGGAAGGTGAAAAAGGATTTTGGGTAGATGAGAAATGATTGGTTTAGGAAAAATGAAGAAGAAAAGGAGAGGAAAAAGCTGAATCCATTCCATTGTCATTGATGCAGCGGGACCAGAGAAATCTTCATGGCTGGGCTTTCAGAGGATTATTTTTATAGGTGAAGACGCACTGCGAAGTGACAAAGAGGAGGAATCTTCTATTTTCTAAGTAAAGGGAGAGAGAGATCAAAGGCACATGGTTGGGTGCTCTGTTTTTGTTAGCATCTGGTGTCTCTTTACAAGCAATGGGATGTTTCAGAATGTCACTTTTTTTCTGTGAATATGTCTTCTCTTATATAGATTTTGTTCCCTTTTTGAAGTATCTGGCTTGAGATTGAACCTTTTTGCGCGTGCATGCCTATTCAAGCATGTGTAGGAACAAATGTCTCTGCCTTTTTTCCAGAGAACATTAGTATAAACAGGGCATGTTGGGGAAAGTACATTAGGGAAGAGGAATGTTGGAGGGCCCTGTTATGATCTCACTGCCCAGGACTGAACAGGAAAAGGGAGAAACCAAAATCAATTTTTGCACGAAAAGCTGGTGGATTATGATGACCTTGCTTAAGAATTAAAATGGAGAGGATATTGGTGCATACAATAGAGAGGATCATTTCTATAACATTTCGTCAACCCACCAATTCTTAAATCGAAAACTCTTAAACCCTATGCAGCCAAGATAACTTGCACCGTTGGGTCAAGACGGAAGGTGAAAAGAACAAGAGACAGTTCGCTCACAACTGGCTCTTCTTCAATTTTTGGTATCATACTGTCTGTGACAGCAAAAAGTTGCCAAGATATTGATGATTTATCAGAGTTGGTTCGGATTCTACCATCCTCACGCCCTCCCTATCTGTCCAGCAGGCATAACCCAGCAATCAATTATTGCTTGTTTGTATGGCGAGCTTTCCACTTCATGTGAGTAATGACAAAACCGGTCATTGCGACTAAGTTCGCGCAAAGGACAGCCATTAAGGCCCATCTCCAAAAGGAAATATCACAACTGCTTTGGCAAGTAGCAATAATTGCCAACGGCACCATCGTGCCAAGAATCAGTCGGTCATGCGCAATAAGAGCAGGAGATAGCAGATAGCAACATACTAGATAGAATGAAATGGTAGAGAGTAAGAGTAGAGTAGACATAGAAAAGGAAAGGTAAGTACTGATAGGCGAAACCTTAACTGGAAATATGATGGGAAATGATTGCAAGTTGCATCATCTGTCCGTTAAATTCTAGGACCAACATTAGGACCAGAAGTCGGAAGATTTTCTTCCCAACAACCGAAAGACCAGCTCCTATAACATTAGGAATAAGAACCAATACCAACCATGCATTTAATTCATCTGACGAGGATTGCCATATGATTTTAATTTATTACATCATTTCTTCAAAAGGTGAAAGACATTATAAGTGCTATGTACAAAAATACAACTTGCATCACGAGTGTACGAGGATGCTTACATACTCTGTAGGTAGGTATTATTAGATATTGTGCTACAGCAACAAAATAACGACCTCAGCAGGAGCATTGGCAATGCTTTTTCCGCCCTAGCAACTATGTGGTTATATTGGAAGAAAAACACATGGAAACATCCATGATGCTTCAGCATAATTGTTGGTGAAATTCACATAAATTAATAGAATACAGTCCGATCACTCTATGCTTTGTAACCAGACCTTGCTCAGATGCAGGAACGAAAGCTCAAGCAGCAAAGGACTCCTTTTGGTGCAGGATACAGCTTCAGCATCTCATCTTGGTACATGAGGACTTGGAAGTTGACTTCCTCTTCTCTTAATATCGCTTTGAGATTCTTGGCATCGAACATCTTTGCTTCCTGTCATGGTAAAGCCTCAAAACAACAGCTGCGGTTTCTTCAATTGCTTTTCCCGTCACCTCTTTAAGAAAGAACAACAAAACACTTGAGATTGTTACAGAAGTGTAAGGTTTTCAGAAACTTCAAAGACTTCATCAAGACTTCATTTATAGATCTTCTTACAATGTATGTAGATGAAATTCTCACATTTTTTGCCCCAAAACAGTGAGACTTAATAGTAGCAACAGAGAATGAAAAACAAACAAGCGGATGAAAGATGTCCTCACCAATGACAGGCCAAACTGGATTTTGAGAAAAAATCTTCCCAGCAAAATCCAGTTCTTCTCTGACATGGTCCATCTCTGAATAATTACTCTGAGACTCCTCACTGAAGCCCATGCTCTTAGCTCTGGCTTTTCTTATCGTTTGCAAGACAACAGGATTGATCGTGAGACCAAATACCTTCTCTGGGTCTACTTCAAACAGAGTCTTTGGCAGCTCTACACCCATGACAATAGGCACGTTTGCCACTTTGTAACCTTTTTGTGCCAAATAAATCGATAACGGAGTCTTTCCAGTTCGAGAAACGCCAGCAAGGACGATATCTGCCTTATGCAAGTTTTGCGGCAATGCACCGTCATCTTGCTTTATTGTAAACTCGACTGCTTCAATTCTTTTAAAATACTCATCTGTAAGAGGGAAGCTCCTCCCAGGTGCACCACGGGGAAGGCCAGAAGGAGAGACACCTAAATGGGTAGCAACAGCCTCAGTGATTGGGCCAAGGACATCGGTGGATGGTACACCCCAAAGCTTGCAGGCTTGTCTTGCTGATTCAGCCATCTCAGGGTCTGCAAGGGTGTAAACAAGTATTGCACCTTCTCTCGCAGCTTGCCTTACAATCTCCAGCAGCTTCTCCACATCATCTATCTAAATATGGATGTCAAAGAATAAAAATCAGGAGGTACGATACCTAACTTGCTGAAATATGTATCAGCAGATGTTGATAAATTGACAACCAACTACACGATGGACTTATCATCAATGCTACAAGATTTCAAAAAAGGGAAGAGGTTGCTTCCCATCACCAATCAACCTTAGAAACAATGCATTTCCAGGATTCTCATTGTAGGAATCAGCAGGACAAGCAGCAACAAGACACTGTGGCGATTCAAGCCAGGGTCCTTTGTCCCTTCTTGAGGACAAGTGGTACCGCCACTATGCCACCAACTCAGTTGGCAAAGGGAAACTCATTTAGGCTATGTCTCATTTACAAAGATCCAACCAATCCCAATCTAAATTTGTGCATCTCCTCTTTGCTCACCGCGACCCAAAACCCCCAAGGCGCCAACTAATAGTAATGGGTATCACCACTCACCATCAGAATACGAATTCATCAGGCTGCCATTTACATGATTTCCTCAGAGATGCGAAACTCCACTAAAAGCTTTCCAGTCGGATTAGAGAAAAAACGTTAATGCTTTCAGTGACTGCAAGTTTGCAACAACTATCGAGCAAACAAGCGAAGCTGCAGCACCAAATAAAACTATGCATTGAAATGGTTCCTACATAGCCATGGAATCCTCACCATTTCGTCAATGAAACACAACAATGCACGTCGCCCCATCATCAAACAATAAGCGATTTAAAGCATATGACCGATAAAGAAGCAAACTTTATGCAAGGAAAAAGTGAAGACGAATTACCCCAGAAAACAAATGGGTATTCACAGAACACCCGCGATCCACCAAGCAGAACTCGAACTGGCCCAGCGCGGCGTTGACGGAGTGCTCCGCCGTCCACCCCGTCCCGTCCGAGACCATGTATATCTGCTTCCCCGTCGTCGCCGCGGCGTCGTCTCCCCGTCATCGTCGCCGTCGCGCCCAGCCAAGCCTTCCGCGTCCCCCGACGTCCCCGACAACAGCCCGTCGAGCAACGCCGCCTGAGGACCCGGACGCTCCGGCGCCGGGGACTTCCGGACCGGCCGGTCCAGCTTCCGGCCGGACCGGATCGCGCGGGCCCTGGACCACCGGTTCAGCTGGGCGCTGCCCTTGAGCTTGCGGGCCGCGGATGGGTCATAGTCCGGCTCCGTCCGGGCCCCGGGCTGGGTGGCCGAGGCGGGCGGAGGAGCCGGCGCGGGCGGCGGCGCTGGACGGTGGCCCGGGAGGTTCACGGCGGAGGCGGCGGCGGCGGACATGTCGGGTTTTCTTTCGTGTTTGTTCGTTTCAGTTGTTGATCGATTGATGAAGATTTTTTCGATCTGCTGAGAAATGAGGGAATTTCTCTGCCCGGGTGGCGCAGTGACATTGCGAGGTAGACAGCTTCCTCAAAAAATGAAAAAAGAGAGATACACAATCCAAAGAAAAAATAATTAATTAATTTTTATTTATTTTTTAACAAAAAATGATCAAATATAATAGGGTTAATACCTTAAAAACCACCCCAATTTATAAACTCACCTTTTCAATAATTTTTTTCGCTTAATTTTTATACTTTCCAAAAAAGCTAACTCACAAATTTTTATCGAAAACCGGCGTTATCTAAAAATTATAAATACCAATACATGTTTAGCAAATTTAAGATGACGCATAATAAAAATTTCATACTTACTAACCTAAACCATTGAGATATGGGACAAGATGGAAAATTCATATAATCATCTATCTTTAATATTCATAACACCATATGCAAAAGTGTTTTCCTACATTTGATCATGTAAAATCCACTCAACCAAAAATGAATTTCACACCACTTGACTAGCATTTGATCATGTAGAGTCCACTCAACTAAAAAATGAGCTTCACAACTATATTATCACCGTAAATTAGATTAATACTCAAAAAAATTCTACAAGTTGAAAAATTAAAAAGCAAAGTGTATGTGAAATGATTAGTAGAATACAATTAAACCATAAAAATACTTCAAAATACTTAATATAAACCATAAATATATAACTTCACATCTTGTTAATTCACTTAATAAAACACCTGAAAACAAAACAACAAATTAATAATCAACAAAAATTTTAAATTAAAATTACTATTAGTGCTATTGATAGAACATGTCAAATAATATAATATAACAGTTTTACTTAGGTTTGAATATATAAAAGAATTATATATAATATACGTATTGGTCGGGGTTGGGTTTTTGGTAGTCAAAAAAAAGTTTGGGGTTGGTCACAAATCGTATAAGTACCGTTTTGGGATTTTTCGGTAGGGTCGACCCCATTAACCCTTACTTTTATGATGAAAAAACTTTTCGATTTTCATAGGATGGCGCTATTTCTATCCCTGTATGAATAAATCCACTCAGTTTTCACTAAAAAGGAAAATCGTCATTTATCATTAAATTGCAATTTATATTGGGGTCCCAAATTTATTTATTTTAGTATTTCTTTATTTATGTAATATTTACTCACCACAATTAATAATTTCGTATTTTTAGTTTTTGTTTATTATAGATTTTCCATGTATATTAAAGGCACTATTTTTTTTTTTATCATCTAATATTACTTCCATAAGAATTTGCTTTGTTCAAAAGAGAAATTTCTAAGAAATCTAGTTCTTTTCTACGTTGTTGATTAAATGTATGGATAAATCGTTAACTAGATGAAATTTAATTAAATCAAAACAATTCATAAGATAAAGATATTTTTTTTTGAAAATATAAGTGAAATATCATTATTTTGGATTGATAGAAATTAATATTATCTATGAATTATTTATGAAGAAAACATGAAAATACATCATTGACACATTATTTTTAGTGTATTCACATATATTCATCCAACATTTTACATGTATAAAAGTATTTATTCAATATAATAAGGACAATAGATAGATTCTTTGATAGAGTAAATAGAGGGACTTGATATTTATTTTAGACTAATGAAATTAATAAAAGTTTCACCAAGAAAGTGACCCTTTGAGATAAGAGGAACAAAAAAGAAAAAAAGATAAAGATAAGTTACTATAAGATCAATGATAAAAAAGAGACTTTTCATTTTTATATTATATACTATTAATGAGATAATTTTACACGAAACATATAAAACATTATAGGAATATTTGAGAATGCACTTTTCTTTAATATGCTAAAAAAATGTATGATATATTTAATCATGGTTATTATCTTGAATAAAAAGGAAAAATAGAAAGAATAAAAAGGAGTAAGGCCATTATTTTAAACTACAATTGATATATCGGTAGTAGTTTTGTCTTTTTAGTGTAAATGAGGGTATATATAATTATTTAAGAGTGGAAATAGTGTTGCCCTTCTTAAAATATAAATTAGTCTTTTGCAAAATAAACACAATCCTAAAAAGCCCTCAACTTTAGGTTCAATTTCAATTTTTCTAAGATCATCATACCTCTTTTACCCTCCATCTTAATATCATGGCATTTTTACGTGTGAGAAGTCCATGTTAGTAAGATTTTTTTTTTTTGGTCGAAAATTAAAGATATTTCATTACTAACCCGAGATGATGGGTTACAAAATAATTTGATGTCCGAACATAAAATAAGCCAAAGAGGATGAGGGGGATTTAAATTCCAATTCGTTGGAAGCGTGTCAGTTTGATGAGCCTTAGCAACCCAATCGGTGGCCTGATTAAATTCTCTGGGCTCAAAACATAGTTTAATCTCCTTAAGTTGGCCCAACAATTCCTTGTTGGATAATAGAGCGTGTAGCCCATGGAGGTTTAGCCCAACCTAAGATGGACCCAACCCAAAATGGACTCCACCACTTGCAAGCTGTTGGACACCAAGACTCCATTAAGAACATTTGTAGTGCACGTGTTCTGTTCAGCTGGAAGTGTTGCTCCAGTTCGTTCACTTCGTGCGACTTCTTTCTCCTTTCACTAGTTCAACGCCTCACAAACAGCTAGGGTTTCAGCCACGAACGCGGAAGGGGCGAAAATCGGTTTCGCAAATCCATCGAGGAGGATGCCCTCTCTATTTCTCCTCACCCCTACTATTGATTCCTTAAGTTCAGAGCTAATCCATGAGCTATCCACCAAGATCTTGAAGAAGAAGTCGATCGGTGGGTCCACCAGATTGTGCAACTACGGGAGGTCCGTTCTTTGTTCGGTTAGAATTATTTATTCCCCGTTTCAATTGTAGTTGTGTTGAAAATGTAGATTCTTCAACTATTAAACTTGGATTTGGGTCTTTTCCTTTGAAGATTCAACTGTTCCGCACCTTCCATATCCTCCAAATAGATTCAGTGAACTTGGCTTTGGCTTGTAGGCTCTTCCTCACTATGAGATTCTCCCATATCCATTTATCCATTTGATTACTGATTTCTAGAGAAGTATTGGCTACCATTTGCTGATCCGACCATATTGCCTTTGTCCAGGGACAGTGAATAAATACATGCTTAGTGGATTCAAGAACTTGGTCACAAAAAGGACAATCTTGTTCAGGTAAAATCTTTCTCTTGTATAGGTTTTCTTTTGTAGGTAAACCATTGTTGCATGTACTCCATATAAAAAATTTGACCTTCAGGGCAATTTTGAGTTTCCATATTTCTATCCACGGTTTTTTAGGAGGCCGGTATGACGAGGATGGTTGATTTGCCATTTGAAATCTTTCTGAGTCTCGAGGCTTGTTGTATTTGCTCTTTACCACATAATCGCCTGAATGATTTGCTATCCATATCATCTTGTCTGGCTCGAGTGTTAGGCTCAAAGGTGTAGCTGCAATTTCTTTTGCAAGTCTATCATCAAACATCTCCCATAGTAGTTGAGAGTTTCATTTCCTTTCAATTTGATTAATTAATTCTACTACAAGAAGATGATCATTTTTATTTGCTGGACCGCCTATCTTGCCTGATATGAGCCATCTATCCTCTCTAATTATGATCTTACTACAATCCCCAACCTCCCATTTTACTTCATGCGCAATTGCATCTCTTCCCACTAGTAAGCTTTGCCATCCCCACAAGGGTCAGGGACCTTTTTTAGCTATCCAGAAATCACCTCTAGGGAAGTAGATACCTCTAAATTCTTTTCAATCACCTTGCAAATTGATATAGGAATTTTAAAGATCGACATGGCAAATTGGGGTAATGCTTGGACTATTATCTTGATTAGTATTTCTTTCCCAGCCTTAGTTATCAGCTTCTCTTTCCACCCTACTAATTTCCTCCCAACTCTTGTTAGAACCCAAGAAAATATATGTTTCCTTGTTTGCCCCCAATCTAAGGGTATTCCTAGATACTTACCTATTTTTTCAATGGTTGACACCCTTAATTCAACTACTATATTCTATTTTAGTACTTGAGGGTAGTTCCTTTCAAAGAAAATTCCTGACTTGTTGAGATTAATGGACTGTCGCGATGCAAAGCAATAATGGTTCAAAATATTTGCTAAGTTCTAAGCCTCAATAATTGTACCATCCGGAAAAAAATATAGTATCATTTGCAAAAAAAAAGGTGTGATAGTGTTGGACAGTGTGTGTTTAGCTGAATACCCTTTAGGCTTCCATCTCTGATAGCTTTTAGTAATAAGGAGGAAAGGACATTTGCCATCAAAATGAATAGATAAGGAGATAGTGAATTACCTTGTCTAATTCCTCTTGTTGGTTTGAAATAGTCACATGACTCTCCATTTACTTGGATACTAAAGGACACCGAGGAAATACAGGACTTAACCAAAGTAACCCATTTGTCACAAAATCCATTTTCAACAAACAATCACAAAGAAAGTCCCATTCAATCCTATCATAGGCCTTTTGTATATCCAATTTTAGGATTGCTTGAAATTTCCGCTTTCTTTTCCTCACTTTAAGTTGATGTAGTACTTCTTGAACAATGAATACATTATCCTAAATTTGTCGGCCCCTAACAAAGGCACTTTGTTCTTGGGAAATAATCTTTAGGAGCCAAGGTTTTAGTCTATTGGCCATTACCTTTGCGATGATTTTATAATTGAAATTGCAAAGACTAATGGGCCTATACTGAGTAATGTTTTTGGATTTGAGACTTTTGGAATGAGAGTAAGATGGGTCCTATTAAGTTTAAGATCAAGCCTACCTTGGTTGAAGAAATTGTCCACCATGCTAAAAATATTCTCATGAATTTCTGACCAATTACTTTGGTAGAATAATCCATTGAGTTTGTCCAGTTCGATGCCTTTGTGGCACCCATTTGATAAACTGCGAGTTTTACTTCTTCCTTTGTAATAGGCCCTATTAAAGCTTCATTCATCTCCATAGTGATCACTTCTTTACATTGATTTAACACCGGTTAATATTCTCTATACCCCACCATCGTATATAGAGCTTGGAAGAAGCTTGATATGTGTTGTTTAAGGATCAAAGGGTCCCGACTCCAATTATGATCATTGATTTGTAGCATATAAATTTTATTCCGTTGTCCCCTCTGTATTGTGGAAGCATGAAAATATTTTGTATTTTTATCCCCCCATTTAATTCAATTAATCATGGATCTCATACCCTAGTACATTTCTTCTTGTCTCCACAGGCTTTCAATATGCTGGACAACTTGGCAATATTCTTCCTGGTTTTGGCTCCCTTCGCCCTATTCATTAACTCGGTGAGTCTACCCTGTAGATAAGGAATTTCATCGAATGCTTTTCTGAATTTTTTGCCGCTCCATCGCCTTAATGCATTAGCTACCTTCCTAGTTTAGCCCACAATATCTAGCTAGTAGCCTTTTTCAACTCTCCAGGTTCTTTGGATCACTTTTTTGCATTCTGAATTTTTTATCCAAAAAGCTTCAAATCTGAATTTCTTCTTTTTCCTCACCAAAATTGTATTTGTTCGTAGAAAAATCGGACAATGATCTGAACCAATTGCTGGAAATGCATATGCCTCCGCATTAGGGAGTGAGACTCTCCAATCAAGGTTGCAAAAAGCCCTATCAAGTCTTTTTTGACGAGTTCAGCAACTTCTCGGTTATTAGACCATGTGTAAGTACACCATTTACTCTCTATATCCATCAATGAACAAGAGTTCAAGAAGTCCCGGAACGCCGCCATTCTATATTTATCCACGTCACATCTTCTAACCTTTTCCCACTAATACAACACTTCATTAAAATCTCCAATATATAACCATGTGATACAATTTGAGATATGAATAGACTTCAATGTTTGCCATAGTTTCAACCTTTCTTGGTAGTTAGTAGAAGCATGAAGTAAAGAAATTTTCATGATGACTCCACTGTTTTGATCTTTGCATCTAATATCAATGAGTTCATCAATATTTGTTTCCAAATCCACCTTAACTTCCTCATCCCACATAAGAACTAATCCACCTCCAATCCCAACTAAATTAATTATAATAGCATTTTTTTAAAAAAATTGAAGACATTTTCTAACCCTTTTGACAACATTTTCCTTATTCTTGGTTTCCATAAGGAAAACTAAGTTAGGAGTCTCTTGAGCCACTAAGGCTCGAAGATGCTGAACTGTCAAGGGATTGCCCAACCATTGACAGTTCCAACTCGACAACTTCATGTCTCTCTTGGTGGCTTATTAGGGGTAGCCACCAAAGCCTGATCATTAACCCCTTCCCACACCTGAACTAAGGTATCTAGTAAGTTCTCTTCATCTAGCAAGTACCCTGGTATCCCTCTCTTTTCATATGGAGTAAGTGCTTTTGTTTTTTCGTAGCTGGTTTTTTAAGTCCTACCTTCTCCTTCTTTGACGAACTTGCACTTTTGTAACTTTTTGTGGAAGGTAGATGTAGTACCCGTGATTGTTGTGTTCTTTTTCCTTTATACATGGTTGCATCTTCATCCATTTTTCCATCATGTATTATAACATTTTTCTGTTGAGTTGTACACCACCATAGCCTTATTTAGCTCTATCTGATCATGTTGTAGGTCCACATCTTCCGAGAGGATGGACATTTCTGGTGCATTTTCCTCTTCCTCAAGATTGAGATCTAGTTTCCCATAAAAGGTCTTCCAACACATGTTATACTCTCACTTTAGCCTTCAACCATGAGCCATACCTACTAGGTTTGTCTTGAGCTAGACCTATCTCCTTGTAAGGATATTTTGGAGAAAAGCTGGCATAATGTCCAATGCAACCGCACAAATAGCAACAGTGAGGCAATCTTTCATATTTGAAATCAATCCACCACTTTTTACCTCCTAGTTCAATTATCTCCATGACGAAAAGTTATTCAATATGAAAATTGGGGAAATTAGGAACAATCAAAGTGATTTTTGGAACGATGATAGATTTGAAATTAGAGTTGAAGTTTAGGATAGATCTGAAACCATATCTAAAGTTGGAGGGTACTTTTAAATTAATAAAAAATAATAATAGAAGAAGAAGAGTTAGGCCACTATTTTAAGGAATTATGCCGCTAAAATGGTAAACTATTCACAGGAGCAATCATCAAAAGATGTGCTTCAAGTGATAGATGGGACATTTGCACAAATTGTAGTAATTTCAAGGTCCTCCTTCTGTACATGATCCGAAAAATTCAATTTGAAAGCCCCATTTAGGTGGATTGACAGGCCTAGTAGAAGCCCATGCCCAAAAGAAAATTGATGATGGTTTTATTTTTGGGAAAATTTAAAAGTGTATGGGTGATGTTTCTGGGACACAATCCATATCTATCACTGATGATGATATATTTGGATTTTGTTAAAAATAAAAGAAATACAAATTCTTTAGTTCTTATACGCACCACCATACCAAAATGGTCGAAGATTTAGTAGATAATACAAGTGCAACAAAATGGATACTCATCATTTGAGGAATCGATCAATCTCCAGGTACTTAAGCATATAATGTGGTAGATCCTAACCGCAGGTGAAATTCATCAGATGATATAATCCCTATCATTCAAAAGACAACCTTATCCAACAACGAGGTATTGAGTTAACATAAGATTCTAAGAGTTCAATTATGAAATTTATTGATTTGAATACTTTGACTTCTTAAATGAACCAAGCATAACTTATTTTAAAAGACTCCAAATAGCATAAAACCCGATGCATTAGAAACTAGACACATTGGGCTTTCCATCAATATATTATGAGAGGATATTGGAGCATGAAATCATCATCAAATCTCATAAGAAAAAGATCTTTGAAATCCTATTGGAAAAGATAAACTTAATATTTAAGCCATTTTACATTAATTGTTTGATAAGGCTTTGTTGCTTCATCACACTGCCCGAACAAAAATTGACACTAACACAAGTTACTAATTAATTGAGTGAAATTTGCACATTACTAAAATTTATTATTATTAATTCACAATAAATTAAGTGATCTTATGTTAATCAATCAATTACTTAGGGCATGCATGATAATCATTTTATTTATCTATTTATCTATTTTTGTGCTATTGAGAACGTGTTTGGAATTGAAATTTGTTTGGTAACATAATTTTATTTTTCTATTTTCAGGACAAATTTTTGGCCTAGAAATAATTTTTGAATAGAAATGAGAAGTACAAATTTTCTAGTTTTTTGTTTCTTTTTCTAGAAATAGAAACAAAAACTCTTTTTATCGCTTACTCCCTCTCTCACACACATTCTCCCACGAGAAGATCACCCTCCTCCTCCCCGAGACTCTTCTCGTCCTAGACCCCTAAATAGGCCCTCGCCTCCTTTGGCCCCTTCGACCCTCCACCTCCACCTCTACCTCCACCTCTTCCAACGGTGGCTATTACACCTCCACCTCCCCAAGCTCTCCTCTAGCACCTACACTAACACCAACATCGGCACCTCCTTCTCTCTAACAGCACCTCCCTCTCCGGCTTCCACCACTTCATCCCTAATAATCTCTTTATCTACAACTTCTTAAAGTTTCGCTTTGCCACCAACAACTTCCTTGCCAAGACTTGCTACTCCTCATCCTCATCATCCTCCTGGTGCTACTCCCTCCGTGATAATGACATTGTCATCTTCTAATGCAAGTTTAGGCATGAGATTAACGTGGGCTACCTCAAAGACCTCCTTGTGATGATCTATCATATTCATGTGATTAGCATCGTGGGACTACTTGGCTCCTCCGTCTTTGTTGACAACATCTTCTTGGTCTACGAGATCATCGATGGTGCTAGCCTCTTTGATTGCTTGTGGAATCCTAAAATGCCTAATTTCACGATCCTTGGGACTTGGATATCGCGCATGACCTCAATTACATCAACAATAACACCGGCCTCAACATGATCCTTGTCCACAACCATATCAAGAGCAATAGCATCGTGATGACAGAGCGTTGTTCAAAGCAAAGATTGCCACTTTAGAACCACCCAGCGGTGTGGCAAGGCAAACGAGAATGACGTGTTTCGAGAGCGGGTGAGTTCGGCAAAGGGTGGCAGCACAATTAGGGAAGAGAGGAAATTTTATATTATTATCAAAAGAACTTTTGTTTCGAAACATAAATTTTGTGTTGTTATTAAATGCAATTAGATGCTAAAAAATTCATCCAAGTGATAGAAATTGAAAATTCTATTTATGGCCAAAAATTGTTTTCAGTACAAAATGATTATCATTCGTATCATTAATTGTGTATATGGTAATTGATTTTTCTTTGGTCTTCCAAATTCAAGTGAAAGAAATCTTAAAGTTTTAAATAAACTAATGTGGAAAAGCGCCCCCCCCCAAAAAAAAAAAAAAAAGAAAAGAGAAGAAAAAAAAAAGACTAATCTAGAACATTCATTCCAATGTAAAGTTATTGTCTCACAAGCTAGATAGAGTTTTTTTTTTTTTTTTTTTTTGAAGGTATTGTTTTGAAAAAAAATCGAGTTTTTGTTCTAAGGCATTTTCAATTTTCTAAATTTAATACGGACCCTTTTCTTCTTGGAAATTTTGGCATGTGAACTTCTTCATGATGGTTTTAAATATAATCTATTAAGTAAAATAAATGGTTAATATCATGAAATCTCAAATTGGTACATCCGTGATAAATTTATGTCAAACTAATTTTTTGATTATCAAAAATTCAAAATTAGTATACTTATGACAAATTTAATCTTCCGTTAGCTTTTTAAATTTTACCGTCAAATTAGTAAGTTGGATAACATGTGACAATTAACGAATATATTAGTTTAGGTGAAGAGTACATGTGTATCTAAATTAGTGGTTTTAATGGGATTATTTTATTATAAATGTACCAATTCGGGTTTTTATGTGGTCAAAAAATTAATATGATACCACCGCTTTGGTGGATGCGATGGTTTGAGCCATCTCCCCCTCACGAAGGGGAGGAGTTCGAATCCCCTCACAGTCGCTTGGAGTCTTAAGTGGGATGCCAGGGGTGATGAGTCCTCCCACTTATATGTCCTCCCAAGTTTAATCGCTGGCTGCCAACTATACGGGGTTTTGGGTCACTCAAAAAATATATAGTTTGGTATAAATTTATCATATGAGTACTAGTTCTGATTTTTTAGTGGTTAAAAAAAGTTTAGTTTTGGTTAAATTTATCATATGCGTATTAATTTGGAGTTTTTCGTGATTAACTTTAAAATTAAAAAACAAAAGTTTGCATTATACCATCCAAATAAAAAGTTGTGAAACGAACTACATGTTAAATTGCAAAACCCTAGTTCCTTGTACGTAGACAGAATTTGGATTCTCAAACCGATATCAAACTTATGCTAAAAACTATAAGCTGATAATCTTCTAGCTACCTACATTTTCTTAAACTTCCAAATCTACATATACAAACCTGTCCATGTATTTTCTTTCTCTCTTTTTTTTTTTTTCCTTCCTGTTTTCTTCCAGTACCATTCTTTTCTGTACTTTCTTGATGATCACCAAGAACTAGCTTAACTAGCTTGTCAATTCATAAGGACAACATCTGGACACAAAATTCTCATCAGCTTTTACACGAGAAATCTGGGAAGCCCGATCTTGTGACCCAGCTTTTGGACATCTTCTTGGACCTGTCGTCTGAATTCTCGAAAGCTGAAGCTTTTGTAGACAGGAGGCCAGTTGCAGCTCTCGACCACAGTGTCGTACGATGGGCAGAAGAAGTACGCGGTCGAGTACCGCTCCCGTTTCGAGTTGGTCATCACCCGATGCTGAACGCTCTTGTACACATCATTGCTCCATGCCTGAAACAAGCGTGTGTAGATGCTCATTCATCAGAAAGCATGCAACCATGACAATCCCCCGAGAAATTAATAAACAACGCCATATTCATCTAAAGAAGGGTTAACCCACACAAGACATCCGACGAGCATATCCTAATCAACAGCACTACAGCCCAACTCGCAGGGTTCTTCCGGCATGAAGAGGTTCTTGGTGAAGAGACTGTTTCGAATGACTAAGTTCGCGGTGTTTTCAGCTGTCAAAAGTGCTAATGATTCAAAGCGAGAAGAAAGGAAAGAAACACATACATACCTGAAATAAGTCTCCAATGTTAATGAATGAGAGCATCGGGATTAGGTTTAACAGCGATCCACTCCCCATCTTTGACCAATTGCAGACCCCCCACCTCGTCCTGATGCAGGATCGTGAGGAAGTCGCTGTCGGTGTGCGGCATCAGCCCGAGCATGTCCGGTGAAATTGGACATGGTGGGTATCTGTTCATTCTCAGATAGCATGTGCTCGGCAGGCAATTCTCCATGAAGAAGGTCGATTTGTGGCCCAGTTCCTCTGCTAAGATCTCGGCTAATTTCTGCGTTAGGTTTGATACAGTCCCGGCAAATTGTTCCATTGTCGAGCTGGTGACAAAGAATCATAGCCCCACAAGCAAATGTAACATGTAAGTACAAAAGACGAGCGATGGTCGTACAACGTACAAAGCGAGAAAAGATCAAACATGAAGGAGCTTGAAATTTGAGGATGTTAAATGCAAACCGTCCGATGGCGTACTTAAAAGCTTCGAATAAATCCCGTAAGTAAAGTAGGATAAGTAGCATTAAAACAGATATTTTATAGAGAAAAGAAATTGGAGCTTGCTTGATCATTCCAGGAATTCACCATTTTGCTCTTAGGAAATTCATGCGTGCGTGCCCTATTAAATGCAACATCAAGTGATATCATGTTAAAATAGGACAGCTATATGACCTAATGCACTATTTTCCTAAGAAAATAGACAAAACATAAAGGAAGAGTTGATGATTAAGAGTGTTTACTCTGTCCGACTAATGGAAATACAAACCGCCATCCATAGGTGGTGCTAACAAACTACCATAGAAAATAGTGTACTAAGAGTGTTAAACGTTGTGTATGGGATGCAATCAAGTCCGAGATCTTTTAGTTGATTCAATTAAGTCCTTAGCCTTTTTCAAAAAGTATGATTAAGGCCTTTTGATGAATAAATTTTGAAATAGTCTATGTGTCACTCAAATATTGGCTACTGGTATCCTTAAATTACAATTTTCAACGTGAGTTCTAGATCAAACTTAAGTGAAATAATTGAAAAGTTTAAGATGTGATTGCAATTTTTGGTAAAAATTTTGGATTAGATTGAACAAGTTGAAAGGTTCAGGCCTCGATTGCATTATATACATAAAGTTTAGGACTTGTAGTGCAGATTCCCCCACTAACTTAAATCCAAATCTAACTCATTCATGAAATGGTGAATGGACTAATTGACCATTTCCATAGACTTGGTTGGGCTCGTGCTTGGGTCAATGCCAATTTGAGTTGTAAATTGGATTGTGTTAAATGGATCATGATTCCATTGATCATTATACATAGGAGTGAGGGAAAAATATACTAAACCAACATGATTGCGTAGAATTCAAGGGAAGTATTCAAGATCACAGGGTAGGTTCCAAAATTTGAAGGTTTGGAACTAATGAGGAATAACAAAGATTTCATGGTATGGCATCACATTCACCCAATACACAAATTTAATAAATAAATAATGCTTGAAGAAACTATAATATTCAATACTCATACGTGGAAAAAATAATTAGCCGAATGACTTGTTATGGTATTTACATTTAAATCAGGGAAAATCTAGCATCCTAAGGGATGACAATTATGTTTATTAGACTGCAATTTTTTCTGCTTTCATCAACTTTAGCTTCGCCTACCCACGATGATGTAATAGCTGTCCCCATGAGCAACCTGTGTCTAATTAAATAAAACGTACATATTTTTTCGAATCTACAAAAGATGTGATGACCAAAAAGGGTATACTTTACTTTATCTTTTTTCGTGGAATCAAGATAGATTCCAAACCCCCCTTCCCCCTCTTCCACAACACACACAAATTATCAGGAAGATCCGAAGAAAGATGAGGTGCTTTTCCAGGCCACGTCATGTCTGAGTACAAGCGTGGCAGAATAGCTGCTCATCTTGCTTGCGGAGGTCACATGCCGAGGTGACAAGATGCATGCAAAATTTATATCACGTACATTCTTTATGATGTGCCAGAAGTGTCGAATGCATGTCTTGGGATCTACAAATAAAAGAAAACTTGGCCATATTATCTTCTCTCTGATAGCTTTTCAATGGGCAAATACCATTTCTTCCTAGTTCAAGAGCTGCGCTGCCATGACATGGTTAACCTAAAAAACAAGTCTTTCAAGTGGATTTTGATTTATGTTTACTTATATGGCTAATTGACCTAACTTATCTCTCTAAAATTGGCATGAAAGTGTGATGGTACAATAAGGGGGATTCTAACATTTGTGTACGATTTGAGTTGTGGTTAATGACATCATTTCCTAATGTTTAGAATGACTATATGTATGCTTAGGACAAAAACCCTCATGTTATGTACTCGCTCTGCCTATGACATTTAAGACCCATTCATAGTTTTTACTCATGTTTACTTATCTTTAATAAAATAAATAAATAAAATTATCCATGTTGCATATGATAAAAGTTTGAGGGTTTGAGAATAAGATTAATAATCTCTAATATCAATTTTAGAATATAAGAAAAATGGAGGCATGTTCTTTGGTCTCCAAGTTGTTTTTCTCTCTTACTTTCCTTGTCTGGGGTTCCAAAGTCCTTGAACCTGACTCAATAAGAGCAGGACAATTAATTTAGACTAGGATTAACCAATTTCTAGTTGGACGATTCTATTGATGTAGAAGTAATCACACATGCTCTAGAAATTAGCCAGCTGCTTTGTAGTCCTAGCCCTAGTGGGCTTACTAAACTAATGTTAACCTTCCTAGATCTTATCTTGATATCCATACAAACGTTAGACATATAAATGATACATGAAAATGCAAACGCCCTAGAAATGAAAGAATTTTAAGAAAAAGAACCTTGACAATAAAGAACTTTGCGTGCGAAACTCCTTGTAAACAGCATGGTGATTAATTGGTTGTGATTAGTACCTGAGGGTGCTGTTGCAACCTCTTGTGCCGGAGATGATATCACTCAAAGGGACATGGAAAGCCTCGGACCACGACAACTGCTGCAAGCATGTTGCGGAAGGAGTCCCCCATCGATAACTCCCCGCCGAGAAATCCAAGTTCTTGTCCTCTCTGCTCTTCTTCTCGAACGGCTCTCGGAACACCTTGATCTGTTCCTCCCTCATTTTCTCCAGGATCTCTCGTGAAATCCCATGGTTCAACACCTGGAAGAACCCCCACTCCCGCGAGGCCCTTGCGATCTCCGCCTTGCACTCCCGTCTCTCCTCCTTGCTTAGGCTCAGCCGACCAAGGTCGATCACTGGGAGGTCGCCCTCTTCGATGACAACGGGCGCGGTCGGGCCTTCGTTGGCTGCCTTCTTGAAGAGGGCCTTGTAGGTTTCTTGAAATGGCGGGTCCGATGAGTCCATGGTTAAAGGCTGCAAGACAGACAGGTGGATGTCTTGGGTTATATATACAAGGGACATGAAGAGGGCGGTTTCTGCTTTTCCCTTTTGGTTTTGGGACTTTAGCTTATGGGATTGAGACAAAGAGAAACAGATCCGAACACCGCGTACATGTCGTCGTCGATGAAAACATCATCCTAGCTCTCCTCAAGTTTTATGACTCTTAAGACAAAGTTAATCGATTGTGTCTTCTTTCGGTTGATATATTGAAGATATCTAGAATCCCCTTGTTTTTCTAGTTTCTCTAAGCTACATCTTTGTACTTGCAGCTCATGATTTAAATGTAAATTTATCTTATGGGGAGACAGATTTCTGTCATGGAAGAAACAGTGAGATAACTATTTTAGACCAGAATAAGAAGATTCATGGCACTTCTCAAATGCCGTCACAAACTTTGGATCATATGAAATTATCAGCATTAGGTTAGGCTAGGGATGAAGCCATTTACACCCTAGCATCAGTTATCTTCGAAGCCTCCGCTTGTGGAAAGTTCTAGTTCCAGTCGTCATTATCAGTCGTACATTGGGGGTAAATCCATTTCATGTCAAGTGCGGTTAACATAATTGAAAAGTCAATAGTATGTGAAGTTATATTAAAGAATGAGACGTAGTAGAGAGCTAGATAATTCTCGGGTTACCAATTTTTGGGTCCACCTATTAAAGATTGACATGGAGTGATTGGATAAAAGAGTCAGAAAGTCTCGAAATTATTCAATTATAAAAGTTCCTCCATTCAGAATATGACACGTGTATGACTAAATAAGAAAAATCTGTAAAAACTCTAAACTCAAATTGGTAATCTCATCTATATAAACGACACACTTCTAATTAAATCGAAAGTTTTGACAATCTAGTGCCATTTAACTTTTTGCACAGGGGAGAGAGTAGATAACAAACGTAGAGGTTCAAACATAGACCATGGAAAGGCATAACATGAACGGTATATTCTCATCTTAAAGGCTGTCTTACATGTCATGCTTCTCATGCCATTTTCAACTTTCAAATGAAGAATAACACTAAAGTAAGGGGAATATGTTTCCTCACCAAACTTAAATGGATGGACTAGATCGCACCCTCCCAATTCAACAAAGCATCGGAACTAGGCACCGGATATTTCACTTTAACACACTAGCACATATCATTGTGATCAATATAATTGTCTTTTTCACAACGACGAAGGCCGACATAGAGCGAGCCTATACGATATATTTTAAATTTCAGCACCATGACAGAAGCTTCAGCACAGATGATGGCACGCTGGCCCATCACATTTATCTCGAATTCTCGAATTCACCATTGTCTTTTGGCTGGCTATTATTTTCTTCGTCCCCACCGACTGAACGTACATCACGAGACAGCCTCATTAACTCCTATTTCGATTTCTGTCGCTTTCCAAACATTAAATTCAGAAGTGCTGCATATCACTTTTTCGCAGGGGGTCAAAAGGTGCCAAGAGACCTTTCAATTATTGAGCATGATTAGAAGGTCCTCGGACAGCCTTTCATTGATAATGACCACCCCACTCAAGTTGGTGCTGATTTCGCTTGCTCAATGAAATTGAAAAGCTGAAAAGAAAATTGGTGGAAAGGTGATGCCGATCTTATGGTGTTTGTCCAGCCTACTTGTACACTTTTGGGCCCCCAGTATCTAAAAAGTTTTGTGTAAGTTATACACTAAAAAAAATAATATTATCATATATTAATTAACTATTCGCATTCCTAATAACATTATAAGAAAAATTATGAGAATGAAGAGACTTTTCAAATATGTGCTAATTCCTTATTAACATGCAATCAGATGTAAATATCACATCAAAAATAGTTCAAATAGAATCATCCTCTCGATTAGATTTATAGATCTACTCCAAATTTGTTGGGCTAGGATTTACCATCAACAAGGGTTTATGAAGGGAAATACTCCTTTATTATTCTATTTTTCCTTTTTATGTAGTTAAGAATGAACATAAGTTTAAATGGATCGAATTGATAGAGCTTGTCAAGCTCGTCTTATCAATGGACTTTTTTTTTTTTTTTTTTGGCTCAGATGTCATATGAAGAGACTTGTGGTCATATCATGTATGGAATATCACAATGTCCTATTAGATTTTATTGATTAAATATATGTTCTGTATCTTTCTTCTTATTTTGCCTTTGTCCAACTCATTACACCCAACTCTCTTCCACTCCCCTCACCATATCTTTTCCAACTCCCCCAATTTTATTTGAGTCCATCCATGATGTAGATTGAAAAGGGTAGAAAAATCAAAATCCAGACCTCCTAATTATTAAAGAAAAAAACTCAAAATATGAAAGAAGTAGAGGAAACTGATATTCCTTTAAAATGAAAGGTTAATATGTTGACTCATGCATACCCCAAATGTGTAATTATCTAGAGTAATTTCCACGGAACTTCCAAATGTCTGACCTCATTGGTCATGCAATCCCAGTCAAACTAATTAAATCAATTCTTGTGTCTTAATATATTTGTCGAAAGTCCTCTGAGGTAACATATCATCGTATACCAAGAGTATATAAAAGAAAGAGACATATATAAAAATTATAATATGCAAAACATTCTCCATAACTTACATATTAAATATTGCGTTCGTCCACATCTTGAAATTAGAATGTCGTGCACTTTTTCAGGCTGACCCATAAGTTCTGGAAAAGCATTAAATGGTGGAATCCCAGCAGCACACATGTTTGTGATGAATAAAATAATAAGCTAGTATTATGTTAGCAAGGACTATGCAGTATGCCCAACAAATTAAACGATGAAGAAATATTTGGTGTTGGTTTCTCTTACATGGGTCAGACTCTCGACCAAGTTGACGACCTGCACCATGGCTTGCGTCCTTTTACCTTGAGCTCTGCGATAACCCAGAAACAAATAAAGAAACATAAAGGTATTTTCAGTTGAGCATTATTTTGTGCCTATTGATAATGCCAAGAATATATGAGAAAAGCTGAAGATAGTAACCTGCATACCGATGCACGGAGACGTCAACTTCTCTCGCTGCTTGCAGTTTGCTTGCTCGCTCAAGTAAAGAAAATGAAGAGAAGGGACACTCGCACACTGGGAAAAAAAGAATGAGTGCTTATATAGGAGTGACTTGCAAGTTGAGGAGAGAGAGAGAGAGAGAGAGAGAGAGAGAGAGAGAGAGAGAGAGAGAGAGAGAGAGAGAGAGAGAGAGAGAGAGAGAGAGAGAGAGAGAGAGAGAGAGAGAGAGAGAGAGAGAGAGAGAGAGAGGGGATGTGTATGTATGTAGTCCTTTAAGTTTGGAAGTGAGAAAGCTATTTATCATGGAGTGTGAGACTATGTTTATTAGGGAAAATTCTTATATATGAAACATGTGAGTTCGCTCCATCTCAATCATTAGATCATATGAGTTTCATACAAGATTCACACTAATTGATGACTAAAATGGGATGGACTTACATGTACCAAATACATCAACACTTTCTAGCTCATGAGAAGAACACGTGTCTTCAAAACCCATCAGAGAAAATGTTTCCCCAAGGTTTTGCCATTTTCATATTTATTCAAACTTGCGTGAATAAAAGGGAGACTATATCTTTGTTTTCCATTTATGGATAGAGATTGGGATATTGACAAAGAGAGGATGACAGAGAAGTGAACAACTTGGAGGAATGAGAACCAAGTGAAGTTGGAAGTTGATAGGGCCCATCATTTCAATGTTAGGTGTAGTGCTAAGAGTATCGAGAATATATGGATTTAGTCCATTAGAACAAGCCAATCATATCTTAACAGCCAATGGGATTATATGCTGGACTTGACAAAGAAAAATAATCTCTCTTTTAGTTTTAGTTTTAATTTTAGTTTTTTTTTTTTAAACATTAGGATAGATTGTTTCCAACCAGCTTATCATCATTTGAAAAATATGATGATGTCAAAATAAACGCTAGACACCCCATTTTAGGTAGATGACTTAGGGAGCCCTTTTATGATCTCATCAATAAATTTAGTTGGATATGCCTTCTATCAAAGTATTTAAGTCACTCTATCATTAGCCATCTCGATAAAATAACTACTTTATCTCTCATCAAATTTTAAAAAGTAATGGAGTTATATTAGATTTGACAAAGAGAAAAAAAAAATTCTCACATGTATATGTCTAGATATTTAGATTACGTTTGGTCTCATTTAAATTCTTATCATCCCATGGAATGTGGTGGGAGTCAAGAAAAATCCAATGCCTAATCTTGAAGAGATTACCTTAACGGAGCCTACACCGAAGCCCATCAAGATGTTTGATAGGATCTACTCCCTCTCAACCATCTAATTATAAGTCAACTAGATACATTACCAGGGCTGCTTCATCTCCAGTGAATCATCCTATATGAGATTGTTTTATGTCACGCCAGCACATGCTCATTATCATAGTATGACTCAAGGTGTTTGGCATGACCATGAAAGTATCAGCTAAATCTCAATGGACGGGATACAATGACGAATTGTAGTTCGACCTACGAAACATGTCATTAGTGTTTGATCCCTCACATTTCATCTTCACTAGTTCATAACTTCTCTTCTTTTCTATCACTTAAATATCAAACAATTCTATCTTTCATCATCATTTCTCTAATCAGTCAAACTCATTAAATAGACGGTTGCACACTCGCCATCAACAAATCATGAAATCTGGCCAGTACGAACGTATCAGATGTAGTGTTGGTTCGAGAGAGACTTGGATGAATGAGCACCAATTGAAAGGATGTCAACTCATCCATGAAGAGAGTATCTCTCTCTCTCTCTCTCTCTCTCTCTCTCTCTCTGTGGGCAAGTGGGGTTGTCCGAAACAGGGCACATGATTGCTACTGGACCCGACCCGACCGTTGAGCCGTAGCCTCTGAGTCCATTTCCGTACGCGGCAGCGTCGAATGTCACATGCACGTCGAAATGATACTGATGAAAATTTTCGTGTGAAGGGAAAAAAAAAACATTAGATTACGGAGGGAAATGCATGCAAATGCAGTGCAGTACTTTAAATGATGAAAGGCGTGGAGGTACATGCACCTTCTGTGCCAAAAAAGCTTCACTTATATTGTCGATGAAAGCAACTATAGGTTGCCAAGCTGATGTCCCAAAATATCTATAATTACTTTTCCCGAAACGACAATATCTGTTAACTGAGGAAAGAGCAATAATGTAAGCTGAAAAGTGTTAGGGTGTATGTGCGAGGATATTAGGTAAAAGAAGTCTAATATCGAGGACATCATACAATGCGAGCGAATTAATGTATTCTAGTTTGTCTATTACTCATCAAATTTTTTTAGCGAAAGCAGATCTAATTAGGTACGTTAACATGTTAGATTTAGGCTTATTCTTGGTGATTTCCCTATTAAAGGTATTACATTTCTGCTGCACATCCCAATAAGCTGTATTAGAACTGATAATTTGGATAGGTTGGGTTATGGACCAATGTGTGGTGAATATCTCAAGGAAAAATTTTGGATGTGACTTCCTAATCCTGTTGTCAAATGACGTCCCCTAGCTTCCCGCTAAACTTAGTTGGGCTAAGGAGAGTTAAGTAGAGTCCGAAAGTCGATGTTGGTTCTCTCACCAACTATTTGCCAAAAACTTAGCTAGGTTAAGATAGAGATTCGAGTTGAGATAATGATGGAGCTAAAAGATAACTAAATTGAGGAGAAGGGTGCCTAACATAAGTGCCTCATACGTGAGATGGAGATTTATTGAGGTAGACATGTGTGGTGTTAGGTGAAAGAAGTCCCACATTTGAGATATGGTGAAATCCTAATGAATTGATATATCTCAATCGGTCCACAATTCATTGTGTTAAGTTGCTTAGTGAATATGGATCCAAGTAAATATATCCACGAGCTCGGATTAGGATTATTCTTGATAATTTCTCCGAGTGAAGCTGTTGCATTTCTGCTACGCCTCCAAACAAAAGGAATATCAAGATTAATAGAACGACCTGAGGAATTCATGTGAACTTTTCCATTTCCATGGGTGAAGGAGGAGAAAATCTACAATAGTCAAATTCGAAGTACAATGAAAAAGGATGGAAAGCTCTCTCCCTAGCCCCCGAAATATATCTGACCTCTCTTACACACTTTGATATCACAAACCGATATTCATACTAAATCCAATCCCACCGCTTCCATCACATACCATCATGAAAATTTTTCAATCGAATCATTACAAATATTCAAGTCGCAATCAACGAATTGATGATTGATCGCACAGTTAATTGCGCAGCCAGGGAGTTTTATTATACAGGTGATTAGTAGAAAATCAATTATTGAGGGATCTCTTTGCGGTGAAATGCAATATATACAGGCTTAATTCCATTTTAATTGGTGGAATGTAAAATAATGGCACACACGTCCCTTTTTCTACATCCATATTGACAAGATAGCACTAGCAAAATCAGTGAAGCTAACAGCTTTGGAGGCTCCTTTACTTCAACTTGTCTAATTTGTAATTTCTACTCCTTCTTTCCTTTGTGATGTTATTTTCACCATGACAACGGGGATGCTCAATCATAGGCACATCTTGGGTATAGGCTTTGATATTGTGACCATGTCCAACCCAAAAGATTAAACTAATAAACGGAAAGAAATCACATGCATATGAAAAACATATAAACTTGTAGACAAGCGATGTGTAAAATTCTTTAACAAATATATATTTTTAAAATGAATCTCTTACTAAAATTCTACATTATGCAGCATTAATATCTTTACTATTAAAAGGCGATCAAATTGTCTAATTAATCCTATATCTATTGTACAAATGCTAATTTAGTTCTAAAATTTTTCAATTTTACCAATTTAGTCATAAGCCTTCACTCAAAATTCTACTATAATCCTTTTGGTCAATTTTTCCAGAAAATCGCTATGTTGTGGTGTACCACATAGAACGGCTAACGATGATTGGACCATTGCCACATCAGTAATTTCAAGAAAAAATTGATTGGAATGATTATATTGAAATTTCACGCAAAGTGTAGGACTATATTAGTAAAATTGAAAAGTCCATAACTAAATTGACATTCAAATTCGGAACTCAATGGGTAATTTTCCTATTAAGACGTGGATTGTCATGAAAGAGAACGAACACATCAGGTCAGTGTCATCGGCTTATTCTAGGTCACCATAGAATATGACCTGACTTTTGAATGGAAATTTTGTGACCTGGGTTCACAGTATTGTCACTGTTTTGCACGTTATGATTTTCGTTTGTGAAAGCTGATTGTATGATATATCATTTCAATCTCTAATGAATTGATGCCCACCACACGAATCTATTTGGGCGGTGTC
The DNA here is from genome assembly GCA_017140185.1 of Eucalyptus polyanthemos subsp. polyanthemos. Lineage (NCBI taxonomy): Eukaryota > Viridiplantae > Streptophyta > Magnoliopsida > Myrtales > Myrtaceae > Eucalyptus > Eucalyptus polyanthemos. The sequence goes on from CM029460.1 coordinate 13,279,065, forward strand.
TGCATTTCAAAAATCTCTCACTTCAATTGGCTCGTTTCCTCACGTGACGCCGTCGTGTTATATAATCCACGTCTTTCTCCTTAATTTCAAGGTTATTCATCCCGTTGCTCAAGCCTCAAAGTATCTATTTGGTACAATTTTTCGACAATAATTTCAATTGTGAAAAATACATCGCAACTTTTATAAGATGTCTGACAATTACCTCTATGCAATAGCAACTTTCAGAAAGCCAACAGACCAACCCGTAAAAGTGTTGCGGGTTTAACATATGTATTACCAAAGATACACAAGACACCGCATGCTACAATTTCATCACAACACGACACATATATAAGTACAGTTTAACCAGAATTGATAGCCTAATACTAAGCCGGTGCTCAGTCAAACTCTCCAACGACTAGTAAGTGATTTATTAAACTCTAAGATTATGACCCATATGATTATATCTTCTCACTAATCCACCCCCCCCCCTCTCTCTCTCTCTCACATTCTAGTGTTGTAAAAAGATAAGCTAGAGATAGGCAAAACTTAGATTATGACCCATATGATTATATCTTCTCACTAATCCACCTCTCTCTCTCTAGAGAGAGATGGACATTAAGGTCTTTGGATAATGAATCTGGCATGATGAATTGTAAAATATGAAGGATAGATGTCACGATTCGATGAATGAGACAGCATATTTAAAGTGATAATGCTGGGGCAAACACATGTACTGTTTTGGATCGATCCTACGGCAAAAACCATTGCGTATACTCTCTCTCTCTCTCTCTCTCTCTCTCTCTCTCTCTCTCTCTCTCTCTCTCTCTCTCAAGATCGCATTGATCATAGAAAGTGGACTAGTGAAACAGGAACAAAATAGTTTGAAAAGATACGAAAATGACTAAATGAAGTAGAAAGAGGTTGTTTTGTTTGATTAAGTTACTATGGCAAGAACATTAAATAGAGTTTCATAACATCGCCAGGTTTTTGGCTTAGTGGTGCAGGGCTTACTTCCAAGTGATTTGAAATCCCCCAGGTCATGGGTTGGTTATCTCTAAGTTAATTCCCGACTTTAAGAAGCCTTGGTTTGTTTGGGATATCAATTCAATCATCACACCAACGCAGGATAACTCGGATTCCACTCCTAATACCACCATCGTGGGGCACAAGTGACGGGCTAAGCAATGGTATCTTTTTCTCAGCCTTTCATTGGTAAAAAAATTGCTTTAAATTATTCGCTACCTCCGAATTTCATTTAGTTGATGGCACATAATAGTAACTATTTTCAGAATTGCTTCTCTCATATCCTTATATCAACATAATGGTAAAATCCAACCCTTCAACTTAAAAAACTTCTCTATTATATACCCAAAAGCAAATTTTATTAATGCATAGTTTATATTAAACTACTTAAATATTATATCACACGCCTTCAATTAAATATTTAAAACTATTAGAAAAGTTGGTGATGGTTCCACAAATTACACAAATTTGAATAATAAAATATGCCCTTTTTCCATGATACAATTATAGAGTTACCAAATGCTACGTTTTCAAATAATATAAGAGGGAACAATGAGAGAGAATTCAATTAATTTTGTTCACATGGGATATGCGTCCCCAAGATCAATACAAAAGCATGTGATGTATTTGTTCACAAGGAGTAGCACCTTTTGGTTGTAATATGGCAAAGCTTGAGCTGTCATTGTGAAAATACATATGTGTGTGTATATATATTGTTATTTCTCGATCAAAACCCTACTTGAAAAATATTTTTATATATGTCATGGACATGTATTATTTCACACAATAATTTGATTAATGAATATCCATCCCTCATGAAGTGTATATGACAGCACATCTTGTTAAAATCTTATAATTTATTGTGCTTCTAATAAGTCACAGAAAAAATGATATTATTGTTTGAAGGTGTTAGAGAATGTTGTTTATTTCATAGTTTTGGCAACGCGCCATGCGCATCCGTGAAATTCGATGTTAATGCATCAGAAGAAACTTCGTTGTTGTTACCGAATGAAACGGGCAGTTGTATTAAATTATAATTATGGCCTTATTTTTTTAGTATTTTAATAGGCAATGCAGGGATAATTTGAAAGATCTAATGAGTAAAAGTAATGCCTGTCTTCTGAATTATAGCATTAGATACATCGAGGCCCCTAGTCTATAATATGCCGGACTACCTTAGAGGAATAGAAGAGAGTGAAACAAAAAAAAAAATTGTGAGGGATAGATTTGTCATTTAGATAGATAGATATTAACTAAACGAATTTTAGTTATATGGGGTGCGGAAATAGCGGTCCTCTGAACTTTCTATATTATTATCAAGGAAACATGACTCCTAAGATCATTTATCGATTCACAGCTTCTTCTTCTTTATTGCCTAATCCATAAGAGCTAGCATCACAATATATCTTGTGTCTCCCCTATGTTTTTATTTTTTCGCTCAGAATAAATGGTTCAAACAATTTTTATGTTTACAATATGATATGATAGGTCAATTAACTTACTGATTACCTGTCCATTTGTACTGTACATTTAGAAAACTTAGATGTTGCATAACTTGCCAAAAACCTATATTTCATGAATGTAGTTGAGTTTGAGTGTGTTATGAATTTTGTATGGACTTATGTTAGAAATATTAAGACTAGTGTACAAAATCGATTCATGTTGTGCTAGATCCAACCTTTCAAAATCCAAGCAAGTGTTAGTTATTCATTTTCAATCTTGGCTTGCATATGTATTTCGAAGCAGAAACTTCACCGATCCAAAACTTTTATTGGGAACATTATTGTAAACCCTAGAACAGCAATGATGACGAAATATTGTTAATGGTACTAAAAAAGTCCAACCGAATGTAGATTGAAATGCTTTCGTCAATCTGAAACACAGAATGTAAACATTTGTGCATGTTGAATTATAAGCGAGAGAGAGAGAGAGAGAGAGATGGCATTAGATTTTTCTGAACCTGGGCCTGTAAATGAGCAATGAACACGGGCAACAAAGATGTACGTTGGAACATTCATTAGTGTAGTCACATTAATATATCCCTTTCAAGATTAGCAACAGCTGTAATTTCGATTGATTACTAAAATATTGTTTTTTTATTCAAGTTGGTGTGCTGTCTGACGAACTCGATTGGTCAAAGTTGAGTGGTGGGATGGGGTTTGCGGGTCATGTCGTTGTTGACCCTTTTTAATTGAATTTCGGGACCTTCTGTGTGGGGAAGCAATCATTATGGATGACCCTAAGATCCGACCTTTTCAATTTTAATTTTGTGGATTCTACGTGTTGTAGATATCACGCTCAATTCAAACGTAAGATCCCATTACTCATGCTCCCTGTTGAAGTGTCAAAGCATATGATAGGAAAGATGGGTATTATCTAACACTTGTCATGATTACTGACCAAATTAGTAAAAAATTCAATATCCAAAAATAGTAACAGATACAAAGATATGTCCTTTCCGGTTATAATGGTGCCATTCACGAATAATTCTGCTGTGACAAATATAAATAATTCAGAGATCTTAAAATTTATTGTGAAAGTGTAATTGAATCATACATTCAAAAAGTACAATCGAACCCTAAAATTTGTTAGCTTGGTATAATTAAGTCATTTCGTTAACTCTGTTTAATTTGGATAATAAAAATACGAACGAGACTTTACTTTTATTACTTTTTGAGGATATGTGTCATCCACTAAGCTCCTCATCATAAAAATAAACATGGAAATTTAAAATTAAAAAAAGAAAAAAACGCTACAAAACAAAAGACGAAAAATAATATCAAAACATAGGCTCAGGCTCCTCCTCTTCCTCTTTCTTTCATTGATGCCGAACTTAGGAAAACTGACCGTTCATCTTCTTTCATTCTCTAATTTTGATGTTCGGAAGCTCGAGGGGTCATAACCCAGCTCAACAAAACTTAAGTGGCCATGGCCGTAAGCTTGAAGCTTTGAAGCTGAAGTGGCCAGGATTGCGAAGACCGCTATGCTCCGACCTACACAACCTCAGATAGGGTCATGATTGGTGCGAGGCCGAAGGAGTCACTGGGCGAGGTGAAGAAATTGTGATTGGTGTGAGGCCGATCTGGCAATTCTGCATTGGATGATAAAGTGAAAGAAATTTGGAAAAGCTAAGGTTGGCTCAGAAATTCATAATCACGTCTTCATTTTTAGAAGAATCTTAATCCTATATGTGAGATTACGGGTCCTTCAAGTATGTTTAAAATTCAAAAAAAGCTAAGGTTGGCTCAAAAATTCGTAATCACATCTTCATCTTTAGAAGAATCTTAATCCTATATGTGAGATTAAGTGTCCTTCAAGTATGTTTAAAATTCTAAAAAAGAAAAAAGAAAAAAAAGAAGCTAAGGTCGGCTAAAAAATTAGTAATCACGTCTTCATCTTTTGAAGAATCTTAATCCTATATGTGAGATTATGTGTCCTTCAAGTATGCTTTAATTTTTTTTTTTAAAGAAGAAGTTCTTTTGCTTGTCATTATTGCATCCTCATTGCCTCAAATCATCATCGAGTCTAGTGTGAACCACATGAGCCACTGCACACACTTCACTACCCCTCCTTTGCATTGTGGTCGTCCATCACCCTTCATTCACCCTAACTTGGAAGGTGGCACCGTAGCGTCGCCACCTCAAATCCGAAGTTGTCAACCTTAGGTGGTCCCTTATGTTGTTTGTCCGAGGCCATCACTCATGTAGCCATCGCAGCCTTTGATGGCTGCCATTGCCTGATTTGAATTGATTACAGCCTCAATCCAATAATTTTTCAAGTCTTGACCTCACTAAATTTGAAGGACCAAAATTTTACTCCATGAGAATTTGGAAGCCCATATTTTGAAAAGCAGTCCACAAGTCGAACCTAAAAGTACTCATAACTTGCCCACGGTCCTCCAGAAACAAAAAATTTCAAGTGAAACTACCCAAAAGAAAAGGGGAAAAAAAAAAAAAAAGCCAGGCGATCACCTTAATCAATTGAAGAATTTCCGTATACTTTTTTAATAATTAGTCGAGAGATACATAGAATGGTGTTTCCTTCAATTATTTACCTCTGCAAATTACCATTGATTTGCCTATTAATACTTCTAAAATGGTGAAAGAGTTGTACATGCAATTAAAATGAGAGACGAATTGATGAAAGATTTGTTTGTTTACTTGCATTGAAAAATAATTATGTGACATTTTCAAGAAATGGAAACATGATTACAACATTTACAAAAGGGCGGTGCTATTTTCATCCTTTATATGACTAAATCCACCCTATTTTCAATACAAAGACAAAGTTACCCTTAATTATTCAATTACCATTTTTAGAGATGCCCCTAATTTGTGTACTTTCCTTTTTAATACTTTTTCTATTCCTATATAGGATTTAGTTGCCATAATTAAGAATATCAAAGGAATATTAACTGCATTATATTTTCTCTTTGTTTTTTTTATTTTTCTTCTATAAATGTTAGTTTTCTCGAAAAGAGAGATTTTGAAGAAACCTAGTTATTTTCTTCATCGTTAAGCAAATTTATGGATTAATTGTCCAATAAAATCTAGAAAAAAATTAACATAGATAACTTTTTAAAACAATCACGGGTTTGTAAATTTTTTTACATTTTTATTGTGGATGTCACCATCAAATCTATTTTTATCTTTTGTCTTCTATATACATATACAAATACATATACATATTATGGGATGATTGGATGAAATCACAAAAAAAAAAAGCTTTTCGAAGACAAAATGAGAGTTACGTTCCCATTTACGAAACTTCAAAAGATGGAATCTAATTATATCAAAACTTTGCATTAAATAAGGATTTTTTTGTAAAATGCCATTGAAATTTCATTAATTTGGATTGACAAAAGTTAATATCATTCGCATAGTGTTTGCGAACAATATCAAAGTGCCTCATCGTGCATAACTTTTTCATGTTAATATTTTCAATGTTTTTCTAAACACTCTTATGACCCCTTATGTGCTTGGTGTTAAAGCATCTCACTAATAGTAATGAAAAAAGATAATTTATTTAGTATAGTAAATTTAGTGATTTGATGTATATTTTAGACTAATGAAATAAAAAAATAGAAAATTTCACCAAGAAAGTAAGTCTTTGATAATGAGGGATGGAAAATAGATAAGTTGTTATAAGAGTAATGATGTAGAAGAGACTTGTTTTATTTTCTAAATAGTAATAAGTTCAAATTTGATGAAAAACCATAATAATAAAAAAAAATAAATAAAACAAGCATGTGACCTTCCTAATTATGATAATTAGATTCTACAAAGAAATAGAAAATCTAAAAAAGAAAGAAAGTCAATAAATTCGAAGCCACCACATTAAATTGCTATTGAAATTGAAGACAATATTGTCTTTTTTGCAAAAATGTTGGTGGATATTGTTATATAGGGGTGGAAATAGCATTGACCTTATAAAAAGATCCAATAATCCCTTCTTCTTCTTTTATTATAAAAAGTTATCAGTTTTTTTATTGCCTTCTAACTTTTAAAACTTCCATTGAAACTTTCATATGCTTGTTGCAACTCTTCATCTCACGCTCCCACCAATAAAATGTTCTAACTACGTCCCTTCCATTTGGAGGCTTAAAAAAAAAATCTTCAATTGTTACTAATAAAGTTAGTTATATTAACTATAAAAGGCTTCCACAAATTTGTATTGTGTACTAGAAATAGCCATCACTATTTTCCATTTTTCCCATTTTCCATTTGTATTTAAAATCTCTTAGATGAACAATATGGAAACTAGTATTTGTTAAGAAACGAAAAAAGGAAAATCAGACAAATGATTTCCAAACTTTGATTTAAAGTGTAACATCATCTCTAGATTTTTTTTTTTTGTTCAAAGTGGTCCGTGAATTTCAAATATTTTATGTAGTTTAGATATTACTTTGAACAAATATCAATATAAAAGTTTAGGGAACCACATTGGACAAATTAAAAATTTAATAATGACATTTGTGCTATCATCCCTAAGAAGAATAATGACTCAATTTGGACACTCGTAAAAGTATGCGGATAAAAAATGTAATTTTGATAGAAAGGCATCCCGCGTCAATAGCTGATAGCGATTCAATATGTCTAGCAAAATTTGGATGAAGATTTGTTAGAATTGAAATTATCGCTAGGGACAGTAGAAGATTTAAGATTTATGACAAAACAAAGTATGGGGACAAAGGGAAAATCTTTTGGGATTACTAGGGGTGAACAGCTTTGTGGCGAGTAGTTTTGGAGTGAGTAAGTTTTGAGCCAAAAATTTTGATCCTATCTTAAATTAGCAGAGCTGGTTCCTAGTTTTTGAAATTAGGAACCAAAACATTGATCTTGAAAACTAAACTAGCTTCTTCCAGTTTGATTCTAGGGTCGACTTGGAAATCAATCTACTTGTTTCTACTCCATTTTTCGTGTGCAAAAACATGGAATGCTGATGATTTTCACCTATCCTAGAGACCTAAATGGGATATGAGAAAGCCTTCAAAGATGTATCTTAGGATTCTCTTTTAAACCGGTTCAAAGCCAATTATGCATGAAAGCTGAGTGGTGGGATGGGGCTTCGCGGGTCATGTCGTTGTTGACCCTTTTAATTGAATTTTGGGACCTTCTGTGTGGGAAGCAATCATCATGGATGACCCTAAGATCCGACCTTTTCAATTTCAATTTTGTGGATTCTGCGTGTTGTAGGTATCACGCTCAATGTAAGATCCCATTACTCATGCTCCCTGTTGAAGTGTCAAAGCATATGATAGGAAAGATGGGCATTATCTAACACTTGTCATGATTACCGACCAAATTAGTAAACATTCAATATCCAAAAATAGTAACATATACAAAGATATGTCTTTTCCGGTTACAATGGTGCCGAATCTTTCTGCTATGACAAATATAAATAATTCAGAGATCTTAAAATTTTGTTGTGAAAGTGTAATTGAATCCTAATACATTCAAAAAGTACAATCGAACCCTAATGTCGCAACCCAATTTTTCGGGTTCACCACCCAAAACTAGATTTTAAGGATTACTAAGTCTTTAAGTTAGCTTGGGCTCTTTTAAGCCCATATCAATTCATGACTTAGGTTCAAATTTTTTAACATGCAAATAGATTTTATCTTGGAGTCGCCACTAATCAGTTTATGGTAGATTGATTAGACAGCTAAGTAAAATAATTGGAGAATTACTTTACTCCTACGAACCAAAAACTAAGGATACGGGGACTTGGTTACATTAGATTTCTCTAATGCCCTTTCAATATCATTCTTTTTATTTTCAAAAGAAGGTTTTGCAGGCAACTTGAATTGATTTTAAATTATCTTCTTAATATGTGAGGTTATTATGCAGGTGCGCAAACCACCAATTTAACATCCAAAAAATCAATTAAATAATGCAGTACTTACCCCAAAGCAACGAAAGTATCTGCAGTGTTAAATTAAAATCTACATCAACAATCCTAAATATGGTTTCTAATTAACAAGCAATTACTCAATTTTTGTTTTCATTTATTTAATGAAAATCATGACTTATGCAATGCATGTCACTATTCTAACATGACCAAAATTGTATGACATAAATAAGCATGCAATCTATCCTAAAGCATGAAATGAATTCATTCTAATTCTTTTATATTTTCCATGTAATTTGAAATTAAAGAAATGCAACAATTAAATATGCAATCTAAATTAATTAGATGACATAATTTTAATGATGAGTAATGCAATGCAATGATATACAAACTTATTTTAACTAAAATGACACGCAACATACAATTTAGTATTCGAGTTATATGTCATGCGACATTTATTAAATGACTTAGTCTAATGACAAGGAAGTTCTAATTAAATGAACCTAATAAAAACTAAATGACGTGCATTTGATATTTCTATTTTTAAAAATGCAAAAATGATCTAGCTAGATTAAAATTCTATCTAATTTAAACTAAGGATCAAGTCACATTAAATCCTAATTTAAACTAAGATATTATCTTAATCTAACATGCAATTTATCTAAAAAGATGATCTAAATTTAAAATGAAACATGCCATTCTAACCTAATATGCTCAATGATTTTTTTTTTTGTGATTTTCTTTATGAAAATTAGAAATTAAAATTAATACATAATTAAACACACAATCCAAATAACAAACTAACCTAAATGAATACATTTTTTTTTGTTTTTTTTATATTTTTTGTCTAAATTCGAAATAAAATCCACATTCTAGATATGCAAGATAACAAAAAATATTGCAAAACAAACTGAATCCTAATTCAAATATTTTTTTGGATATTTTTTAGTAGTTTTCCAAAACAAGCAATTATCAAATAAATATTGCATTTAAGTTAATTAGGACATTCAATCAAATAAAGGATTAAAATAATCGAAAAAATAACATGTTGTTTCACAAGTCAAATTAACGATTATCATAATCCTAATTATCACGACAAAGTGTTCAAAATAACTAAAAATCCAATCCGAATTCTTATGGATCAAATTAATAATTATATTGATTCAATATTTAAAATACTATCGACAAACCTCATAAATTAATATAATTAAAAAAATGATTCGACATCTTATAGATCAAATTAGTAATTACAATAATTCTGGGGGGACCCTGCGGATAATGCCTACAAAATTCATGAAATGAAGATCACTTCAAATTTATACAATAACAACTGAACTTAAAAGAAATAGATAAAATAAAGTTAATAGAAAAAGAAAATAAAACTATCTAATTTCTTTTTCTATTTTTTCTTTCCCACGTGTAACCGTGGGTCTCCAAGGGCAGCCGGTTGATCAGTCCGGCAAGGAAACTCCGGCAGAGGTAGGCCAGTGAACCAGCGGCAGCAGAGGGATGCGGAGCACGGATCACATGTGGGCGGACGGCCACCGGCGTCGGCTTTGCGGATGGCAACCGGCAGGCGCTCGGGCGGAGGAAGACTCAGGCGTCGGGGACTCGGAGCGGCGCGGCGGTCGCGGCTGGCTTCGGGGCGGCGAGCGGCGCGGGTCGGCAGGACGTCGGGGGAGCGAGATCGGTGCTCCGGTGCGGTAGATTAGGCTCCGAGCGGGTGCGGGGACTGAGCAGAGGGCGGTGATGGCGCGGTGCGGTGCAAGCTGTCGGAGCGGGGCTCAGGCGCGGCGGGCTTCGGCCACCGAGCGAGCAGGAGGCGAGCTGCTGAGGCGGAGGCCCGAGCGGCGTGCAGTGGGGTCGAGGGTCACCGGTGTGAGGCGGTGCTGGTGAGGCGACCGGTGCGGCTCGGTGGCTTCGCGGCTGCGGGTGGAGGGCGGTGCCGCTGGTGCTCGAGCAGATCTGGGCGGAGGGTCTGAGCCGATCGGGAAGCGGCGGCGCCGGCAGAGGAGCGGCGGTCGGCGACTCGGAGGTGGCTGGTGGCCCAGAAGGTGGAATCAGGTCCGGCAGATGAAGGGCAAAGCGGAGCCGGCGAGTGTGAGGGAGACGATGAACAGTAAACGTCCCCTCACCTCTGCCTTTTTACTTTTATATTTTCTCCTCTCTCTCTCACATCACTCTTCCTCTGCTCTCTGTGTACTCTGCAGGAGACTTTCACTTTTCTCCCCAAAATTTTATTTTTTTAAGATCGACAAAATTTTAGTGTCAACACCTAAAATTCATTAGCTCGGTATAATTACGTCATTTCGTTAATTCTGTTTAATTTGGATAATAAAAATACGAACGAGACTTTATTTTTATTACTTTTTGAGGATATGTGTCATCCACTAAGCTCCTCATCATAAAAATAAACATGGAAATCTAAAATTAAAAAAGAAAAAGAAAAAACGCGACAAAACAAAAGCAAAAAATAATATCAAAACTTAGGCTCAGGCTCCTCCTCTTCCTCTTTCTTTCATTGATGCCGAACTTATGAAAACTGACCGTTCATCTTCTTTCATTCTCTAATTTTGATGTTCGGATCTCATAACCCAGCTCAACAAAAACTTAAGTGGCCATGGCCGTAAGCTTGAAGCTTTGAAGCTGAAGTAGCCATGATTGCGAAGACCGCTAAGCTCCGACCTACACAACCTCAGATAGGGTCATGATTGGTGCGAGGCCGAAGGAGTCACTGGGCGAGGTGAAGAAATTGTGAATGGTGTGAGGCTGATCTGGCAATTCTGCATTGGATGATAAACTGAAAGAAATTTGGAAAAGCTAAGGTTGGCTCAGAAATTCATAATTACGTCTTCATTTTTAGAAGAATCTTAATCCTATATGTGAGATCACGTGTTCTTCAAGTATGTTTAAAATTCAAAAAAAGCTAAGGTTGGCTCAAAAATTTGTAATCTCGTCTTCATCTTTAGAAGAATTGTAATCCTATATGTGAGATTATGTGTCCTTCAAGTATGTTTAAAATTAAAAAGAGAAAAAAAAAAGTTCTTTCACTTGTCGTCATTGCATCCTCATTGCCTCAAATCATCATCGAGTCTAGTGTGAACCACACAAGCCACCGCACATACTTCACTAGCCCTCCCTTGCATTGTGGTCGTCCACCACCCTTCCTCCGCCCTAACTCGGAAGGTGGCACCGTAGCATCGCCACCTCAAATCCGAAGTTGTCAACCTTAGGTGGTCCCTTATGTAGTTTGTCCGAGGCCATCACTCATGTAGCCATCGCAGCCTTTGATGGCTGCCATTGCTTGATTTGAATCGATTACAGCCTCAATCCAATGATTTTTCAAGTCTTGACCCCACTGAATTTGAAGGATCAAAATTTGACTCCATGAGAATTTGGAAGCCCATATTTTGAAAAGCGGTCCACAAATCGAACCTAAAATTACTCATAACCTGCCCACGGTCCTCCAGAAACAAAAAAGTTCAAGTGAAACTACCCAAAAAAAGAAAAAAGAAAAGAAAAAGCCAGGCGATCACCTTAATCAATTGAAGAATTTTCGTATGCTTTTTAAATAATTAGTCGAGAGATACATAGAATGGTGTTTCCTTCAATTATTTACTTCTGCAAATTACAATTGATTTGCCTATTAATACTTCTAAAATGGTGAAAGAGTTGTCCATACAATTAAAATGAGAGACAAATTGATGAAAGATTTGTTTGTTTACTTGCATTGAAAAATAATAATGTGACATTTTCAAGAAATGGAAACACGATTACAACATTTATAAAAGTGTGGCGCTATTTCCATCCTTTATATGACTAAATCCACCCTATTTTCAATTAAAAAGACAAAGTTACCCTTAATTATTCAATTACAATTTTTAGTGGTGCCCCCAATTTGTTTACTTTCCTTTTTAATTCTTTTTCTATTCCTATGTAGGATTTAGTTGCCATAACTAAGAATATCAAGAATATCAAACGTATATTAAATGCATTATATTTTTTTTTTAATTTATTTTTCTTCTATAAAAGTTAGTTTTCTCGAAAAGAGAGATTTTGAAGAAACCTAGTTTTTTTCTTCATCGTTAAGCAAATTTATGGATTAATTATCGAATAAAATCTAGAAAAAATTTAACATAGATAACTTTTTAAAACAATCATGGGTTTGTAAATTTTTTTGCATTTTTATTGTGGATGTCACCATCAAATCTATTTTTATCTTTTTGTCTTCTATATACATATACAAATACATATACATATTATGGGATGATTGGATGAAATCACAAAAAAAAACAAAAAAATCTCTTTAAAGCTTTTCGAAGACAAAATGACAGTTATGTTCCCATTTACGAAACTTCAAAAGATGGAATCTAATTATATCAAAACTTTGCATTAAATGAGGAATTTTTGTAAAATGCCATTGAAATTTCATTATTTTGGATTGACAAAAATTAATAGAGTGTTTGCGAACAGTATGAAAATGTCTCATCGTGCATAACTTTTTCATGTTAATATTTTCAATATTTTTCTAAACACTCTTAGGACGCCTTTATGTGCTTGGTGTTAAAGCATCTCAATAATAGTAATGAAAAAAGATAAATTCTTCAGGATAGTAAATTTAGTGATTTGATGTATATTTTAGACTAATGAAATAAAAAAAAATTTCACCAAGAAAGTAAGTTTTTGATAATGAGGGATGGAAAATAGATAAGTCGTTATAAGAGTAATGATGTAGAAGAGACTCATTTCATTTTCTAAATAATAATAAGTTCAAATTTGATGAAAAACCATAGAAAAAAAAGCATGTGACCTTCCTAATTACAATAATTAGATTCTACATAGAAATAGAAAATCTAAAAAAAGAAAGAAAGTCAATAAATTTGAAGCCACCACTTTAAATTGCTATTGAAATTGAAGACAATATTGTCTTTTTGTGAAACTATGGGTGGATTTGGTTATATAGGGAGTGGAAATAGCATTGACCTTATAAAAAGATCCAATAATCCTTTTTTTTTTTAAATAAAATTTATCATTTTTTTTTATTGCCTTTTAACTTTTAAAACTCCCATTGAAACTTTCATATGCTTGTTGCAACTCTTCATCTCACGCTCCCACCGATAAAATGTTCTAACTACGTCCCTTCCATTTGGTGGCTTAAAAAAAAAATTCTTCAATTGTCACTAATAAAGCTAGTTATATTAACTATAAAAGGCTTACACAAATTTGTATGTGTACTAGAAATAGCCATCACTATTTTCCATTTTTCCCATTTTCCAAAATGGAAAATGCTAAAATTTGTATTTAAAATCTCGTTGATGAACAATATGAAAACTAGTATTTGTTAAGAAACAAAAAAAGGAAAATCATACAAATGATTTCTAAACTTTGATTTAAAGTGTAATGTTGTCTTTGGATTTTTAATTTGTTCAATGTGGTCAATGAATTTCAAATATTTTTATGTAGTTTAGAGATTACATTAAACAAATATGAATATAAAAGTTTAGGAACGATACTGCATATTATGCCAAATTTTGGGTACCGCATTGCACGAATTAAAAATTTAATAATGACATTTGTGCTATCATCCCTAAGAAGAATAATGACTAAATTTGGACACTCATAAAAGTATGGGGATAAAAAATGTAATTTTGATAGAAATGCATCTTGTGTCAATAGCTGATAGTGATTCAATATGTCTAGCAAAATTTGGATGAAAATTTGTTAGAATTTAAATTATCTTTAAGATTTATGACAAAACAAAGTACGGGGACAAAGGGAAAAATCCTTTGGGATTACTAGGGGTGAATAGCTTTGTGGTGAGTAGGTTTGGAGTGAGTATTTTTAAGCCAAAAATTTTGATCCTCTCTTAAATTAGCAGAGCTGGTTCCTAGTTTTTGAAATTAGGAACCAAAACTATTGATCTTGAAACCAAACTGGCTTCTTCCAGTTTGATTCTAGGGTTGACTTGGAAATCAATTTACTTGTTTTTGCTCTATCTTTCTTGTGCGAAAACATGGAACACTTATGATTTTCACCTATCCTAGAGACCTAAATGAGATATGAGAAATCCTTCAGAGATTTATCTTAGGATTCTGTTTTAAACCGGTTCAAAGCCAATTATGCATAAAACCTGATCTTGAAACAGGTCGAAAACCGTTCATAGCCGAGAATAAGGCTTTATAAGGTCAAATGTCGAGTGAATCCAAACGGTTCATGGTATAGAAACGAAGAACCGGACCAGTCAAGATCGGTTTCCGAATCTTTTACTCGGGATCGAACCGGTCTAAAAACCGGTCGGGTTGAGGCAATCCCGTTACCGGGTCAGATCGGCGCGGTTTCTCATCTCGAAAGGCTAAAGGCGTAATTTCACTCTTGATTCCGTCGGCGCAATTTCTCCCCCAGAAAAGCATCGCCGCACCAGGGCGGCGAGCCTTTCACAACTCCGCCGCCGTCTGCTCTCCGATGCGACGCCTGAAGCTCGAACATGGCGCATTCTCTCGTAAGCTCCTCCTCCTCCTCCTTCTTCTTCTTGTTGGTCTTCGTCTTCTTCGAAATCTCCGTTGACACTCTGTTCTCTCCGATGCCGTCGTCGTCGTCGTCGTTCTCCGGCGACAGGTTGGTCACTTGGTCCCGCTCTCCAAGACCCTCGAAGAGAACGCCTCGTGCCCCAGAATACCGCTGGCGGAAGGCCCCAACGTCATCGGCCGCGGCGCCGCCTCTGTTCCGGACAAGCGGCTCAGCCACAAGCACATCACCCTGACCGCCTCCGCCGACGGCTCCGCTTCTCTGCTCGTGGTAATTTCACCGCTCTCACTCTTTTTTTAGCTCCCTTCTCGCTGCGGCCGAAACGAAAACGGGGGTGCTTTTGGAAAGTCCCGAGTGAAAGTGGGTGACTGGTGAATCGGGGAAAATTTTGGTTTTTGGGGATGGGGTGCGGCTGAAATTTGAAGTGAATGAATCCATTGCAGGAGGGGAGGAATCCCGTCGTTGTTAATGCTGGGAAGGAGAGGATGAGGGTGGGAAGTGGAGAGAAGGTGGACATTGGTCCTGGCTGCGTGATAGAGTTGATTCCTGGACATCACTTTTTCAAATATGAAGTGTTGAGTGGTGACCCGAGTGGGTCTTCAGGTGGTGGAAAGAAGAATGATGCGCGTGCATTTGAGGATCGTGGTCGGAAGAGGATGCGGGAAGATGTTCAAGACCAGTCTTTTGCGCGGGACTCTCAATCTCAGGTGAGGTGATGTTCATTTGTGTTTGTGAAGGCTTAAGAATCGAAACTTTCGAGTTAGGTATGGTCTCTTTGATTTTGTCTCTCCTGAGTGCTGCAGTGTCTTGCGTGTCTTTCCACAAGAATTGGTTTTGTTCATTATCAAAATGTCATAGACATAATTCTTTTTGGTTCGTGAAGGAGACATTACTGGTTTTACAAGCTTTAGTCCTATATGTTGGCAGGCAAACAGGGGACAAAGTGATGTGGAGGTGATTCGTAACTTTCATGTTCCAGAAGAATTGTTGCCATACACCTTTAGGCTTCTACATGTGCAAGGTCTCCCGGCATGGGCAAATACATCCTGTGTTTCCATAGATGATGTAATAAAGGTAAATATCCTGACTTTAAACTCTCATTATGCATAAGACTCTTATTCTTCTTGGTTTTCATGGTCAGATAAAGAGCCCCAGTTTCTATTTGCTTATAGATAAACATAAATTCAGGGATTATGTTCATCCATCTTTTAATAATTGTGGATCAAGATTTGTTATGTGACAAGGACCATTTGATCATCGATTAAGGGCAAAATTGCTGCTTTAGTGATGAAGCTGGCTGTCTTGTCAGCTTTGCTAACTTTCTTTTAGCGGCCCATAGGGCTTGTCAATTCCTACGTGATGCTGTTATGTATTGTTTTACATAGCAGTCTTAGCTATGGGACATGTCCTGATACCTTGCTTGATTACCCTTTTTGTACACAGGGCGACATTATTGTTGCTATCCTTTCAAATTACATGGTGGACATTGATTGGTTGATCCCTGGTCAGTTATATTTAATTATGAAAAAAGATCCATCTGCAGTCGATATTTCTATGTTATAGTCATCAATTATCTATTATTCAAGCTTTCAACACTTGCAATGCATGGGGAAGGTGTTTCTAATGCATTATGAGTTGTAAATTGCATTTAGGCATTCAGACACCAAAGAACTTTGATATTTGTGCTAGCTTGAAATGATGGCATCTCTAAGTTCTCTCTCATTGTTCTTTTCTGGATGTAGCCTGTCCAATACTGGCAAAAGTTCCTCATGTGTTGGTTATCCATGGGGAGGGTGATGGTACATTGGATCATATGAAGGTGCGTCAGCTGTAAATATGATTGCTTTATCTTGTGCTTCAGTTCTTCCAAACTAGGCACACTTCAACTCTCTTGATCTCATCGTTTTTCTAGAGAAAGAAACCAGCAAATTGGGTTTTACACAAACCTCCACTTCCCATCTCTTATGGCACGCACCATTCTAAGGCCATGCTTCTTGTCTATCCTACGGGAGTGCGGATCATTGTACATACTGCCAATTTGATATATGTTGACTGGAACAATAAGAGCCAAGGATTGTGGATGCAAGACTTTCCTTGGAAGGACCCAAGTAATGCTAGCAAAAGGTGTGGATTCGAAGATGATTTGGTGGATTATCTTAGTGCACTAAAGGTATGACCCAATCACAATTACAATCCATCGGACTTATTATCTTTTGATGGTGTGCTGTTGTTGGCCTAAAAGTTAACTTTAATCTGGAAATAGTAGTGAATTGGATCAACTTCAGGGAAAGTTAAGTAACAACCTAAAGTATTGTAATTTCAACTTGCATAGAAAGAAACTTTAAAGTTTCTATGACCTTGCAATGTGAAAAGTTCTTAGTATCATCTTTTCAAACATGTATGTGATGGAGAAAATTTTTAGTCTACCGTACAAAATGAAATCTTTTTCTGGTAGGGTGATATTGTATTCTAATAAGGAAATCTACAATTGCTGAAGAACTTTAAATGTTACTTTCTGTCTTGCAATATTCCCTTGCTTATCCTCCAGTTCCTTTGACTTTATTTGGCCTTATATTCATTATAAATCAATTTGGGCATGTTTCTTGTGGAGAATATAGGAACTCTTGCACTCACCTTTTTATTTCAATGATGCAACTGATTTCTTGCCTATTGTGATCAAAGTTCTAGATCTCGATTCTGCCGTTTTATAGTTCAGGGTTAATCAATACTATTCTGATTTCTCTCCAGACCCATATACTTGTTTCCCTCGATCACCGATATTCTGCATTAAAGAATGCTGCAGATATCCACTATTGATTGGTGCGGTGCTGTTACTGCAAATAATATCGACTAACCCTTGCCTTTATCTTATCGCTTGGTGGGACTGATCACAGTGGCCTGAATTCAACATAAATGTACCTGCTGTTGGCAAATTCACTATTAATCCTTCTTTCTTCAAGAAGTTCAACTATAGAGACTCAGCGGTATGTTCTCTGTTTATTGCATTCAGGCCAACTTTATGCCCTATTTGATTTTTCTTTTTCTTGTTTCCTTGTCACCCTTGTCATTCATTTAATGATGAACGAGTAAAATGAATTATGAGTTCCAGGTTAGACTAATTGCATCAGTACCTGGATACCACACGGGTTCCAACCTGAAAAAATGGGGTCACATGAAGCTGCAAAGTGTCCTGCAAGAGTGTACTTTTGACAAAGATTTTCAGAAGTCTCCTCTTGTTTATCAGGTTAGAGTTGATGTAACCTGTTGTTCTTGACTTGTGAAGGTTTCACAAAATTATTTGCATTCTGCTACACATGCATGTACGCACATGCAAGCAAACACGCACTCATACATACAAGGAAAACGTAAATGCATAACTGTGGATTAACTGAATACTACTATTGGGCCCCTTTGTTTTTGTATTCTGCATCATCACATGGTGTGATTGTTGATCTTAACCAAAATATTGTCCCGCTGTTTTTCCTTTTGGCTTATTCAGTTTTCCTCCCTTGGGTCTTTAGACGAAAAGTGGATGGCTGAGCTGGCATCTTCAATGTCATCAGGCTTCTCAGAAGATAAAGTACCTCTTGGCTTAGGTGATCCCTTGATCATATGGCCCACAGTGGAAGATGTTCGATGCTCCTTAGAGGTACCATTGACTAGTATAATTTCTTGGTTGGAATGCGTTTCACTGATCTCTTATAAGTTATAAAATGGTGTTTTAAATGATTTTTCAGATAGACCCATATTATCTTTGCTATTGTTGTAGAAGTTACATGACCTGCTGAATGCATTTGGATAAAGTTCTATATTTCCTTGAGGTCACTCAAAATTTAACTTGAGTTGTCTATATTTACTGCTGGGATGAGCTTTTCTGATTAACACCATCACATGCTGGGGACAGTATGTAATTTGATCAACATCAGAGATGTTTCATCACTGTGAATTAGTACTGGACATTTAATCCAGTTCATAGTTTGGACGTTGTGATTGTTTTTGTCTTTCTGTTGAGTGCGGATGGGTTTGGAACTTGCCTTCTTCTGATCGAGCATGCCAAAGGCAATTGGAACTTTTCCTTTTCATTATATTTCTCTACCTATTACTGACTCACTCTGACATACTATCTTATTTGGATTACCTTATTTGTATTTACCTAGGGTTATGCAGCTGGAAATGCCGTACCAAGTCCACTGAAGAATGTGGAGAAGGAATTTTTGAAGAAGTATTGGGCAAAATGGAAGGCGAGCCATACTGGTCGCTGGTAAGAATAAGACTAATTTTGTTGATTCCGTTGATTATTACTTAGCTTTCTTAATTTGACAACATCACCCTTGTGAGATTCCTCACATAACTCGATCTAATTCGATATCTTGAGCCTTTTTTATATGGAATAATTGGAAATTTATTTAAGCTTGGGTTGAAAGTTGCCCCTAATGCTACTATCTACTTAACAGCAAAATGGAAGTCTTGTTTTTCTGTTTATTCTTAGAAAGGACTATTGATTACCTGCTAATACATAATCTCATTGTTGCAGTCGTTCTATGCCACACATAAAGACATATACACGCTATAAGGGTCAGAAACTTGCGTAAGGATTGTTTCCTTGGTGTATACTGTACATTTCTCAATACTTATTTACAAAGATGTTGCCAATTCTTGCAAACTGAATTTCTGAACATTCTTGACTTGAGCAGTTGGTTTCTGCTAACTTCGGCAAATCTCAGCAAAGCTGCCTGGGGAGCACTTCAAAAGAAAAACTCTCAGTTGATGATTCGGTCATATGAGGTATGTAATGATTGAATTTATTTGAAGATAAGTAATTCCAACAGTGTCATGACAGTTCTGTTTTGAAGCTAATGACCACAAGTCAGTAAAAAGCTCATCTCAGAATATCCAATGCTTTGGCAGTGTGTTGCTTCATTTCATTCAAGTAATATCTTGGTTGTTGGAGTTCAGTTAGCCATTAAGTTTTTCTTGAGCATCCTAATAGAGCAAAAGTCTCGCGTCTTACTTTCAGCTGGGTGTGCTATTTTTACCATGTTCCATCAGAAGACGAGGTAGAATATTTTCTTGCACAAAGAATGGGGTTTCTTCAGAGGTAACAGCTAAATCCTTCTCTTGTTTGCATAGTCTCTTTTTCTTTATCCCCCTTTTTTCAGGGGTAGTATTATCGTAAGATAGGATGCAGCAGAATGGAGTTCTTTGTATTTCTGACTTTTACTGAAGGGAAACTGCAACAGCTCTCATATATTCTTTTTATCCCAGTTTAAGGATGTATCTGCATCATCTCGAAATTCTGATGTCAGCAGAGCCAAGCTGGTGAGCCTGGCATGGCAAAGATCCCAGGATAAAGATTCCTCACTCGATATAATTCCTTTGCCTGTGCCTTACAAGCTTCCTCCTCAATCATATTCTCAAGAAGGTGGCACACTGAACTTAAATAGTCTTTTGGTTTTTTCCCTGCCAAGGTTGCCATTGTCTGAGTTCTTTGAACATTGGATGCAGATGTGCCCTGGTCATGGGATCGGAGGTACACAAAAAAAGATGTGTATGGTCAAGTGTGGCCACGGCAAGTTCAGTTGTATGCTTTTCAAGAGTCCTGACTTTCATGAACTTTTCTCTCAGACTTTCAAGATGCTATGTCTATTTTATATGTCGTGTATGATTCCACTGCGCCGCGTTTTGATTCTAACAATTTGTAAGTGTCGGTTGGACAAGCGCAGTGGTTGGTTTCACTGTCTAGGGACTAACCTGTGGTTATGAACTTGGGTGGAGCTGGCCATCTTAAGAAATCGAGCTGTAAATTGGATGATTTCACTTTGGAACTGCTCTTGATGTAAACAGTTCAGATTTATTCAAGTTGGTTTCAAGTTGAACTGCTTCAGTAGCCTTCAGGAGAAATGTTTGTCTTCAAATGTGCAAGAGAAGAGTATGGCAACATGTTCATTGCTTATTATTCCATTTAGAAACAGATATCACATTATGTGGTTAAATGCTCCACTTTTGTATGTCTCATTATGTTAGTCCAGTGTAAATGAGATAAGTTGATTTGACCGAAAACTTTACTCGACCTGCCTAACATTGCATCCCGTTCGACAGACCTATTCCTATCCAAATTTGATTTGATGAGAAGTTGGCTACCATAAATTTGAATGGGTTAATACCCTGAAAAACCCCAAACTGGTACACTTGTGACAAATTTACCCCAAACTATTTTTTTGACCATGAAAAACCCCCAACTGGTAAACCTGTGACAAATTTATCCCGACTGACTATAAAAAACCCTAAACTGGTTCATTTATGACAAATTTACCCCCAAACTAATTTATTTGACTGCAAAAAACCCTAAATTGGTAAATTTGTGACAAATATACCCCCTGCTAAATTGGATTAATACCATAAAAAAATCACAAAAATTGTAAACAGTGACAAACAGAGCGTAAAATCTTAAATTGATATACCGGTCAATTGTCACGTGTCATTTAACTTAATAATTTGAGAATAAAATTTAACAAAAACTAACATAGGATAAATTTGTCACAAGTGTACCAGTTTGGGGTAAATTTGTCAAAGGTATACCAGTTTGGGGTTTTTGGCGGTCAAAAAAATAGTTTGGGGTAAATTTGTCACAAGTGTACCAGTTTAGGGTTTTTCAGGGTATTAACCCAATTTGAATTGACGAGATTTCAAAATGATCAATCTTAGGATGGAAATGATTATTGCAAATTTATACCTGAATCGATTTTGAAGAAAATTGAGCCTCAATAAGGCTGGATATAAGATGACTAAGGGTGGGTTTAAGATGAATAATAAGGAAGAGACGTGATTCCCAATATGGTAATTTCAATCATATCATAAATTCCATAAATGGTAATTTCAAATCTGTTATAAAACTTGCATAGGAGGGAACCGAAAGAAAATGTTAGAACATTTGAGTAGATGATAATAAGAATTAGTATCTTAGTTCCAAACAGATCAACATGTACATCGATCATACATCCGGTCCTCCAAATGCAGCCTCTACATTTAATTTCAGTTATTATTATTAGCCAAAGAAAATAAAAAAGAAATGCAACGAAATATTATATATATATATATACACACACACGGTCATTAGCATTCTATGTCTAATTCATGACATGTATCACAAGGGGCCGTTGGACATTGAAGAATTCCTTCATGAGATGGAAACATATTCAACTACACAAATGGTGGTAAATCATGCAAATGACTCAGATACAGTAAGATCATGACTCATAGTTATCGGATTTTCTTTCCATATATGTTCATTCCACTTCTATCTCATTGATCCAATCTTGTGATCCTAAGCATTCAAACTGAGCTTCATCACAGAACATTTTCGCGCCATTTTTTCTCAAAAAATGGATGTGTTCTTTGAGCCCCAAGAAGGAAGTCCTTTCTGCATTCAAATTGGCTTCCATGATACAGTCCTAGAGATCAAAGAGAAGATCGAAAAACACCAAGGAATACCCGTCTATAGACAAACTTTTGTCTTCAACGGTGAGGCCCTTGATGACGAGCTTGATGTCGAGGGCTGCAACATCATCAATCACTCGTGCATTCAGCTCATTGTCGCACCGGAGCCACCACCATCCACTAGGATTGAATTATGCATCGGAACACCACCATCCAAAATGCGGCTTCCCATAGAAGTTGGAGTGCATGACCCTGTGAAAAGCCTGAGAGAGGTTGTTTGGTCCCTGGAAGATGTCCCTCTTGAGCGGGTGAAGCTATATGCAGATGGAACTGAACTTGAAGATGATTGCCGGATATGCGACTACGAGCTTCAAGACAATTCCAGTGTCGATGTGCACATCAAGCCTCTGAAGTTCACAGTGATGGTGTTGCCGTGGAAAGCCAACCTCAAAGTTGCGGTGGAAGTGAAACAGTCGGATAAAGTAAAGGTTTTGAGGAAAGAGCTTGAGAAACTGCAGCCGATCCTGAAGTTCGATCTTCCTTCAGAGGGGTATTTTTTCATACATAACCAGAGTGGGATGGATGAAGATAATTCATTCAAATGGCACGGTGTTGAGATGGGGATACTATAGAGATTTTTAGAGGAACGATTTCACGATGAGACTTGGTTTTCGCATCCAATTAGTGGTTTTGCTGAGAGATCTAGAGCAAGATGACAATAAGTGCTTAGTGTGAGTACAGGTTACAGGTCTAGGGACAAATGTGATCTCCTTTTACCTTTTATATTGGCGTTATCAGGTTTTCTAGGTTCCATTTTTCCTTCTCCCTTTTTCATCTTTGTCGTCGTTATTACTCTCTTCTTATATAAGTGTTGTTAGGAACATCGTTCAATCATGGTGTGTTATATTCTTATCTCATTTCAATTCCGTCTGCAAAATGGTGAATTACATCAGCCGGTCAAGCCAATTAATTTGGGTTGAGAAATGGTGGAATAGAATAGTTTCTGGATATGGATTGCGTAGCTTGTACACACATTGCCTTCTCTGATTGATAAGTTTTCAATGGATCTTTCACTTGTTCTCCTCAACTTGTGAATCCTTCTTGCCAAATTCTTGCACCAGCCAAAGAACTTTCAGTTGTGAAATTCACCCAAATGCAACATATGCTCTGTGATTATCTACCAAATGAGCAATCTTGCTAAAATGTTCTGAAGGAAGAAAGATAGTTGGTATCTCGCATGTTACCTTCTCCATAAAATTGGACAATCGTGTCCTAGATGGCACTTCTTTCTTACAGAAGATGATCGATTCAATTGGAATCGATATGATCCTTAGAGATGATTGACTGCGCTCTTTCTTTCTGCAAAATCTGGTCAATGCTATGACAACTCTAGCGAGCCATACCAAATCAAATGGCCGGGAATCAGTTTAACAGAGATTGATCTAGATCAAGGGGGATATTGTTTAAGTACTATGAAACTTTGTTTCATAATCTTGGTGACAAGATCATCATCCACAACGAAGTCTTTGATATTTTAAAGGGATTGCAGTCATGTATATATTGTCATAACTTTGGAATTAACTTAAGGTAAATCCATTCCTAGAATTATATTACGAGACCACAAATAGGGTGTCTCTGAGGAATACATATGATGTTTCTGTTCACTAGCAGTAGGATTCCATTTAATGCATAGTGAGAGCTGTAAGTGATGTAACCAAATTCATTGCCCAGTTGACTGTTGCGAGATCCACATGAATTGTACATAAGCAACTTTTATATCTCAATCACCCATCACTTGCAATTGATGCTAGCATACACTGGATTAGTTCACAGGCTTTTGCTTCTTTCTAGTGCATTACGCGGCTTTAGTAGGATGACCTCTCAATCCCTGCATGAGAGAGCAAAGCCCACAAGTGAGTTACAAACTCACCTCCTCTAGTCAAATGCTCTGCATGCGCTTTCGTATCATCTGAAGGTGCCACATACAACACCAGTTCCACCCAAAAGTCAGCTAGAATCCTCCAAATCTCATCCTCATGTTTTATATCATTCGTAAGCTGATTCCTGAGCCGAGCACCTCGGTTGACAATAGTTTCTTCATGTGCAGATATAACTCTGTCCTTCCTCTCCATCTCCCTAATCCAATCGTTTTTATTGCATCTCCCAAAGAAGTCCTTGGCTTCAATGATCGCCTGATCGAACACGTGCTCTGCAACGCAAGGGTGATCTGGTAGTAGCTGTGGAGCAAAAGCAACCAAGTAAGCCAAATATTTGGATAAGCTAGTCGCCACTAGTAAATTCCTCCTTGTTTCGGGTGAGTTTGATCTTTCTGGCCGTTGGTGCTCACAGAAGCTAGTGGCGATGTGCCACACCATTATGACCTGAGTCTGTGTCTCAAGTTGACACGCCCACAACAACTCCTTAGACTCATTGCTCCCCCTTAGTGAGGCTTGTCCATTCTCCAATTTGATACCATCATGTGACTTCAGAGCATGAAACACCGCTTGCTTGACTTCTTCAGGCAGTTTGATCGGCGTGCTCTGTCTCTGGCCATCCCTAGTTTGATCGATGTAGACCGCCATCAGCTTGTTGTTCAATAAACTAAAAGGCTTGTAAGAGTACTGCTCGAGCAATGAGTACTGACGAAGCTTTTGCTCCCAAGGCTTCAGTAATCGGACCCAACATATCACTCTGATCATTCTCTCAATCCACACATTTTCTTGCCATGACTTCTTTTGCACATACTGGCAGATCCACATAACTTTAGCCCATTGCGAGAACCATATGAAGAAGAGCTGCGTGAGCTCCACAACAATGAATGAGATTATCATCACGTTGGTCATGAGTATGTCGAGAGTCACCCCATGCAGCACAGTGACTGGTTTGTCAATATCGCAGTGTTTCTTGTAATTCTTCAAGATTGATGTTGTATACCAAATGGCAACAGCGACATACATAAGCTCCACCAATTTGAGCAACAACCGGCCGGGCTGGAATATGATATTATACTTGGTGTACAAGAAATCAAAAAGGAATGTGAGCTCAACCTCAACGACTCGAAATGCCCGCTTGTAACCGTCTTGTTCTGAGAGCAATCCATGGTGAATCAAATTCCATGTCTTCTTGTAAGCCTCTTGGGGCAATGAGTATCCAGCATATCTCAAACGGAGGAGCTTGAAGAGTGCAAAAGAGAGGCATATGTCTTTGAGCTTGTTGTGGGGGTCTCCTCCTTGGCTTAAGAGCCTCCCTTCACATTTCCATACCTGAGTGAAGAGATTGAGCTTGCATGTAAGTTATGGCCAAGTTAAACTGTTTAAGTACGTGGTCGAGCACTGTCAAGAGTTTAGATCCCGATACTTTCCTCTCAAAGTCATAGCTCGTGGAAGGTTCACAACAACTTGCTTACACAAATAAGTCGAGTTGTACACATGTAAGGGGTCTGCTTACATGAGAGGAGTATTAATCGTGATCCCACATCCCCTAAATGCGTGGTTATAATATATCTTATGTTCATATGATCTCTCTCCATCTAATGGGCTAAGTTTTTGCCTTGGACTTGCTAACGCGCTAAGTGAAATCAAAATGCCCAAGTGTACTCGAACGAAGCATATGCTAACATAAAGAACCCAAAAGTAATACGAGTCAAAAGTAATCAGGAATTTACAGAAAAAGATCTTTTGCACTCTGTTCATGTTCTGATTAGTGCCTTTGTAATCTCAACCGTAGATTCATGGAAAAGAAGTTGGTTTTGAAATCAATCACTCAGCCCACCAATGAAATTCATCATGAAATGATGCATGGCAAATGTTAATATATTTCGACTTTTAAATAACACGCGTTTCCGATCTCAATTTGTCTCATTGTATTACATCACTAATTATGCATAGTGCTATCATTTCTGTTGTACTTTGTTACAACCAATCGAAATGATTAATTATATACCTTCTCGACAGTGATTAATTCATCTTCGTTTTCCAATGGCGTTCGATAGTCCGGTGCCAGCGCCGGATTCTTCCTCCCTAGACACCACTTGATAAATCGCTTAGGAGCAAGGTTATTCGCCCATCTCTCCTCTTCGCCCCTCACTAAGTATTTATATCCTCTCATGCTAATTGGATCAACTTCACCACCATTTTCGTGCTCCCTGCTCATATAATCAGCAATCACTTTGGTGCTCCTCTCCAAAGAATGCCGGCTTGCTGCCCTCAAGGCACGAGCCCTCTCGTCGCACTTCAAGGCCCAGATGAAGAAGAGGCACGCGAACAGGATCGTCTTGTGGGACAGGTCGCCGTTGGACAAGCCTATCAACAAGCCCAGCCAGATCGATTTGATCCCGAGCTGCCAGTTATAGCTCTTCCACTTCTCGTTGTCCTCGAGACTGTATGCAGAGAGAGAATCGGCGCTCCCCAGGGCGATCATCAGGAGCATTGCCCAGATGGGGAACAGTGGGTTGTGGAACCGTATATTGTGCATGAGGCCTAGAGAGAAGGTGAGTATGTAGTTCGAGAGAGAGTAGGCTGCGAAGATGACGAGCCGGAGCTTGTCGCTGTTGCAACAGCGTCGGCACGAGCCGAAGATGACGAGGAAGAGGAGCAAGAAGGCGGAGGAGATGACTAAGAGCTCGATCTGCAAGAGCATCCACTTGGGACTAGGCGGGGGCATTATGTTGGCCCCCCTGGCTTTGCATTTTGCCTTCGTCCCCGATGCCATCCCCATTGTCTGGTTCGTTTCCATCAATTTCCTCTGGTTGTTCAGCCTCTGATTGCAGGAAGAAATGATAGAATTTCTATGAGAGAGAGAGAGAGAAAGAGAGAGAGAGAGGAGAGAGATCGTTCGGGGACTTAAATCTTATTTCTTGCAGTGCAGGGATGCCCGGGACTAATACGAGGATGTCAATTTTTCCTTTGAATATTATAGGGCATCCGAAATTGTCTCGGATAATTTTCACAATCGCAGGTATTAAACTACTCAATCCACTGGCATCAAGGTCTGATGGTAAACGCCTCTCGCAAAGTTACTACATTGGAAGATGCTATGACTTGAATGTATAAATGTCCAGCATCTAAACCAAGTGCTTTAAATATCTTAAAGTAGCATTATCCCCCTCGATACATGAAGAAATCATTGAAGGGATTATGGTGTGTTAGAACCAAATAAATGTTAACGAAGAATTACTGTAGAAACAAGTTTATTTTGGGAACTCATGGGGAATCGCACAGTTTTCTGACTTTGTTGTTGTCTTAGAACCTGAATTCAATTTGATTCAATTTGCTGAGGGGAAATGTAACCTCACATTTTTTTTTTCAATTTTGGTCTTGAACTTTCAAAAGATCGATTTGATTGTAGTCCTTTCATGAAAACTTATAACAATGTTATGTGACGCACACACACATATAAAAGCAAATATTATGTGATAATATATTGTGGCTTCCACATGTCTTCAAGCTAAAGTGCGATCAAGAAAATGAGTTCTTTTTCAGCGTTTGTTTTGAGCTTGTGTGATAATTTTGTACCGTGAGTTGGGTTTTGGGTTAAATTAAGGTTTGGAAAACACCGAGAGAGTGTTTGAGTGACTTGAGTGTATAATCTCCTTGTATCGCTTGATCTATAGTGAAATTCGTTGTTGTTCTCTCCGTGGACGTAGGTCTTTACGACTGAACCACGTAAATCCGGTGTTCGATTTATTTTTCTTCTTCTGTCTATAATTTGTTCGATCGCTTGCCCCATCGCAGAAGAAGTAAAAGTGAAAATCCTGATTTGATGGGAATGATTTTAGTTTCTGGAAGATCAGATTGAAGATTATCTTTACGAGATGAATTTGCACTTGTGTGTATCCGATTGGAGTGAGGCATGTTCCTCTCTCTATATATATATTAGAAATCATTATCTTATTTAAAGCTTGGGTATCAATCCCTTCACTTGTGACTGCGAAAGACTTAATAAGTTGAATAAATGGCGTCCCTATAAAACATCCTTCCTTCTAGTGAAAGATATAAAACTAAAAGTAATTGCTTAAGCCTTCTCTAGTTATTTATCATAATTTTGGTCCAAAAAGAAAGGGAGGAAAAGATTTGCTGACCTGGGAAAACAACGTGACAAGACACCCTATAGCTTAACCCAACAATTACTAACATGACAGTCCAAGTAGAAAAATAGACGGGATATGGCAATATATTTAGTGAAAAGATTGCATTATTCGAACTTTTGAAAGTTCATACACTAAACGAAATGAGGAAAATATCTATGGATGACATTGACTATTGAAAAAAAGTAAAAAAGGAGCGAGAACTTTGTAAAAATATGCGGCCTTTTGGTGTGGTTTAGTTTGCTTTTTAATCACGCGTAACACGTAACCTTGGACAACACGTTGTCGGAACAGAATATATGCGGCCTTCAGCTTTAATTTGCGTTTTAAGTAGGCAACGCTGGTACAAAATAATATTCACATCAATCATGTTTGCGCTAGAGTCTACATGAACTTATATTTGAAGTGAGTCCGAGCCCTGTCATGGAAATTTGTCCTTCGATTCAAAGAATAAATGATATGTGAGATTCCATTATCTATTGAATCGTGATGTAATTCCATTATCTATTGAATCGTGATGTAAATACATGAAACATTCCCAGCACGTAAAATAATATGAATTAGTAAGAAACATGAAAGCCTAAATAATAGCTTTCCTCACAAGTGTTTATTTTCTGCAATTGTCTAGGTGTTGAAAATACTAGCAAGTTAATTTGTCTAGAGTCTGCTTACGAGTAAAATCGTTTCTGCTCTTCTCTATCTGTAGAGAATTAGAAATTATTTTCTTTAAGATCATCTTCAATTTAATGTATTTCCATTTACTTTTTTTATTTATGGAAATTCTCCCCTTTTCTTTAGGTGACCATTTTATTTCTATTTTTAATTTTTGACAATAGTTGATGGATATCTCCTCGTTCGTGACAATGCATCACAGAGAGAATTGTTGTATTTCTTGCAAAAATTTGCAATATTCAATTTTTATTTGAAAGAGAATCGCAATATTTCTTTCCCAAGAATGCATATCTAGAATTCCCTTGATATATTCAAAAAAAAAAATTCACATCATTCCTTCCATATTAATTTTGGTGAAAATTTGTGGGTAAGAGTTGGTTGTTAAAATATTTAGCATTTATTGATGCTTCCGCTTAATTATTTTTTTTCCAGCTTTGTAAATCTTAATTGGGTTTCATCATAATTTTGGTTCTTTTATATTTATGTTATTATAGTTAGAATCTTATATAGACATTCAGGTCACAATAGTGAAATATAAAGGCCATGTACTATAATATCTCCATGAAAGTTGATATTAAATTAATGCTCACGCTATTTCCACCCGTTTATTGATTCATGACATCCTCTATCACATTGGATTGGATACAATTTAATATGATTTCTTAAGTTTTTATTTCCTCTTCCTCTTTTGATCCAATTTTTGCTAGAGACGGAGTTATCCATGCTCCTCTTTTTAGGATTTTTTCATTTCTTTCTCCATTTGGAACAAAATTGGTGTCTTTTTTTTTTTCCTTGAAAAATAGTTTCTTTGATAGATAGCTACCTAAATATTGCTTTAATGACTAAGCACAAATAATAGTTAAAATGTTGTAAAATATTACATTGCGAATATATAATAGCGAAGAGATTGAGAAGAGAAAACAAGTGAACACCAGTAGAGAAAGCCGGAGAAGAGAGTTTTATTTCCACTGTATGACTGTATTTTTACCGTGTGTCTCTACAACAAAAAACTAAGCTTCTATTTATAGGAAAACAAGAATGTACTTATCATTAATATCAATGTATCGAATGATACATGTATTGGATAGGGGAGATGAACGTTCATTGTATAGGGAGATGTACTTAGAATGTATGATACAAATGTACCATAACAAGTGCATTAAATAGGATGAATATAATGAATATTCATTCATGTATTTCATAACATAAAAAACAATCTACCACTTTTAGTACACACTTCGTTTGATTATAACTTTAATACATGACATTACATTGTACTTTGTATATTTTAATTGCTTGACTTTCAATTTATTCCATGAATCTAATGGTCCAATTTTTATTTATATTTCATGCCATCATTGCATGATGATAGATATTGCCACAAAAATAAAAATATAAATTCTAAACATCCACTATTATCATGTAGATACATAATAAAATGTTCCATAAATCATTATTACATAGAATACTCTCTTTTCCTTGATTACATGATATAATTAGTTGTTGACAAGAAATTATGGCAATTGACATGACATTATCCATTCAAACCATTTGCAAACACATTTTTTGGGGTCAATTCTAAATGCATCAGAATTTTCATATAATAATTAATGCAAAGAAAACTATCCTCAAGGTACAAATGCATAGCCAACTTAAAATGGAATAATAAAATGCATAGCCAACTTAACAAAAGATATTATTTGTTTGGCTACTTGGCTCCCATAAGAAAAGTTTCTTTCTTGAAAAATATCTTACCTAACTTAGGCAATAAAATATTTCAATTACATCAATAAAAGAGTCACTATTAACTTAAAACAAATATATTTGAATGAATAATTTTCAACGTTTAGTGTGGGAAGCTCGAAATGAACTTGTGGACATGATTGATTGCAGTTTCATCATAAATTGATACATTTAAGTAGATTGGGGTCATCTTCAATATTTTTTTTTTTCATAATGGCCACTCTACAAAAACAATACAATGAATGTTGAGTAAATTGTTTATAGTGCATTCACCAACCAAAATATTCAATCTTTAAGTAAATTCTCATAAATTTGTTCTACAAATCAAAGTTGAAAAATTCAGGAGAAGGGGGATTATCCAGGGAGCTAAAGTTAACAATTGGTGCAATAAGTATAGAAGAAAACAAACAAGAATGAAAAGTTGAAATATAATGTGTGTGGAAGAAGTGGTTAGGATGAAAGAAGTTGTTTGTAAGGGATGTGGATAATTTTGTCTTTTAATAAAACTGAAACACAAGAAAGAAAAGAATTTTTTTTTTAGAAATAATCTTTAATTAGGGGTGGGACCCGCAGGGGATTATTTATTCAATTTAATGTATTAAGGATGGTCAAGAGCTAATAAGGTAGTGGAAGTAGGTTGAGCCTAGTTTTATTATTATTATTATTATTATTTTGTCAGTCCTACTCTAATTCTCATTCTCAGACTCTTACCCTACCTTCTTGCAGGATGTGAGAGTTGAAACCCACTCCGGAAACTAAATCATCCCCACCCCAACCCCGAGAAGGTGGGGATTCGAACCCCCCACCCCTCCTTCCATATTGGAAGGGTGGCCACTAGGGCAAACCCCGGTGGTTAGCCTAGTCTTATTTACAAGGACATCTTTGGCTAAGAAGTTTCTTGGATATGCTCCTTAGAATGACAATAGTTGCAAATCATATCCCTCTGCTTCGATTTTAATATGAACTTGCCATTATTACTTCTCTCAATAGATCTTCCTCTAGTAACTAAACCGGCCCCATGATCATTATTGCCTTCAAGAGTCAATTTCTATCTAGTTTGTGCTTATTTAGGAGACTAGTCTTGACACCTTCAACATCGATAGTTTCTCTACTAACAATAATGGTTTTTCCAAAATTCTTATGTTGACACCTAAATTTTGGCGACCCGTTCATTTATCGCATTAAAAAATTAGGAATTAATTTTAACCCCTAAAAAAATATTATTTAATTAATTAATTGCATAGCATATAGATTTAGGTGCATTTGCATTTTTTGCATTTATTGGACCGGTGACGGATGGATTTAAATTAGTGGTTTTGAGCTTTAAATTGATAGGCCAGACTAAGCCCATGAATTGAGCAAATTGGCCCAAGCTTTTTTTTAGTAATCGGAAATTATCTTGTGAGAAAATAAGAATTTGAAATTTTCCGGGGTATGATGAATTTTTTGGATAGGGAAGATGTGAAAAGTGAATATTGCATTTGGAAAAAAGAATCTTTATGGATATCAATTTAGAAAAATTAAAACCCTAGTATGAGGCTTATAAATAGATTAGTTGTATAGGGTTTTCAGGGGGCTACACATATTGATACACGGCCACAAGAGAATTGAGAGAAAAATCCCTTGTGCGCTGTCCGAAGCTATTGCTGTCCATTAACTGCTGCCCAATACGTGCCCGATATTCTTAACGTCCAGCAGCTTTCAGTCGCAGTTTCCAGTGAGCAGCTCGAGATGGTTCCCGGCGTTTCAAGCCCTCTCGATTTCCTGATTCTTTCACAGATTTCCTGATTCTTTCATAGATTTCCCGGCGGACCTAACCCAACGCAAGCTGCTGCCCTTCATCACCGCCTCTGCTCGTGGCTACCTCTTGTGGCCGTGGTGCCGATCTTTTCCATGATCTGACGAGGTGCTGCTGTCTTGTTCCAGTCCCGCGACTATGTTCCTGACGTAAGCCTGACGCCGAGTAGAGCTGCTCCCTGTCGTTGTGCAGATGAACGACACTGTCCTTTGACCCGGCATTGAGACGGGTTGCTATTTCATCGATCTCTGTCCCGGCATTCTTGCATGACCAGACCGGTTTTGCCACAGAGCTATCTTCCTCGACGTGGGCTATAATAAGTTATATTTTCTTTTCTTTTCTTTTAACGATTCGCTCGAGTTTTGTTGCATCTATTCTACTTGATATTCACGGACCGTAAGGGTAGGCAAGTCAAAAATTTGACTGTGGAGCTATGAAAGTCAAAGTTGAATATTCAAAGAATATTGTCATCAGAGTGACCAGAATTCGATCAAAAAGCTGAGGGATTTCTATAGTTACTGTGTGCATTCAGCAAGCCCGACGTCCACCAAGTCAAGTTGAAACGCCGGCGGTAAGGAGATTCGAGGGTTTGGGGTCTAATTCTTTAATCCTATATATTGCGTTGGTCCTTGCCGCGCATTTGCTTTGATTTTGCAGTCAACCGAGCACCACACCGTGAATTACCAGCTCGAGCATCCCAAGCTGAGATGCCTTGCTGGCTTGCTCTGAAGCACAGTGTTGACGCCTTAATTTTAGGCCTATTTTATTTTATTGATTAAGTTTTTAATTTTGTCTTTTCGGATAAATAGATAATAAAAAGATAAAACAACAAAAAACAAATAAAAACAAAAAAAAAACAATAAAAAAAAAAAGCCAGCCCAGCCCCCTCTTTTTTTTTTTTTTTTTTTTTTTCCACGCAGCCCAAGGCCCAGCCATTTTTCCCACAGCCCGGCCCCCTTCTTTTCTTCTTCTTCCTTCTTCCTTCTTCCCTCTTCTTCCCCCTACGCCTCTGCAACTCACGCACACAGAAGACGGCGACGCGCGTGAAGGACGGCCTACGACCGAGGGGAGTAGGCCAACGTCGGCCGGAGAAGATAAGATCTTGAGCGCCATCAATGCCGAGCATGCTTCGCTGGATGAGCTCGAATGGGATGCCAGTTCAGCCGAGGAGAACCGCTCGGCGCGCGAAGGGGACCGGAAGTCGAAGCTCCGTCGACCAGATTCCCTTGCCTATAAAAGGGCACCACCTTCGTCGAAGAACAATAGTGGCGAGCTCGGAGATCCTTCACTGAGAGACATCGGGAAGGATCAAAGGGCGAGCGCAGGAGAGAACTCAAGTCGCGAGTTCAACCTACCCTCCACCGAGAGACTTCGGGGAAGGTTGGCGGCGAGCGACTTCGAGAAGGTCAGATCCGGCCGGTGGAGGCTCGGATCTGGCCTGAGTGAGAGAGAAGCGAGGTTGGAGGAGGCGAAAGAATTCTGGAAGAGGGGAGAACGCAGCGACGAGGAGGGCTGGCGAAAGCCTAGATCTGACCAGATCTGGGATTCGTTGTCACCAGCGCAACCGCGTCACCACCGCCATCTCCGACGTTGTCGACCGCCCACGCCGAAGCTCCAGCCAGCCGTCGTGTTCGTCATTGTCCTCCGACGCTGTACGACACAAGCCGAGGCCCCTGCAGAGCCGCGTCGCGCACCCTCTGACGTTGTCGCCATCTCCGCCGCTTGCCGCCACCTCGCCACAGGTAATCGTCGTCATCACCGTCACCACCGTCGCCACCGTCACCATCATCACCGTCACAGTCATCACTGCCATTGCCCTGGCGATGCTTCGTCCCCCCCCTTTTGGCGCCGCGAATCGGGAACCCTAGGGTTCCCGATTTTCCGGGTCGTCGGGTCAGACCCGAGCCAAGAACCGGGTGGGTTTTGCGCGATTTGGGGAGGCGGAAGTCGGGTCACGAATCGGAGCCGGGTCGGGTAGGTTTCGCCGGGGAGCGGGTCGTCGGGCCGGGCCGAGCCAGGTGTCCCCGAATGCCCGGCCACGACGTCGTTTCAACAAATAATTAAAAAAAAAAGGAAAAAAATCTGAGTCGGGCCCGCAACGCGGGCCTCCTGTCCTTGTTCGGATCGCTGCTCGGGTCGGACCCAACCCTTGATCCGACCCGGGTCATTTTTTTAATATTATTTTAATATAAATAAATATTTTAAATAAATAAATAATAAATAATTTATTTTAAAAAAATCAAAAAAATGTTTTATTTTCGAAAAATATTAAAAACAGTAAAAAAAATTATTTTCCAAAAATATTTAAAAAATATTTAAAAAATATTTTATTTTCCGAAAAAAAAAATTCCATATTTTCCAAAAAAATGCCAAAAATCCAAAAAAAGCCAAAAATTCATGAAAAAGCCAAAAAATTCAGAAAAAGCCAAAAAAGACTTGCAATTTTCCAAAAAAAAAACCAAAATATCCCAAAAAATTCCCTTTTGTGTCAAAAAAAAAAATTAGAAAATGACTAAAAAAAAAATTTTCCTCCCAAAAATGCATGGAGAATCCCTCGAACATCCAAAAAACCTCAGGGTTTAAACAAGATTAGGTACCGAAATGGCATTATTGATTAACTAGTGTAATCAAGTCCCCGATCCTAATTTCTCTAGTTGTGCAAGAGTGAGTATTTCTCCCGATACTTCACTTGGGTTTCTAATCAACCCACCCCAAATCGATTAGTGGCGACTCCATTTTAAAAATTGATTTACAGGTTAAAAATTTAGACTATTAAAGTCGTGAATTGGCGGACTTGGGAGAGTCCGGGTATAACTAATTTCAGTCGAGCCATTAGCCTCCTTAGGTGCTCGTACCCGATTGCGGGCGCAAAAAAAAAAGAGGTCGCGACACACAGTTGGTCATTGGCCGCTGTTCAAAGACCAAATTTGGAAGCAAATATTTGGGATAAGTAAAAAATTTTTCCATTTTAATTTCTGAAAATTTTGTTTCCTTATTTGATATATTCATTGGTGCACATGATGGAAATTCATGATATGCCATGATACTCGCAACTCGAGTAGCCTTCTAAATTACGAAATCTCCTAATTTTGCAACGTGCATATGATTAACGGTTTGATTTCATGCTCGAAATATGACCCGCAATCACACGGAAAAGTCACCAATCCGATCTCACGCTCGAGATGCGATTTGTGATTTTGTCTAAAATTGGCCAATTCAATCTCATGTGCGAGATACGATTCGTCAATTTATTTCTAAAATTAAATGGACATGGATGATATTTTGTTGGATTTGTTGCATTGCTGTTCCGATGCCTTTATTTGTTTGCTCCCGTAAAAGGAAAGAAAAAAACATTTGAGTTAGATTAGGTGCATGTTAGGATATTACTTGTTTTAGGGTTATTTTGCATGTCAAGAATAGGAAATTTATTTATTTCTAATTTAAATAAAAATACCAAAAACATAAATTTAGGATGTTAGATTTTCATTTCACTGATTTAAATTGCATGTTAATTATTTGATAGTCTTAATTTCGAATTTTTATTAAAAAATACAAAAAAATGTCTTAGGATAAATTAGTTTCAATCTCTAGGATAGATTGCATGCTTATTAAGAAAATAAAAAATCATGTGCACGTCATTTAGTGATTATTGCTAGGTTCATTTAATTAGAAATTACCCATCATCAGGAGTAGGTCATTTTGGTTAATTTAGATCGCATATTTAATTATTGCATTACCTTACTCATGTCATGTAGTTTAGGTCATATTGCCATACCATATCACTTCATGTTAAATTAGTAACTAGCACATTGCATGATTTTCATTAAATAAGTGAAAACAAAAAAGAAGAAGAAATTACGTGTTAATTAGAAATCATATCTAGGATTGTTGATGTGAATTTTGATCTAACAACGCAGTGCTTTTGTTACTATGAGATAAGTCTTGCAATTTATTTATTGCTTTACTTGGGTGTTAAATTGGTGGTTTGCGCACTTGCATGATCGTCTTACATGTTAGGGAAATATATTTAAAATCAATTTAAGCTGCCTGCCAAAGCATTTTTGAAAATAAAAGAATGGTACTGAAAGGGCATTAGAGAAATCTAGCATAACCAAGTCCCCGTACCCAAATCTCTGGTTCATAAGAGTAAAGTAAATCTCCCGTTATTTTACTTGGGTTTCTAATCGACCCACCAAAAATATATTAGTGGTAACTCTTAATTGAAAATCAATTGCATGTTAAGAACTTAAATCTAAGTCGCGAATTGGTATGGGCTTGAGAAAGCCCGAGTTAAGTCTAGGCTTAACAATCTATTAGCCAAACCTTAGGTGGTTCACACCTGAAAATTTGGTTGAGACATCTTATAAGACTAACAATAAGAGAGCTCGATCCTCATTTTTAACCTTAACATTGATACTTCTTAATTTAGAGATAACAATATTGAATTCAGAAATATGAGTTTTAAGAGAAGCATCTTTAGTCATATGAAGAGTCAAATAGTGATTGCTTGAGCCTCAATCGATTGGTGAGGGATTTTGCCATAAAAATACTCTCTAATTTATTCCATAAACTTGCAACTATTTTCTAATCTAGTACCTTCCTGTAGAACTTCATTCGTGAGGCACAATTGAATAGCAGATATGTGCTTTCTAATTTCTTCATATTTCCAAATAGAGCTTTCTTTAAACCTTGCTACGTAAGAATAGCCAACACACAGACTAGGTTGAAATTGCCGTTCCCATCATACTTCTCAATATCAAATCTTGTCGTTGACTTGAAGCCATAACTAGAAGATCGTGAAAAACCCTAGGCCTTTGATACAAGATTGTTATGGCAGATGCAAAAACTATAATGAAATTGAAATTTAGAATAATAAAAGAACAATAGATTTTAGGTGAAAACCCTTAGGGGAAAAACCATGGGGAGAGAAGAAACAAAATCCATTATAGAAATCAAGGATTACAAAAGGTGGCTCTCAAAAGTTTAGACTTTTTTTGTTTCAACTTCTCATATATAGGCAATAATCAAATCCAAAATAACCTCTTTTTAGGAAACCTACTCAAATTACAAAACTTTTCTTTTCAAGCTCAAACTTGAGAAATATCTAATAGCATTATATGTCTAACTCACAAAATGTATCACATGGGGCCATTAGACATTGAAGGGATCCTTCATGAGATGGAAACATCTTCATTTGTGGCGGTGCCTCACACAAATGGCTCAGATACAGTAAGATCATGACTCATAGTTATTGGATTTATTTCCATATATGTGCTCATTCCACTTCTATCCTATTGAATCAATCTTGTGACCATAAGCTTTTAGACTGAGCTTCATCAAATAACATTTTCATGTTGGTATTTTCTTGAAAAAGGATGTGTTCTTTGAGCCCCAAAAAGGAAGTCCTTTCTGCATTCAAATTGGTCTCCATGATATTGTCCCAGAGATCAAAGAGAAGATCGAAAAACACCAAGGAATACCTGTCTATAGACAAACTTTGATCTTCAACGATGAAGCCCTGGACGATGAGCTCAATGTCGAGGGCTGCAACATCATC
Organism: Eucalyptus polyanthemos subsp. polyanthemos; assembly: GCA_017140185.1. Classification (NCBI taxonomy): domain Eukaryota; kingdom Viridiplantae; phylum Streptophyta; class Magnoliopsida; order Myrtales; family Myrtaceae; genus Eucalyptus; species Eucalyptus polyanthemos. The sequence continues at coordinate 13,317,237 of CM029460.1, forward strand.
AATCGCTCCCACATTCGGCTCATTATTGCGCCAAAGCCACCTCCATCCTCTCAAATTAAATTACGCATCGGGATGCTGCGATCCAAAATGCAGTTCCCATATAAGTTGAATTGAACGACCTTATGAAACGCTTGAGAGAGTTTGTACGGATGTCCCTCTTGAGCGGGTGAAGCTATATGCAAATGGAATTGAACTTGAAGATGATCATGGGATATGGGACTACAAACTTCAAGACAATTCCAGTGTTGACGTGCACTTTAAGCCTCTGAAGTTCACGGTGGTGGTGTTGCTGTGGAAAGCCAACCTCAAAGTTGCTACAAAAGTGAAACAGTCAAATAAAGTAAAGGTTCTGAGAAAAGAGCTCGAGAAGCCGCAACCAAGCCTGAAGTTCAATCTTCCTTCGGAGGGGTATTTTTTCATACATAACAAGAGTAGGATAAATGAAGATTAGTCGTTGAAATGGCACACGTTGAGATAGGCGATACTGTTGAGGCTTTCAGGGGGATGATTTCATGATGAGACCTGATTTTGGCATCCAATTAGCGATTTCACTGGGAGATCTTGGGCGTGATGACAATAAAGTGGTTAGTGTGAGTAGAGGTTGTAGGTCTAGCAACAAATGCAATCCCCTTTACCTTTTATATTGGCGTTATCAGGTTTTCTCCCTTTTCCGTCTTTGCGTTATTATTATTCTCTTGGCCGTTAGGAACATAATTTAATCTCGATGTGTGATATTCTTATCTCATTTCAATTCCCCCTACAATTACAAACGTATGGTGAATCACATCCCACAGGTTGAGTCGATAAATCTGTGATGGGAAATGGCGGAATCAAATAGTTTTTGGATTCATATTGCCTAGTTTGTACACACGTTTGCCTCTTCAAGTATGTGCCCTAATTGACAAGTTTTTAGTTGATCATTCACTAGTTCTCCTCAGCTTTTGAATCCTTTTGGCCAAATTCTTGCACCAGATAAAGAAGCTTGGGGTTGTAAAATTCACCCAGATGCAACATCTACTGTGTTTTTATCTACTAAACTAGCAAATTTGCGGAAAAGCTCTCAAGCAAGCAAGATAGTTGCTATCTTGGATGTTATCCCGTAAGTAAAATTGAACCCTCGTGTCCAAGATAATACTTCTTTCTTGTGCAAGATGATTGATTCAATTTGAATCGATATGATCCTTAGAGATGAATGACTTCTTCCCTTCCTTCTGTAAACAATTTGATCAGTGCTATGTCAACTCTATATACTCATCCATGACCATTTATCCTAGAATGTAAGCCATACCAAGTCAAGTGGCTCGAGAAGCAGTTTAAATAGAGATCCATCTAGATTGAAGGGAATGATTGTTTGACATGTTTATTCTCGATCTTACTCACAGAAAAATGCTATTAGCACTGTGAAGCTTTGTCCTGACCTACCCTTTCCATTCGGAATGAAAAGAAATATAGATTTAGAGGTATTGCCTAATTGTGCCAATGTCCTTGATTAGACGCAAGAAAATCCACACCTTTTGCAACATTGAATTTCATTTTTTAGGTTCGTAACAACCTAAGAGTCGCCACTAGCCTATTAGGGTTAGCTAGCAACCAATCGAGACGTAGGAACATTGCTATGATTTCTATGCAACAAGAGATTTTAGGATTGGAGACTAAGCTACATGTATACTAATCAAGTGAAACTAAACTAAATCTAATGCTAAAAAAATAATTCTTGAAGACCTATTTCCAAGAATTTTTCTATATATATTTTTAAATTTTTTCAAATATATTCGAATTTTTATTTTATTTTTAAAAAACTCTTTTAAAAAGTTTTAATTCCGGAATTAGGGACGCGGGCTGCGACTCGTCTTACGAAGCTGGCCGGGGAACTAAATCAGGGCCTCGTGTATCAAGCCCTCTCAAATTCATTAGCCCATTTCACTAAAATAAACCCAGCCCATACTAAAACCTCTTTTTCTTTCAAAATTGTTCCTAGCCCAGCTTGAAAAATACCTAAAATAAATCAAACCCACTAAACTTCAACAGTCAAGCCTACTCGCATTAAACCTACGGCTTACTAAGCCCATAACTCACCACTCTAGCTATCTCAGCATGGTCTTTCACACCCCAACGCACGCCCGCAGCCTCCTTCCCAGCGAATTGAGAACCTCCAGAAACTTGCACACTTAACACATTCAAGCTTCAAGTTAAAAGTAAACCGTGCGCAAACACAAGCTATATGCGGCCACCACGCACCACCATCCATAGATAATGCCATTAACCATCTCTTCCGAGCACCGCTATGAGCCATCAAACATTTTTTTTTAAACAAAAACCAGGCAGAACAAATACACACAGGATGTGAATGAGAAAGTTGAGATGCGGCTAGCTTGAGTTTTTACCTAAAATCCTCATTTGTATCAGTGATTTAAAGACCGTATTTCTTGTCGAGAACCACTGTCCATTAGCATTGAGCCACATAGAACGCCCACAATAGCAAAAACGGATGTTTGGTAAGATGCTCGGATATGGTAAAATCAAGTCAACGATGAGTGGAAGGAAGAATGTGCCAAGTGGTCAGTGTTTTGAACAAAGTATGTCTAAAATTTGATAGGTTTGCTTTTCTCTAACAATGGATAATGCAAGCTGATGATCATGGATCTGGCTTATGTATTTCATCGAACACGTAGTTGGCATGGATTGAGAAGAAGGTGTTGACCCACATGGGACTCGAACTTACGGCCAGATTTAAAGGAAATCGGCAAGCAATGTTCGGAACCAACGCGACCAACTTATTCGGAACATGGCAAAGCAGGGGTTGAATGGGACGAGCGTTTTAAGACGAGGAGGTCCCCGCCCTGGCGCGACGCCCTCCGCTCTGCCTTGTCTCCTCTGTGCTATCCTTTTGTTCGCGTACGTTGTTCTCTTTTCTACAGAACGCGTTAGGGAAAGAGAGGGAGAGGAAGACAGAGAGAAGGCTGGGCCAGTCTTGGGGTAAAATAAAGGAAAGGTGGGCCGCCCAGGTGAAGGGAAAGCAAAAGGAAAAGAAAGAGGCCGAGCCGATCCGGCCCCAGCCCGGTCTCGCTTTTCCCCTTTTCTTTTCTTTTGCCTTTTTTTTTTTCAATCAATTTCTTTAATTAATTTTTTTCTTTTTCTTTCCTATTTAATTTTTTCTTTAAAAACTTCTATTACTGTCAATGAAATGCTCGTAATGTCTATATGTTGTGCAATTTAATGAAAATTATTTTTGCTAGGGGTTAAAAATTAATCTCTAATTTTTTATGTGATTAATGAAGGATTAAACAAGATTGTCAAAATTTAGATGTTAACAAGCTTTATTACATAATCTTATTTACAAGAACCATCTTTTGGCAAAGAACTTTCATGGATATTCCAAGGAATTCCAACGTGTGTATTTTGCTATCACTTTGGAATGACCTCTAGGTCAATCCATCCCTTGGATCATTATTACTAAACCAAAAATAGGATGTTTTTGAGAAATACATATGAAGCGAGGATTACGTATAATGCATAGTAAGAAATGCAAGTGATGTAACCAAATACATTGCACAATTAACTAGTGCAAGATCCACATGAATCATACATAAGCAACCATTCATTATAGCAATCACCGTTAACTTGGAACGGATACTATCAAACACTGGAATGATCTCTTTGGATTCCTGCGTGAGAGAGCAAAGCCCACAAGTGAGTCACAAACTCGCCTCCTTTAGCCAAATGCTCCACATGTGCTTTCGTATCGTCTGAAGGCGCCACATACAACAATAATTCCACCCAAAAGTCGGCTAGAATCTTCCAAATCATTTCCTTGTCTTTAATATCATTCACTAGCTGATTCCCAGCTCAACACCCTGTTCAATAATTTTTTTATCAAGCATAGAATTATCACTGCCCATCCTCTTCATCCTTGTAACCCGGTCCTTCAAATTCTTGCATCCCTCAAAGAAGTACCTGGCTTCGATGACCACCTGATCGAACACATACTCTGCAACGTAAGGGTGATCTGGCAATAGCCGTGGAGCGAAAACAAGCAAATAAGCCAGATACTTGGATAAGCTAATCGCCACTAAAAAATTCCTCGATCGTGGGAAGTTTGAACTTATCGACGAGTCTGATCTTACTAGCGGTTGGTGCTCGCAGAAGCTAGTGGCGATGTGCCAGACCATTATGACTTGAGTTTGTGTCTTAGGAAGACATGCCCACGACAGCTTCTCGAACACATTGTTCTCCCTCAGTGAGGCCTGTCCATTCTCCAATTTAGTATTGCTTTTAAATTTCAGAGCATGAAACACCGCTTGCTTCACTTCTTTAGGCAATTTGATTGGGCTGCTTTGTCTCTGGCCATCCCTGGTTTGATCAATGTAGGCCGCCAAAGACTCGTTGTTCAATAACCTGGAAGGTTTATAGGAGTACGACTTGAGGAATGAGTATTGATGAAGCTTTCGCTCCCAAGGCTTGAGCAAGTGGACCCTACATATTGCTCTAATCATCCTCTCAATCTGCAAATTCCCTTGCCATGACTTATTCTGCACATACTTGCAGATCAATATCACTTTGGTCCATTCCGAGAAACCCATGAAGATGAACTGCATGAGCTCCATGATGATGAACGAGATTATCATCAAACTAGTCACAAGTTCGTCAACACTCAACCCATTTGGCATAGTGACTAGTTGACAGTTATTGTTAAGTCTCTTATAATCCTTCAAGAGGGATGTCGTAGCCCATATGCCCATAACAACACTCATAAACTCCATCAATTTGATTAGCAACCGGCTGGGCCAGAATATGATACCATACTTTGTGTAGAAATAATCGAAAAGGAACGTGAGCTCGACCTCAACGACTCGAAACGCTCGCTTGTAATCGTCTTCATGTGGGAGCAATTCATCGTGGATTTGTGAGAGCAATCCATCGTGAATCAACTTCCGAGCATTCTCGTGAGCCTGTTGGGGCAATGGATAGCCAGCATATCTCAAACGGAGGAGCTTGAAGAGTGCAAAAGAGAGGCATATGTCTTTGAGCTCGTTGTGGGGGTCCCCTCCTTGTGAGCTTAAGAGCTCCTCTTCACACTTCCACACCTGAGTGGGGAATTGAACTTCACATATAAGTTTATGGCCATAACGTGGTTATAATTTGTTTTGTTATATGCAGTCTTTCCCCACCTAACGGTTTAACCAATACTAACATCGTATCAAAACATAAGTCAATAGTTCAAGTCCTGGCACTTCCTTCTTAAACTTATTACTCTCGATAAAATTTACAACAACTGGCTAACCAAAATAGTAGATGTGTCCATTTCACAAATAACAAGCTGAGTCATACACGTTTAAGGGTTTGGCTTACACGGAAGGGGGAGTAGTAATTGTAATCCCACATCGCTTAAGTACTTAATTACAACATGCCTTATATAAATTTACTCTTCCTCTATGTAATTTAAACTTTTGTGTCAGACTAAAAACAGGCCAAATGGAATTTAATCACCTAAGTGTAATAAATGAAGCATGCTGAGATAAAGAACTTAGAAGTAATATGAGTCACAAAGTGATAGAGAGTTGACACAAGCACATACTGTACCCTCGTTTATGTTCTCCTTTAGTGCCTTGGTAATCCTAACCATAGATTTATGTGAAAGAGGTTACTCTTGAAATATATCCCTCAGTGCATTAATAATTGAGATTCAGTGAGATACTTTGCAAGATAAAGGATCCTCATAGAGGATGAATGACTTATTTTAATCTACCCTGTGGAATCATGTCTCTAATAAAACATAGTATCATCATTTCTGTTGTTTTTTTTTTTTTTTTTTTTGTTGGTAAAAGTAAGTATAGTATAGACTTTGCCAATCGGATTTACAAAAAGGAGGCCCGGCACTAACACCAAGTAGACACTCAAGAAGACCAAAGGGTCAAGAAGAGTGTAAGGGTGACATGGTTCCAAGGAGAATACAAGAGGCGAACAATGCAACAAAAACCAAGCCCAAACAGACGGGGCCACTGAAGTCAATCAAAGATAGATGAATGGATACGCCAGCTACGTTGTAATCTTCTGTTCCTAGAAGTATCAGGAACATGTTTGAAAGTAAGAGCCTTATCTTTAATAGCCTTATGCAAATGCATCTTCATAGCCGGAATGAAAATTGATTCGGAATGAAGAGGGTCTGATTCTGAAAAATAATGTTGTTTTGCTCCTTCCAAATTATATAGCATAACGCTCCAAAAGCAAAGTGGACCAGGGACTGGTGGAAGCTTCGATTGGCAAGATGGATAGTAGCCCACTCTAAATTAGATTTATTTTGCCAAACAAGATTGCATTTTGCGACCCAGTACAAGGCAATGCTACCCGTAACATGACATCCAAAACATAGTGTCATCATTATGTTGTACTTTTTCATAAGGGAAAAAGCCACAAAAAACTCCCAACTTTGCCTTGAGTGACAAATTTACCCCGAACTTTGTTTTGTGACGTGAAAAATCCTGAAGTTTACTAATTGTGACAAATTTACCCCATTAAGGGTATTTTCGTCTTTTTCTTTTGTTTTTTGTTTTTGTTTTTTATTTTTTTCTTCCTCTCTCTTCCCTCCGCCGACCATCATCGACGAGGGCCGCCCTCGCCTGCGTCGGGCGAGGGGTGCCCTCGCCAATGTCGGGCGAGGGTGCCCTCGCCAAATCTGGCGAGGGAGGCCCTCACCGGACGCCGGCTTCCCTCCGCCGGCTCCGCCATGGCCGGCGGAGGGAAGGAAGAAGAAGGAGAAAAAAAGAAAAAAGTTTTTAAAAGTAAAAAGACCAAAACGCCCTTATGATTTAGGGTAAATGTGTCACACAAATGAAAGTTCGGGATTTTTTGTGTCACAAATAAAAGTTTGGGATAAATGTGTCACAGTTAGCAAACTTCGGGGTTTTTTACGTCACAAAATAAAGTTCGGGATAAATTTGTCACTCGAGACAAAGTTTGGGGTTTTTGGTGGCTTTTTCCCTTTTTCATAACCACTTGAGATGATTTTATTTTGTTTATTTTTAATCCTTACTAAATCGAAGCTAAGAAAAATCTTTATATATATAAAGCGCTGTTATGCTTTTCACAACTAACCAAGATGATTTTGCAGATTTGATATTATTTTTTGTAAATTTTTTACATGAGGAGAAAATCCTTACTAAATCAAAGCTCAGAAAAATAAAAATAATCAGCCGTTGTAGATATACCTTTTCAATGGTGATCAATTTGTCTTTCTTCAATGGCATCCGGTAGTCCCGTTCTGGCGCGGCCTTCTTCTTCCTTCCCTAGACACCACCTCTTGATAAATCGCTCAGCACGAACGAAGGTATTCACCCATCTCTCCTCTTCACCCCTCACCAAATACGTATACCCTGTCATTGTAACCGGATCAACTTCACCACTTGAAGCGCCCCCACTTTCGTGCTCCCTGCTCATATAATCAGCAACCACTTTTGAATTCCTCTCCAAAGAGTGCCGGCTCGCCGCCAACAAGGCCTGAGCCCTCTCGTCATATTTCACGGCCAAGACGAGGAAGAGGCACTCGGTCGCCTTCATCTCGTTGGACCTATCGCGGAAGTACAGGTCTATCAACAAGAACAACCAAATCGATTTGATCACGAGCTGCCAATTGTAGCTCTTCCACTGCTCGTTGTCCTCAAGACTGTATGCAGAGATAGAATCGGCGCTCCCGAGGGCGACCATCAGGAACATTGCCCAGACGGGGAATAATTCGTTGCGCGACGGAGCATCGTGCATGAGGCCTATAGCGTAGGTGAGTACGTAGGTTGAGAGAGTGTAGGCCGTGAAAATGACGAGCCGGAACGTCTTGTTGTTGCAGCGACGTCGCCACGAGCCAAAGATGGCGAGGAATAAGAGCAAGAAAGCGGTGAAGATGGCTAGGAGCTCAATCTGCAAAAGCATCCCCATGGGCGTTTGTAGGGACTCCATGTTGTCCATCGTGACATTGCAGTTTGTGATTGTGACCGACCCCGTCCCCGTCGTTTGGTTCGTTTCCATCAAATTCCTCATGGTCGGTGCTGATTATTTCGCGGGTTATTCAGCTTCTAATTGGAGAAACAAACGGTAGAATTTTTGGGAGAGAGTTTGATTATGCTAGAGTACTGAAAACATCTTCATGGACATGAACTGCTAGCGAATCGGTGGCCTTCGGGAGGTCCATGGGAAAGGAGACAAGGAAAACACAAAGAAATGTAAACATTGCGACGGATTGCAATGCCAACCAGGCCAAGTAACTCAGATAAAATTTGAGGACAAAATATTAGTTCTTATAGAGTAGGAATGCCAGGGACTAAAACGAGAATGTCGTTTTTTATCTTTTAATAATGTGGGGCATTTGAATTTGTCTTGGATAATTTGCACAATCATAGGAATTAAACTCCTCGATCCTTGTGCATCAAGTAAGGTTTGATGGCAAACGTCTCTCACAAGATTACTACATTGGAAGGTTCTATGACTCGAATGCATAATGTGCTATGTTGAAACAAATTACTTTACATAGCTAAAAGTAGAAGTATTATTGCCATTGAGACATGAAGAACCCATCGAGCGGGTTGTGAGAGCTCATTTTATATGACATAGTTTCCTGTAATGTTGTTGACTTTGCTCTAGGATTCAATTTTACTGAGGTGAGAACACTACAATTAGCTAGTCTATGAGGATTATGCTTCCATAGAAACAAAAGGATAATAACAAGGGCGATTTTTAAATTTCTTTAATGTTCAATATGATCTTTTAACTTTTCTTTTTTACTTTAGGTCTTGAATTTCTAAAAATCCAATCAATGTGGTCCTTCCGTTAAAACTTATAACACCGTCAACTAACATGGCAATAATAGATTCTTCATGCTGGCATGCACGCTGCTTATATATTTATGTGTCCTATACAATAGAAATATATGTCTCATTATTTTGGCCCTAAAAGGAAGGAAAGAAAATTTGCTAACTGAACAAGGCAATAAAGACATTATCATTTTAGCCAATAAATACTGACATGGCAGCAGTCCACGTAAAGAAGTACATGTGACGTAATGCTTAACAGAAAAACTATAATATGCGGATTCTTGAAAGCTCATAAATTAAAATAGACAAATATAAAAATATATATATATATATATATATCATATATATATATATATTCATAATATTGGGAAAAAAAAGTTTGGGACCCCGCGTCATTACCCCGAAAGAAAAAAAAAAAAACAATATATTATGACGCTTACTCTACAATCTGCATCTACGTTATGCATGAGTCACACTCTTTAGGAAAGCAAGGGAGTGCAAGAACTTTTTTTCTCTGCCAAGAAAAGAATTTTCCTTTCGATTTGCTCACTTTGTCTCCCTTGAGATTAAAAAAAAGCACACAAGGCTCTTGCAAAGAAAGAAAGCAAAAACTCCGTACTTCTTTGTTTCCGCCCTGTCGGAATGGAATATATGCGGCCTTTTGCTTTTAGTTTGCTTTTTAAGTAGACTAGCAATGCTAAGATTATATTTCTTAAATATTAGTTCCAACGTAAAATAATATTCACATCAATCAAATCTGCACCTAAATTTACAGAATATATATAGGAAGTGAAAAGAAACCCGTCAAGCAGATTTATCCTCATATTAAAAGAATAAATAAGATATAAGATTGCATTATCTATTGACTCAAGGTATCAGATTTCGAACACTTAAAATAAATATGAATCGGTTGGAAACATTGAGAGCATAAATAATAGAATCCTTCAATTTATCGATATCTTCATTTTGTGTGATCATTTTGGTGTTGAAAAAAGCTAGCAAGTTAATTGGTCTAGAATGTTCCTAAGATTTAAATTTTTTTGCTCCTCTCAATTTATAGAGAATTAGAATTGATTTCCAATAAGATCAACTTCCAATTCCATATAGTATAGTTTATTTATTTTATGGAAATTCTCCCTTTTTCTTGTTGGTAACCATTTTATTTAATCTTTTCATTTTGACAATAATTGATAGATATCTAGTCATTTGTCACAATGCATCACAAAGAGAACTATTGTATATCTCACAAAAATTTGTAATATCCAATTTGTATTTTAAAGAAATTCACAATATTTCTTTCCCAAGAATGCATATGTATTATTCCCCTGATTTATTTTCAAAATAAGAATATTCTCGTCATTCCTTCCATATTATTTTTGGTGAAAATTTCATTGTTAACAGTAACAGTTGGTTGTTAATTTATTTGGCATTTATTGATGCTTCTGGTTAATTATATTTTCCAACTTTTCAAATCTTACTATGGTTGTATCATAATTATTGGTTAATATTTTTTTTTTTATCTATGTTATATATCTAGAATCTTATATAGACATTCAGGTCACAAAAGTGATATATTGAAGGCAACATACTATAATATCTCTATGAAAAAAATGTTAAAAAACCAAAAGGAACATAAGATATTGTTTAGAAGTTACATAAGATATATCGTGAAGTATAATGCAGATAATATTTTGAACTTTTTGCTGCTATTAAAAAAATGTTTTAGATTAGCCAAATGGGTTAAACAACACCAATAGATGATTGTATGTATCTTTTAATTGACCAACTCTATTGGGTACACGGAATGTCGAACGATATTATCTTGAGTGCTCTATGAAGTCCATCAAACTTGCCTTTTTTTTTTATGGGTTTGAGCACATACCCATTTATTTGACTTTCTTTTAAAGAAGTAACACCCCTGATGAAATTAACGTGAAGTTTCATTTATCATTACTAAATGTAGTTAAATTTATTGGATGCCAGTCTAATATGTGAACCATCTTTATTTTCTTAGAAGCAATATCTAGGCATATAAATTTTTCTTTATATATTTTTTCAAGTCATAGGCAACTCTTGTTTTGATCTTCTATTCATTTTTTTTTTATCATTTACAGCATACACTTATTTGTAAAGTATGTGTTTGTTAAAATGTACTTTATGGTGTGAATTCTCTCAAGACTTAATCAAAACACATATAATACAAAAACTCGTTCGAAAGCTCTTTCAAAACTTACTCTAACTCTCTTCAATTGTAAGGTGACAAGAATTACATTCATCAACTATTAAGTGATATAAATAACATTTGTTAATTCATTTAATCATATATGAATAACTTAAAAATTTAAAGTATGGGCTCTTAATATTGTTTTAGATGCTTGGTGACATGCAATTTTCAAATATAAATATTAAACGCTATCTATAATTATGCATATAATCATAAGAGTCATCACTAATGATTCATTAATCATATTTATTTATGAATTTGGGAAATTGCATGTTAAAAATATATTTTAATTCTAAAAAAATTATTTAATTACAGCTTTTCATATTCAAAAATTTATTTTTGTTATTTTAAAATAAAAACGACATATAATTATTCTCTAAAGCCATCTATTCGTTGGATATGGACTGACATGTTATATATGGTTTTTCTAAGGATCGTCCAAGATCATTTATTTGTGAAAATTGTTTTATATTATGTATCTCTGTATTATCAAACTCTTTTAAAAGCATCTAAATTGCAAAACGGTAAGAGTGATCTCTGATTTTGCGTTGAATCATAAGGGAATCATTCATTATGCTTTTATCATATTTAATCATGAAGACGCTTTAAAAATATACTATAATTTTTTAATCATGTATTCTTTTTTATTTAATTATAATTATTTTATTGATTCTTTAATATTCATTATTTGTAAGATGTGACCTAGTGTTCCTTGGCGATGAACTTTTTAATTTATTTATTATCGTTTAACGTCCTTCATTTATCAAACAGAGGGCATCATTTTTCTTTTTGGGTCGGAACAGAGGGTATTCATACTACATATATTTTTTTAATCGATCCTCAACATCTTATATATATGAAATATGCACTATCATGTCATAGAGTCCTTGTAAAGTAATTTTTTATTCAATAAAATAATTGTGTTAATTAGTAAATAAATTATTAATTTGTAATATTCTTATGTACGTAAAATATGTGTTATCATCTTACTTAGATCATGTTTACTTCATTTATCTGTTAAATATGGACCATAATTTTATGTAATTTTTAATCAATATTTTAATATCATTTTGTCAAATTGGGCATAATGCTTTGTCAATTGTGTTTCCATACGTTGTAGACTTACTTTGTCTTATCAATTGTCTAGTGGTATAAATGATACAAAATATAGAAGTTTGTTCTCATCAACTACAGAGTACTGGAATTTACCAAATGTAGAGTTCTAATCAAAAGAGTAGTCAATAACTATGGACTTACTCATATTTATTTGCTTGTAAAATACGCTGAACCGTGTAATATAGCGCTCTGATGCTTTTTTTTTTTTTTTTTCCGTTCTATGGACTTTTTGTAATAATGGATAACTTTTTTTCTACTGATTTGCTATTAGTTGTTTTTATTTTTTATATTCAATCGTCTGTCAAGCATGTAATATTATTCTGTTTACATGACAACGGATAATTCTTTTAATCCTCTAATTCTATATATATATATATGTCAAGTATATCATGTCAACTCTCAGTAAGCATCATATTTAGCACAAATATAATTAATATTTGTATAATTGATTTGTTAATCATGGGCTTGCACCACATATAACCGTTTTTTTAAATCAATTTGTTGATATCTTGTTACTTTCGAAATACGACAAAATATATTGTCATAATGGGTACCTATCAAGCTTATAGCACTCATTTGAACATAATATGGGAATTAAGTATTCTAAGAATAGAATAATCGATAACGTTACCTAATGATACTTGACATTTGATTGCAATCTATGAGGATCTATTCACCATGTAGCTCATCACACAAAGTGTATCCAACAGAAATCTCCAAGCCATATCAACAGTAATGTGCATTTGATGGGAAGTCTCCAAAAGCATTTTGATCATCAACTTTGCGACCTATTGAGGTTCAATAGCACTAGTACAATGTCTCACTATGACTTCCTCTCTGCAAAAATTCATTTAAAAGCTTTAAATAGAACTCCATGTCATTGTCAGTCTACACATGTTTGATCTTTTTACAAGTCTCCATTTCAGTCAAAGCTCTAAACCACATGATCTTGAAAATAGCATGAAACTAATGCCGTAGCATTAACACTAGGGTTTTCTTTAAGTAGTTATCCACAACTATTAGTATAAATCTTGCTCTCTCAAAGAAAACCACGAGGCTTGCGACCATTGGAGTAACTTTGCAATCTCCTTGGTTTCTGATAGTTCTACTAAATTGTAGTTTCTGTTGTTTGCTCTAATTATAACACCCATATACATTCAGCTTCTTAACCACATTACCATACGATAGATTCCTCCCACTTTGAACTTTTAGGCTTCTCTCACCAATGTGTCCCATACACATATGTCACAATTCCTGCTTTTAATTTGATGCATTCAAGATCTTAGCGGTAAACTCCATCACTTTCTCTTCTTAGAGCTCATACTGCTTACTATGCTTGATTCCTTACATTATCATTATGGCATCTCAAATTGAAAGTGAACCAAGACCTAGATAAATTCGGAGGACTAAAGGAAATTGGTTCTTCTTTCCACTCTAGAATTTGTCTCACATCAATCAATATCCTCATCATATTGTCATTCATTCTAATTGTGACATTGCTGACAACATTACACTTGTTATTGTTTCACTACTGCACTTTACCACTATCTAGGCACTGTAAATAGTAAACCAATTTCAATTTGAAATAGTATGAAAAGATTAATCATAATCTAACAACCATATGTCAAACGATGAATTCTTAGTGATACACAAGATAAAATTTGCACTATTCTATTTACAATTAGTTGTTGCGGCAATACTTAGTACTCTAGTTCACTTACCCTTTTGGTTTCTTAACTTTAGGCCATTCCTTCTAAGAAGCTCCATTTTACCCTAGTTTCAATAGACAATTGTATTATTTAGACTGACTACATCTATACATATTCATTGTACTCGTATCAACGCATTCTCTCTCTACCTTCTCCTATTAAACCGATAAACATGGGTTCACTGGATTCTCTCTAATGGTAATTCTCACTCAGAATCAGATTGCGAATCTCATCAAACGTCAAACTTCTTGACCAAGAGGAAGTACTAAAAGCAACAATGGTAGTACTATTAGGCAATGGAAAAAATGAATCAAAGCACATACCTCATCATCCAAGCCAATATCAATTGAACTCATCAAATTGACTAAAAAACTAGCGCATCTTCCCACATCTTTAAGTTAAACAAATGCCACATCAAATAAACTTCATTAACCGCAATCAAGTGAGAAGGGTGATGGGGCATGCAAAGTGTTTCTTGAGCCTATAGATAATCAAGTCTCCACGCTCATGATCCTATAAAACAAAATCATTGCAGAAATGAAACTTTGTGGGTGAGGCTTAAAGTGTAGGTTAGTATGTAAGTCGAGAGCGTGTAAACTGTGAAGATAACAAGCAGAACGTGCCGCTATTGCAGCGGTGGCGGCACGAGGCGAAGGAAAAGAGCAAATAAGGCAGTGAAGACAACCAGGAGCACGAAACGTTAAAGCCTTCTCTTAACGGTTTCGAGGAACCCCATGAAGCCCTTAGTGATGTTGTAGTTTGTCATTGTTGCCGCCGCCATCGTCTTTTGGCTTGTTTCGATCAGTTTCCTCATGTTCTAGAGCTGATGATTTCACTAGGCTATTCTGCTTCTGAGAGAGAGAGAGAGAGAAGAGAGGGATTTTCTTGAAGCATGGAATCAGTCGCTTTATTAAAATGAAAAAGAAAAATTCAAAGGGAAGATTACGTGAGCGTGGCTCCTTAAAGAATAGTATCCTGTGCACCTGCATCAAATATATTATGTAGAAATGATTTTTTTTTTAACGGTGATATCAGAGAATATTAAATCTTTATTAGAACTTATTGGTAAAGTGCATTCAGTCTTTAAAGTCTGACAATTTTTACTTCGCTTCCCACCCTTTTCTACTAATATATAAATATATTGTAAAGTGCATTTATAGTCAAAGAAGACTATCTATCCTGTTAGATTGTGATTTAGCTCGGTTACGTTGGAAGAATTGACACCATTTTTGGCTTCAAATCAATGCCAGTTAGCGGTCTGCCCCCCCCCCCCCCCCCCAAAAAAAATACCAGGCTGCAAAATTACATTATCATGAAAGTTTAGGTATTAAGTATCACGTTATAGGGACTAAAGTGCGAATAACGAAACTGCGAGGACCCCAATATTTGTTTCTCCAAATGAAGGTACGTTAAGATTACGCGAACAATGAGAAAGTACTGTTTGCACTGTTAAAAGAAATGGTGCTGAATTAATGCATAAGAAGATAAAGGGAACATAGGTAACATATGACATAGAGAGATATGTGTTTTTCTTTCCTTTTTATTTTTGCATAAGTTATTTTGGATTATCGTTTCTGCACATGCTGTCCATTTCTTTTTTATAGAATAAAGTGAAAAAGCCTCAAAATTGGCGCACTTGGCTGGTGTATTGAGAGATTTTCAGTTTAGGAAATCCAGGTTATTCGGTCAAATTCCACCAATTGTGTTTAAATTAGTTTGAGTTAGGACTTGTTTGTTTATTTATGTTTTTGTTCCCTGGAACAAAAATTTATGTTCCTTTGTTCCGGGAACAAAAAGTATAGAAACTAATTTGTTTACACTTTTGTTCCCGGAAACAAATTTGGATCAGAAACAAGAAATAGAAAAAACTTATTTCTTATTCCCAGAAACACTTCCGAGAAACACTTCTTCTTTTTTTTTTACTCTCTTTTTTCTTATTCTTTTTTCTTTGGTTAGTCGTTGGCCTTGGCCATGGCCGGCAATTGGCAGTCGAGGGTTGGCGACCTTGCCGAAGCATCACCGGCCTCGTTAGGTCACCACTGGGCGACATCGACCCTAGCGGTGGCCTCAACCTCGCCAGGGGCTGGTGAGCCTCGCCATGGTTGGGCGAGGCCACCGGCCCTTGTCGGCCGGTCACGAGCCATGGCTGAGGCCGGACCGACCAAAAGGAAGAAAGGAAAAAAAAAAAAAAAGAAGAAAAAAGGGAAGAAAAACTAAAAATATTAAAAAATTAAAATAAACAAAAAAAATTTATACAAGTTTACTAAATGCATTTTTGTGCCTGGAGTATAAATTTTTTGTAGTTACCAAACGCGTTCTTATACTCAAAATTTGTTCTCTAGAACAGGAAAAAAAAAAAAACAAACAAACAAACAAACTATTTCTGTTCAAATATTGTTTCCCAGAACAGAAACATTACCAAACGCACCTTTAAAGGCTGCATGCATAAGCCACATCTGTGCCCCGGTCTAAAAAAGAAAATAAATGAATGATAAAGTCTAAACGGTATTAAAGAATGAAGGAGTTGGATGGCTTTTCCTAAGGTGAGAATGTTACGTTAGCTCTACGAGGATCTGAACTACTTCCTAAATAGTATAATTGGATGATTACGGATGATTCCAATGTTCCATTGTGTCAAAATCATTTCTATACCTATAAATTCATGAAAGTGTTGGCAACTATCGAATTTTGTGGGTGACAAAAATTTGACTGGCAACTTGTTTGACCTGTCACATGTTAGTAATTTACAACATTTCTAGAGGAGTACCGATATTAATTGATTGTTTCTAATTACAAACAATTGCAAACATTTATTTTGGTATGGCATTAGCGTGTTAAAGTGACTAATTTTGTTTTTTGTTTTTTTTTTTTTTGGAACTACCAATTTCCATTTGAGTTTTCCAATTTAGCGACTAGTCAATGATTTACTAACCTCTTATTGACTCAATTATACCAACTTGTTAAACTTACCAAATTAACGTTGGTATCTTCTATTTGAAGATGATATGCTCGGCTCGCCGAGAATGATGCTTGTTTAACACTCCTCTGGGAAAGAGAAAAAGTAAAAGTAAAAGACACAACATAAAGGGAGGGCATATTAAAGAAATTTTCTTTGCCAAGAAAAGAATATTTCTTTTCAATTCGCTTTAACTTTAGTTTGTGCTGTCTTTAGAAACTTGTACGGTGTTATTTGATTAATTATGGTCACTTCTTTTTGTATTAGTAATGTTCTGGCTCAGTAAGGAAATTGCTGATGAAGATAGGGTTAATAAGAATTGTAAATATATATTTCAAAATATCAAATCCAAAGGATTAAATTGTCAGAGCACACAAATGTGTTTCACATTTTAACACTCCATTCATATAATTGGATGATTTACTAACAAAGCTGTTAAATGTGAATCCTGATATGCGAAACCAGCTTGAAGTCATGTTTGCAGAATGGGGGACTGCGAAATTGAGGTTGGGGGCCACTAAGTGTTTTTAGTAAATAACATATACATACTATGTACTATATATATTTTTTAAATTTTCACTTGAAAGTCTATGCAATTTTTGGACCTATGGAGTGAACCACCACTAGTCCCCTCTTAGGTTCGTCAATACATACACAACCATCTTATCTAAAAGCCTAAACTATCACGTGGAAGGTGACTTCATGCATATTAGGCCAATTGAAAGCCTGTAAATAAGTAATATGAGATATTTTAATACCCGTCTCTCGTGAAACTCAGATACAAAACAACACTTCAAATTGATGATATAGGGGATACGATTAACAAAATACACAGAAAGCACGAATTTTTAAGCCTAGCCAAAACTTGAATCTAATATTATGTTTAAAATCCCAATTAAAAAGTCTAATTTATTAGAGTATGACCGGAACTATATTTTAAATCTTAACTTATCACATCTCATTTGATGTATAGATAATTCGCATAGTGGTTGTGGTGGTTTAGAGATCTTTTTCATATCAAATTCTTTCTTACATTCTTACATTGGGATTTCTTTCTGTTTATGTTTTGAATCTATAGCTTTGTACTTTTGGCATTTGCCATACCAAAAAATGAGTAAGATTTGACCAATGTTTCTATACTCGGACTGGTCAAAGAATTGGCTTAGCCTCCGGCTTTTGGGTCAGCCAACTTGACCGATTCGGCCACCAAGTCAATATAAATTGAACCTTTAACGAAAAAAGTGCGTGACATATATTAAGTATGCTTAGGTATCTAGTTAGATAGGAATGATCACTTAGCTGATTGGCTAAATATCTCTTCTACCTTCATGAGATCATGGGGTCCATTCTCCTGTTCCTCACCCTTAAGTTTTTCACACATGAGTCCGAGCCATAGTCAAAGATCCGATCAAACCGGTGACGGGTCCACCAGGTTGACTGGTGTCACGGGATTTGATCGGTTCTTGACCATCTAGGCCATTGACAAAACCAGACCAAATCACAGTCTGGTTCGCAGTCCATTCGATTAAGCCGACTGGCCCGGTCGGGATTTAATTTGAAAACACTAAATTAAACTAAAGTTGGGTGGAAGCATTAGCACTACATTTGGAAAATTTCCAAAAAAATATTCTAACCTATTATAAAGATACCAATTTAGACATAAACATTTTAACTTGACCAATTTATTCATAAACTTTTTGATAATTTGTATTCAGTTATTTCAATCAACTTTGACCTGAAATTGCTGACGTGAATATTGGACGTGACGTTGGCCATAATCTAAGTTTTTTGAACATTGGATACAGATGTGTTGTGATCATGGGATCTGAAGTACACAACGAAAGATGTGTATGGTCAAGTGTGGCCGTGGCAAGTTCAGTTTTATGCTTATCAAGAGTCTAGATTTTCATGTACATGTCTCTCAACCTTTTCTTACCATTTTTTTTTATTTTTCCAATCTAAGATACCATGTCCATTTTATGTGCCCATTATGATTCCACTTCATTGCATTCTGATTCTGATGATTTGAAGTGCTGGTTAAACAAGTGCAGTTGTTGGTTTCACTGTCAAGGAAACTAACCTATCGCTACGAACTTGAATTGAGCAGGCTTTCTTAAGAAATCGTACTGTGGATCGGAATGTTTCCCTTTAGAACTGATCTTTCTCTTCACGGTTTGATTCATCCAATTGGTTTCCAAGTTGAACTTGTTCAGTAGTCTACAGGAGAAATGCGTGCCTTCGAATGTGCAAGACAAGAAAATCAATAGGAGTGTGGTAACATGCTCATAACATATTATACCATTTAGAAACAGATACCAGAAAATGCGTTTTTTAGTCCAGTGTAAATGAGATGAAGTTGATTCCGAAAAATTTACTCGACTTGCCTACTACTCCACCCCATTCGACCAACCCATTCCTATTCAATTTTGATTTTATGAGAAGTTTGCTACTATAAATTTGAATTGACACAATATCAAATTGATCAATCCTATGATGGACATGGTTATAGCAAATTTACACCTGATCCGAATATGAAGAAAATTGAGCCTCAACAGGGCTGGGTTTGAGATGACTGATAAGGAAGAGACGTGATTCCAGATATGGTAATTTCATTTTTGTAAAATATGATAATTTCATAGGGAGCCGAAAGAAAATGTCATTGTAGGAAAATATGTCTTCAAATTGGATAGAGCAATCCAGTCGGACTTTAAGGTGCAATATCACATTTTTAAAGAATTTATTTGCCTTATAATGTTGCTAATGGTCACCAGCAAATATCCTCCAAGATATAACAAAATCTCAAATGAGAATATTAAATAACAATTCTAGTATTTCTCCATGGTCTCTCTAGGAAACAATTAAAATGATGGTTATAGTTTTAAAAAGAAGACTTGAAAAGACTTATATCTCGTTCATGCCAAAAACTGACATATATATAAATATATTGATCTTAAAAAATATATGCAACTCTACCGGAAATATTGCAAAGTGAATAAAGGCAATCCTTTGGGAAATGTTGCAAAGTGAACAAAGGAAACAGTTCGGGAAAAATTGTAGAGTGAAAAAATGCAACATTTCGTGACAAGTTGCAAATTGAATAAGGATAATTTCTAATGTTATCTTGAAAAGGCATATAAAATTTGGAACAATAAAAAATGATATTTTTTAAAACAAAATTATGAGTTTCATAATTTCCAAAAACATTGAATGAATAAACACAACTTTTCGACTAATAAAGGTTGACAAGATAACCATATAAAATTGAAATTAAAATTAATATATATATATATATATATATATATATATATATATATATATATATATATATATATATAATTGTGCAAGTACTAGTGCACCCGCACACAGGTAATGTGGGATCTAACCCACACCCCTACCCTTTCTTTGAACACACTAGAAAATGCTCACATTTATAAAGTGGCCCATCTTCTCCCATCTTCTTTTATTTTCTCTCAACTTTTCTATGTGGGACAAAGAAAAACACATTTTGTTTGTTTGTAAAACAAACAATCAATAATTATAATTATGACTAAATGATAATGATATCTCGTATTTTAGAGTCTGCTCGTTTCGCGGAAAATGGGTGGAAATTTTTTCCCATAAGTCATTTTCCAAGAAAATTATAATATTTTCTGGTATTCGGTTAAAACCTAAAAATGTTTCGGAAAATATTTTTTGGTATTCGGTAATAAAAATATTTTCTAAGACTTCACCACTTAGGCACGTATCATTTACTGACCTATAAATCTATCAAATATGAACTTGCCTTTAAATCTAGTCAAACTTACTTCATATATTTATTCCCTCATTGTCATCAAACGCTCGTCTACTCTAAAAAATGTTCGTATAGATTTTAAAAAGAAGCAAAAGAGAAAAAAAGCAAAGCATGTACAATCCTCATGAGAATCTTTCAGTTGAGTAGCATGTTCTCCCCTTACGTCTTTTTTGTGTTCTAATAAATAAAAGAAAAAAGAAACAAAGCACGTAGAGTCTTTTGCTTGAGCAATGTACAACTGCAGGATATAATAAATAAAGAAAATGATAAGCAAGAGTGCAGAGCGCGAGCTTCAGATCGACGAGCTCAAGATTTGCCTGGCAATAGCTGATGACTAGCCAAGAAAGAAGAAGATGAGAAACAAAGAAAAAAAAGAAATTTAAAATTAAAAAATAATTCGAACAAAAAAGGAAAAAGGAGGAGGAAGTAAGGATTTGTAGAGGTGTGAGATAAGAGAGATCAAGAGAGAAAAATGTTTTCTACTTTTCAAAAGAAGAAAACATTTTCCCTTAATTTAGAAGATTTTTTTCATTTCATGGAAAACATTTTCCCCAAGGAATTCATTTTCCGTGAAATGAATGCGGGAAAATTCGGAAAACATTTTTCCAGAAATTATTTTCCGCAAAACGAATGAAGCCTTAATTCCAAATTGATCTCAAGCTTAAAGAGCGATCAAAGTGTACGTCAATGTTACACTCTGTCCTCCGAGTACAACCTATATTTTTAGTTTAAATTATTTTCATTGGTCAAAGAAATGATAAAAGAAAAGAAAAGAAACAATATATGTATGTATGTATGTATGTATGTATGTATGTATGTATAAATAATTTCTGTTATTCGCACTATATGTTCAACTCATGAAATGTAGCACATGGGGACTGAGGACATTGAAGAGATCCTTCATGAGATGGAAGCATCTTTAACTAATGAAGCATCTTTAACTACACAATTGGTGGTGACTTATGCAAGTGGCTCAGATACACTAAGATCATGACTCATAGTTATCGGATTTTCTTTCCATATATGTTTTCAATTCCCATTGATTCAATCTTGTGACCATAAGCTTTCAGATTGAGCTTCATTACAGAACATTTTTGCGCCATTTTTTTTCTCAAAAATGTGTGTACCCTCTCATGCGAATCGGATCGACTTCACCAGGTGCAACGCCCCCACTTTCGTGCTCCACGCTCATATAATCAGCAATCACTTTTGTAGTCCTCTCCAAAGATTGCCGGTTCGCCGCCATCAAGGCCCGAGCCCTCTCGTCGGACTTCATGGACAAGGTGAGGAGGAGGTACGCGGTCGCAACCCCTGTGTTGGAACTGTCTTGGAATTGCCAGTCTACCAAAAAGATCAACCAAATCAATTTGCTCATGACCTTCCAACTGTAGCTCTTCCACTTCTCGTTGTCCTCGAGACTGTATGCTAAGATAGAATCGGTGCTCCCGAGGACGATCACGAGGAACACTGCCCAGACAGGGAATAACTCGTTGAACGGAGCGTCTTGCATGAGGCCTAGAGCGTAGGTGATTACATAGGTTGAGAGAGTGTAGGCCACGAAAGTGACGAGCTGGAACATGCTGCTGCTGCAGCGGCGCCGGCATGAGCCGAAGGTGACGAGGAAGAGGAGCAAGAAGGCGGTGACTATGACTAGGAGCTCGATCCTCACGAGCCTCCCCTTGGGAGTTTCCAGGAGCTGCATGATGCCGTCTGTGACATTGTCGTCTGGGATCGGCACCGGCGCCACCGCCGTGTTTAGGTTCGTTTCCATCAAATTCCTCATGTTTGGTACTGATTACTTAAGCTGGTTATTCGGCTTCTAATTGGAGAAAGAAATGATGGAATTTCTAAGAGAGAGAGAGAGAGTCGCAAAGTTTTGATTATGCTAGAGTACTGAAAACACTTCATGGACGCATATCTATCACGAGAGAATCAATGGCTTTTGGGAGGTTCGAGGTAAAGGAGAAAAGGAAAAGAACGAAGGAGAAAGGAAGTTGACGACTAGAGCTTTAGGAATGGGTTTGTGATGTTTGTCAAAAGAAAGGGAAGTCGAAAATATCTTTGCCATGGTTTTTTTTTTTTTTTTTTTTTTGGAACTTTTGGCAAGTACTAACAAAATTCCAAACAGTGGGCCCTCTCTATATATGTGTCAATCAATCAATTGGCCTAGTACAGTCTACTTGGCACTTGTGAAGTATGCGGTTGGTTTCGCTGTCTAGGAAGTCACATGTGGTTATGAACTTGAGCGGGGCTGCCGGCGTTTCAAGAAATTGGGCAGTTTCACCTTGGAACTGCTCTTAAACTAAACGGTTTGATTTATTCAAGTTGGTTTTCAAGTTGAACGGGCTCATAGCCTTCACGAGAAACGTGTGCCTTCGAATGTTCAAGAAGAAGAAGATTAACACGAGTGAGGTAACTTGTTCATAGCTTATTATAACATCGAAAAACAAGTACTATAAAATAGGGATGCGTAACGGTCCTGGTCCAACTTAAAAATCGAACTGGATTAGAATCAGCCGATTAGGAGTGGTTTCTGTGGTAATCAATCTAGTTCTTAATTCTCAAGTTTAGAAAGCTAAAATGACCTATCTAGTTTCTAATTTTAAGTAAGGAACCAGATCGATTGAACCATTGACAATACCCTATCAAAATTTACGAAGGTCATCTTGTTGATCTAGAGGATTAGGCTGCACGCGTTTTCATTTAAGACAAACGAGAGGTTGCTTTTTGACTAATGCGCAGAGGAGCCTCAATTTTTCTTCACGTATAGAAAATTCACAACCTGCCTTCTTTTGGAGCCTTGCACGAGCCTGTCCAAGTTGATTGAGACTTCTCTTCTCCGTCACCATAGAAGGGTGAGAAACTCCTCCGGATAAGTCAATAGAGAACATTAGAAGAAACGAAGGAAAAAGAGAGTCCCACTTTTATTAGTATTTTAATCATAATAAACATACAAAAAATCCTAAAACTTATCATGAAAGTACAATTAAATTCTAAAATTTTCAAAATGTGTAATCAAATCCTTTCATCAATACTGTTAATTTGGTTAACAGAAAATACTAACGTAGTATTTTAAAATTATTTTCACTCTCATATGTAGTATTTTTGTTTTCTTTTTTCCTTTAAATGTATTTAGATGAGATTAAAAAACTGAAAAAATGCTAAAATATCTAAAGTGTACTTTGTTTCATATAAATGTCTGAAATAATGAAATCAGTTTCAAATAAGGGCTCGATCTTACTGGCTGGCCAAATTTTCACAAACAAGCGACTCTTGATTTTTTCAACTGTCGAAACATGGGTATCTGTCTAGCAAAGGGCATGATGCTGATTTTTTTCCTTCGGCCTGGAGAGCGGCCAAGCAATCCTGCAACATGCATCTCACTTACATAGCTAAGAATATAATCAAAGTTTCCCTACCTTTGGGAGATTGCACCCCTGAGCTACTAGAAGCCGGCGGTGCATCGGCAATCGGGCTATCGGGTTCAGCAACGTGTTTGAATCCATTAACAAGATTCCAATTTGGGTGGATCAAAAAATTAAAATCAATCCATGATCAAGCTTCAACCCATTTAAGGAATTAAAATGTTCTGTGAAAAGTGTTTCCATAAAAATCTAACCCAGAAAAATCCAGACCACAATTCCCTTAAAAAAAAAAACTGAGAAAACGAAGATGCGACGTGTATTCAAGAAGCGTTAAGCCTTCTAATGCGCCTCATCCTGTTCTTCACCGATCTAGATCTCCGCCATGGCGTTCGGCTGGAAGAGTGCAGAGAGGCTCGACATCGAGCTCCGCCAGCCCAGATTCGTGGACAAGCTCTGTCATGAAGCCGAGCATCAGTCAACTCTCACCGAGGGTCAACTGCTCTCGCCGGGAAAATCCAACCGGCCATGACGCACGCCCCCAGCATCTGCAATCTCTCTCTCTCTCTCTCTCTCTCTCTCTCTTCTGGTTTGAGACTTCCTTTTTCTTTTTTGGTTTTCCAGTTTTTCTTTTTTCGTTTTAATCTTTGTCCATATTTTGTTTGGGACAAAATTGCGTAGTTTCGGCCGCCGGAAAAATTAATTAGTCGTTAGTCGACAAATTCAAATCCTTATTTTAAACTAACTCCGCCACTTTAGAATTTATTTGAAATAAGGTTGTTTTTTTAATTCTATTTAAAAAAAATGCTCCCACTTTATACCCTTATTTATAATTTTCCTTCATCAATTAGTGGTCGCTCCCTTGTGCAAATGTCTCAAATACATTTAAGATCATGAACCCTAGTAATTGGATTTTCTTTCCATATATGTATCCATTCCACTTCTAAGACATTCACTCAATCTTGTGACAATAAGCATCTGGATTGAGTTCTTCTTCAAATCACATTTTCATGTTTTCTTTGAGCACGAGGAAGGAAGACCTTTCTGCATTGAAATTGGTTATGATGATACATTCCTGAAGATTAAAGGGAAGATCAAAAAATAACACGAAAAATCTGTCTATGGCCAAACTTTTATTTTCGACAGTGAGGTTCTCAAAGACGAGCTCAATGTCGAGGTTGCAACATCCTCAATCATTCCCACATTTAGGTCATCATTGTGCTAGAGCCGCTACCATCCCCTAAAATCGAACTTAGCATAGGAATGCCATCGTCCGAAATGCAGCCTCACATCCTGTGAAACCCTTTAGAGAGGTAGTCTGATTCCTAGAAGATGTCCCTCTTGCAAATGGAACTAATCTTGAAGATGATCACCGGATTTGCTATTATGAGCTTCAAAAAAATTCCGGTGTCAACATTCATAGCAAACCTCTGTTGAAGAAGTTCACGATGATAGTGTTGCCATGGAAGGCCAACCTGAAAGTTGTGGTGGAAGTGAAACCGTGGGATAAAGTAAAGAATTTGAGGAAAGAGCTCGAGAAGTCACAGCCAAGCCCAAAGTTCGATCTTCCCTTGAAGGGGTATTCCTTTCAAATATAAACAAAGCAGGATCGATGAAGATAAGTCATTCAAATGGCGCGATGTCGAGATGGGCGATAATATTGAGGTTTTTAGGGGGACGATGTCATGGTGAGTCCTGGTTTTTGCTTCCAATATCCATTCAATGCGGTTTTCCAAGAGATCTATGGCAGGATGACAATAAGATTCTTATTATGAATAGAGTTTAACAGTCTAGCAACAAATGTAATCCCCACTTATCTTCTATATTGGCATTATCAGGTTTTCCGAGATCCATTTTTTGTTCCTCTTTTTTTCGTTGTTATCGTCATTATTACTTTCTTAGGTCTTTTTGGAACAAAATTTAGTCTTCCCGCGTGAAATTTGTATCTAATTTCAATTCAGCATGCCAAATTAACAATAAGACACTTCACTTATTAACTAATACGTATCTAACGAGGCCCACATTTCAGATTTTTCAAAAATCGATTTTTTATATCACCTTCTCCCTCTCCTCCGTTGCTCTGTTCTCCTCTCCTCGACACCCCTCACATTTTCCTCCCCAAAATCACTACTATTGCCTGCTCCCACCAACAGCCGCTCCATTGTCCCAACCTCTCCTCATCTGCTGCTGCTGTCCCCGCCCCTGCCATCTCCTTGACTTGTCTCGCCTCCCACCCCTCCCGTTAGCCCAATTGCTCCTCCTCCAGGTGTACTCCCTTGCCTCCAAGCTCTTCGACGTCTCTCCCCCAATCGCGCTCTCCGGCTTTCCTCCTTTCGCAGCTCTCTCCGCCTTCTTTCCTCTCCTCTCCATCGCAATCTCAATCCACTCAGTCTCTCGTCGTCCTTCACGATCCACATCTTCGCCGAAGGAGATTCTCTTTCTATTCACTTCCCTCCAAACTCACCTCTTCAAAGCACTGTATAGTGGAGAGAGACAAGGTGGGGGCATTTATTGAAGAGAGAAGGCGAGTGAAATTGATTTTTTAAAAATCTGAAATATGACCCCTACTGAACACATTTCGATCTATAAATGGAGTATTTTATTATTGACTTGGCAAATCAAATGTTTACCTAATATTTTATTACATTAAATGCATGGTGAGAATTGCAACTGATGCAATGAAACACATTGCACTATTATCTAGGACAAGATCCACGTGAATAAGTAACCATTTATTATTACAATTACCGGTAACATGCAACTGATATTATCAACCACTGGATTAGTTCAGAAGCTGTTGCTTCTCTCTAGTGCATTATGTGGCTTAGTAAGAGGCTTTTTTCTCTCGATTCCTGCGTGAGAGAGCAAAGCCCACAAATGAGTCACAAACTCGCCTCCTCTTGCCAAATGCTCCACGTGTGCTTTCGCATTATCCGAAGGGGCCACGTACAACACAAGTTCCACCCAAAAGTCAGCCAGAATCTTCCAAATATATTCCTCATCTCTTATATCATTTACTAGTGAATTCCCAAGCCGAGAACCCAACTCAATTATAGTTCCTTCATGCGCAGAATGGCCACCCGGCACTTCCTCCATCTTCTTAATCCGGTCCTCCCTTGTTTTGCATCTCCCAAAGAACACCCTGGCTTGGATGATTGCTTGATTGAACTCATGCTCCGCAAATAAAGGGCGATCTGGTAGTAGCTGTGGAGCGAAAGCAACCAAGTAAGCCAAATATTTGGACAAGGTAGTTGCCACTCGAAAATACGTCATTTTGGGCAAGTCTAATCTTATAGGTGATCGATGCTCACAGAAGCTAGTAGCAATGTGCCACACCATGATGACTTGAGTCTCTGTCTCCAGATCACACGCCCACGACATCATATCGAAGTGATTGTTCATTCTCAGTGAGCCACGTCCATTCTCCAAATAAAAACTGTTATTCAACCTCAGAGCATAAAACACCGCTTGCTTCACTTCTTCAGACAATTGGATCGGCGGGCTCTGTTTCTGGCCATCCCTAGTTTGATCAATGAAGGCCTCCATAATTCTGTTGTTCAATAACCCTGGAGGTTTGAAGGAGTACGACTCGAGGAATGAGTATTGATGAAGCTTTTGCTCCCAAGGCTTTTGCAACTGAACCCTACATATTGCTCCAATTATCCTCTCAATCCACGCATTCCCTTGCCATGACTTAATATTCACATACATGCAAATACATATCACTTTAGCCCATTCCGAGAAAACCATGAAGAAGAGCTGCATCAGCTCTATGATGATAAATGAGATTATCATCACGATGGTCACAAATTCGTCGACACTCAATCCATTTGGCATGGTGGTGAGTCGACAATTACTGTCAGATCTCTTGTGATGCTTCAAGAGTGATGTTGTAGCCCAGATGCCCATGGCGATGCCCATTAACTCCATCAATTTGATCAACCACCAGCCAGGCTGGTATATGATACTATACTTGGTGTAGAAAAAATCAAAAAGGAACATAAGCTCGACCTCGACAACTCGAAATGCTCTCTCACAACCGTCTACTTGCGAGAGCAATCCATCACGAATCAACTTCCATGCATTCTCATAAGCCTTTTGGGGCAATGAGTGGCCAGCATATCTCAAACGGAGGAGCTTGAAAAGTGCAAAAGAAAGGCATTTGTCTTTCAGCTTGTGCTGGGGGTCTCCTCGCGAGCTTAAGAGCATGCCATCACAATTCCACACCTATGTGAAGAGTTGAGCTTGCATATAAGTTTATGGCGTATTTAATTATTCAAATACATGATTATAATGTGCATTATTATGTGAAGCCTTTTCCCACCTAATGATTTAAACCGAGACATACAAACATTTTATTAGGGTACAAGTCAAGAATTGTTGTGACTTATCTTTTTTGTCCGGAAGGGCAAAGGACATAGGTCTGGGGGTATTACTTAAAGGCAAGCCAAATGGCCCATCAATTAGGCACATACTCTCCCAAATTCATATCTCGCGCCACATTGGGTTTTTTCTTATAAGTTCCATACCAACTTAAAATTTCTAGGAGTCGCTACTAGTTTATTTGGGATTGACTAGAAATCAATCAAAATGTAGAAATGTCATCTCGATTCTCGTAATCAAAGATTCTAAAATCGGGAATTTGTTGACTTAAATGTTTCTATTAGAGCTTTTTTCTGTACCTAACTTGAGAGTGCATTATATGAAGTGATCATGCATATATTTTTGTAAGTTTCATCATAATTCTAAACTAATACAAGACATTTTAGAAAAGGGAAATTAAAAAATAATTTATTGAAGTGCGATGCGGTAGATAGAACAACCAAGTATTGAAATTGCAAGCATTAAATACACAAAGTTCAAACAAACAAGGCAAGGTGCAAGAAAGAAAATCTGACGTGGTTTGCCCTAATCACACGAAAAGGACAAGACAAGATACTTCCTGGCCATATTTTTTTCTTTTTCAAAATTTTAAAAATTTTCTTAATACTAAAATAATATTATCATATTATATTATATTATATTATATTATATCATATCATAAGATACCCAACCGAGTCCGATCTCTGCATCTGACTCGGGTTGGGACCCACTTAGGCGTGCTAGCCCGGGCCACGGCTGGACTGGGCTCAGCGATTAAGCCCAGTTAGATAACCCTCAAATGCAAAGATAAAAAGACTAAGCCCGGCTCGAATTCCTAATTAAACCTAATCCTAAAACCATAGCCTAACGAAACCCAACCCAGGAAAAACCTCAACCAGCCAGCCCAGACGGGAAGACCTTTAGTCGGCGCAGATTGGACCCGGCGTCACCACCAACGGTGCTTCCCTACTCCTCGTGGCCTCAACGGAGACGGCCAAAACAAGCGGTGTCACTCGTCTCGGCCTGGTCGCACGCCCACTCTGGCAGAGAAGGCTTGGCCCGAGGCGACCCCGCCGCCACCACAGCTGGCCTTGACACAGCCACCCCTCAACACTCATCCAGGCCAACCTCCACAACACTTACCGGGCACCATACAAAACCCAAAAAAAGGGCGGGGCTGAGGCCGGCCCCGAACAACCAGCACGGAAATCACAACGAAGGGGCAAGGTGAGCGTTACAATGGGATGCCGATCGGCCATGAATGGAGAGCACAGAAACGAAGCCGAGTCAGACATTTTAACGAACAACGAGTATACTCTGACTGAAAAGGGAAAACCGAGCCGTTCGAAGCTCGAATCCACGCCAACAAACAACGCCGACGAGACAACAGCTCTTTATGGCAACCGGGGAAGGGTCGTCGATGCTCGAAACCCAGTGCAAGCTAGTGTCGGCGAGTCTCGGCTCCGGTCCGCCGAGACTAGAAATGAAAGGGAAAACAGGGGGCGTCGCCACGGGAGGGGAGGGGAGGCTCCGGGTCCCTACCCGGCTCAGTGAAGATGGACAGAAGGCGAGGCCAAAAAGCAAACCGGGCCATGACCGGCCGTCGTGAGGTCGCTGAGCTGGGATCCTCGGGACGAGGGAGGTGTGGACGCAAAAAAGAAAGGTCCCACTGGAGATACGGGAACTGGAGAAGCGACGCTTGGAGGGCGTCGGCCGTGGGCCATCGAAGGGCGACGATGGCGTCCGAGTGTGGTCGAGCCGAAGGCGTGAGCCTCACTTGCCTCTTTACTCTTCCGTTTTTTCTCTCTGTCCCTTTGGCTCTTTTACTCTTTCCTCCCACTAGGCACTAGCCGCTCTTTCCCATTTCCTTTTCTTCTGTCTCTTCTTCCAGCACGTGCGAGGGAGACAGAGAGAGAGAGAGAGAGAGAGGAAGGGAGGCGGGGCCCGGGCTAAGAAGGGAAATGGGTTGGGCTGAGAAAGAAAGAAAAAGGGGAAGAGGCCGGGCCGATAAAAATAAAAAAAGAGAATAGGCCGGGCAGAGAAAAAAAATGGGCCAGGGAGAGCCCGGTGTGCCAGATCGAATCATTTTTTTTGGGCTTTTCTACACCTTTTGTATTTTCACAAGGAGGTTACGACCTACTTGGCTAGCAAAAGTAAGGTATCAACAATAGTTCAACTCCCAGCACTTCCTTCTTAGACTTATTAGCAAAGCTGGTTCACACAAAATGGGAGCTGTGCCTATTTCCCAAACAACCAAGTCAGGTTGTACACGTGTAAGAGATCAGCTTACATAGAAGGGGAGTAGTAATTGTAACCCCACGCGACTTAAGTATATGATTATAATATGTCCCATATGAATATAGTCTACCTTTATTTAATAGCTTAAACTTTTGCATTACACTTAGAACTTGCCAAATGAAATCAATTCACCTAAATATATTGAATGGAGCATGCCAAGACAAAGAACCCAAAAGTAATAAAAGTCATAATGAGATTTTCTACCCTCGTTCGTGTTCTTATTCAGTGTCTCAGTAATCCCAACCATAGATTTATGTTAAAAGAAATTACTTTTGAAATCTAGCAATCAAAGCATCAATAATAATGCATAGTGTCATCATTTTTGTTTTTGCTTACTAAATCGAAGTTAAGAAAAATCTAAGAAATCGAATAATTGAAGATGTACCTTTTCAACGGTGATCAACTTGTCTACGTCATTGTCCATGTATAGGCCCTGTTTGGTTCAACTTTCCCAAGGGGCTTTGAGGGCGGCTTTCAGTATTTTCAGGGTGCTAGACTAGGTTTTAATGAATTTTTTTCTTTCCAATATTGCCCTTATTTATAATTTTGTTTTCCTTTTCTACCCTCGAAAAAACACTGTTTATCGTATTCTTCGTTCTTCCTCACGAAGCTCAGCCGGCGAGCGGCGCTCAGCTGCGAGAGGCCAAATCTGGCCGCCAGGGGGCCAGATCTGGCCGTCAGGAAGCCTCGCCTGAGGTCGAGCGACCTTGGGCGTCGCCTGGGTCGCACCACCCAGGCGGCATCGCCTCGGTCACTCGACCTCAGGCGGCGTCGCCTGAGGTCGCGCGACCTCAGGCGACGCCCTGGGTCGCGCCTAAGGTCAAGCGACCCAGGCGACGCCGCCGACGGCAACGGCGATGGCGGCACTCAACACTCCCAGAAAATGACGGCGAGAAAATCCTTCCCGAAACCCGCGACGATCGGAAGAAGATGACGACGACCGCGAGTTCAAGAGCACGCTACCTGGAGGCCGAAGAAGGATTGGAGGGAGAAATCAACCCAGGCGACGTCGCCTGAGGTCGCGTGGCCTCAGGCGGAGTCGCCTGGGTCACTCGACCTCAGGCGGTGTCGCCTGAGGCCGCGCGACCCAGGCGTCGCCTGAGGTCGGCGACCTCAGGCGAGCCGCCTTCCTCCACTGCCACCGCCACCGCCACCAGCCGCCTCTCCATCGCCACCAGCCGCCTCCCCACCACCACCAGCCCCACTGCCAAGAGCTACATCTCCTCCTCCCTTTTCTTTTCCTTTCTTTTTTTACTTTTTCTTTTCACCTCAAAACTACTTTGCAAAATATACACAAATGAGTTCCCAAACACACTTTGCATTCCCAAAATGCTCTTTCACTCAAGGATACTTGGGGAAATGCAAAGGCATTTCCCCAAAGTTGAACCAAACGGGGCCATAATGTTACTCCTTCACAACTAATCAATATGATTTTGCACTTTTTTCTTAAAAAAATTTTTAGCGTGAGAAGAAAATCCTTACTAAATCAAAGTTCAGAAAAATAAAAATTATCAGATGACTGTAGGTATACCTTTTCAATGGTGATCAAATTGTATCCGAGCAATGGCACCCGGTAATGCGGTGGCTGCGCATGGTTGACGTCGATCCCTACACAACTCAGGAAATCAAGAAAATAATCGGTCGCCGAACTCAAAAGACTCCCTTCGTCCCCCCACACCAAATACGTATACCCTCTCATGCTAACCGGATCAACTTCACCGTGTGAAACGCCCCCACTTTCGTGCTCTTCTTTCATAAAATCAGCGAGTACCTTTGCATTCCGCTCCAAAGAATGCCGGCTCGCCACCATCACGGCCCAAGCCCTCTCCCAGAACTTTGCGGCCAAGACGATGAAGAGGCACTCGGCTGCGACCACCACCTCGGACCCGTCGCGGAAGTACAAGTTTATCAACCAGACCAACCAAATCGATTTAGTCAGGAGCTGCCAATTGTTTCTCTTCCACTGCTCGTTGTCGTCAAGACTGTACGCGGAGATAGAATCAGTGCTCCCGAAGGTGATCATCAGGAGCATTGCCCAGATGGGGAATAATTTGTTGCGTGACGGAAAATCGTGCATGAGGCTTAGAGAGTAGGTGAGTAAGAAGGTTGAGAGATTGTAGACCATGTAAATGAATTGGCCGAACTTCTGTCCATTGCGGCGACGTCGCCACGAGCTGAAGGTGATGAGTAAGAGGAACATGAAGGTGGTGAACATGACTATAAGCTCGATCTGCAAGAGCCTCCCCACCGGAGTTTTCAGGGACTTAAAGTTGCCCAACGTGATATTGCAATTTCTGATTGTCGCCAGCGCCATTTCCGTCTTTAGGTTCGTTTCCATCAGATTCCTCATGTTTGTTACTGATTACTTCGCTGGTTATTCAGCTTCTAATTGGAGAAAGAAATGGTGGAATTTCTGAGAGAGAGAGAGAGGCAAATAGTTTGGGGACTAAATCCTAGTTCTTATAGAGTTGGGATGCCAGGGACTGAAATGAGAATGTTGATTTTTTTTTTCTTTTTAATAATATGGGGCATCCGAATTTGTCTCCGACAATCTTCACGATTGTAGGAATTAAATTGCTCGATCCTTGTGCATCGTGTAATGTCGGATGGCAGATGCCTCTCATGACGTTACCACTTTGGAAGATGCTACAACTTGAATGTATAATTTCCTGCATCTAAATTTACTTAAAATAGCTGAGTGAAAGTGTTATTCTCGTTAAGACATGAAGAAATCATTGAATGGGTTGTGAAGTGTAACAGTGAAATAAATGTCAATGATGAATATATATATAGAGAGAGAGAGAGAGACAAGTTTATTTTGGGAGCTCATTATGAATTGCACAGTTTTATAAAATGTTTTTGACTTAGCTCTTGGTTTCAATTTTACTAAGGTGATAAATATTACAATGAGCTAGTCTGCGACGATTTAAAGTGCTTCCACAGAAACAAAAGGATAATAATATGGGTGGCTCCTGAACTTTCTTTTTCAGGGTTCAATGCGATCTCTCAAACTTTTTTTTTTTTTTTTTGGTTCAGTTTAGTTCTTGAGCTTTCGAAAATCCTCATTCCATTAAAACTTATAACACCGTTAACTGACATGACAATAATGGATTTTTCATGTTATCATCCATGAGACTTATTAGGCCAAAAAGAAGGGAAAAAAAGATTTGCTAAGTTGAGAAAAAGCATGAGAGTGCACGTTATTATTTTAGCCCAATAAAAGGCTAACATATGAGTCCACACACCCAAAAAAAAAAAATTTGACATGGCAAAAAACTCAAGGCAAAGACTGTAATCGTCGGATTTTGGAATTCATATACTAAACCAAACGAAGAAAATATCCATGAAAGCTATTAAACATTGAAAAAAAAAGTTCAGGATCCTCGTGTCATTACCCAAAAAGAAAAAGAAAACAATATGCTAAGATGCTAACTCTACATCTATGTTTTGCATGAATCACACTCCGAGAAATATGGATAATACGTAGCCGGTTAAACGACGTAGTGGAAAGCGAGGGAGTGCAGGAGCCATTTTCTCTGCCTAGAAAAGAACCTTTCGATTTGCTCAATTCATCTCCCCAGAGAACTCTAAAAAAGAAAAGAAAAAAAAGGCCGCTTACAAAGAAAGCAAAAACTTGTCGGAACAGAATATATGCGGCTTTTTTGCTTTCTAAGTAGACCAGCAATGCTAAGAATATATTTCTTATGTTGTTCTGAATAATGGCATCGACATGAAATAATATTCATATCGATCAAATCTGCGCATAAATTTTCACAAACTTGTAGTTGAAGTTGATTCCGAACCCCATCATATAGATAAGTTACATAAAATTGCAATATCTATTAAATCATCAACTGTATGTAAAATATTCCAAGCAATTAAAATAATATGAATCAGTTAGAAATATGAAAGCATAAATAATAGATTTCCTCAATTTATTGATATCTTCATTTTGTGCAATTGTCTTGGTGTTGCAAATGCAAAAGCTAGCAAGTTAATTTGTCTAGAGTAGACTTAAAGAATAATTTTGCTCCTCTCTATTGATAAAGAACTAGAATTGATTTCCATTAAGATCATCTTCCAATTTCATATACTTCAGTTTACTTTTTCATGGACATTCTCCCTTTTTCTTGTTGGTAACCATTTTATGTCTATCTTTTCATTTTGACAATAGTTGATGGATTTCTAATCATTCGTAATGCATCACAAAGAGGATTGTTGTTCAGTTTGTATTTTAAAGAAATTCACAATATTTCTTTCTCAAGAGTGCATATCTAGATCTCTCTTGATATATTTTCAAAAGGCTTCACTAGTATAACAATTTTTAGACCCTGTGAAAATAACATGTTATGAGTCATAAATTTTTGAAGAAGTGGACCACACAATAATGTCTAATTATCTATTTTTTTTTAATACTCGAAACAAGTTGTTAGTATCATAGTAAATTAAGGACAATCACAAAAGCATTTCTCATTTTCAAAATAAGAATATTCATATCATTCCTTCCATATATATATATATATATATATATATTTTCTTTGAAAATTTGGTTGCTAACAATTGGTTGTAAATGTATTTGGCATTTATTGATGCTTCCAATTAATTACATTTTTCCAACTTTGTAAATCTTAACATGGTTGTATCATAATAACTGTTATTTTAGTTATCTATGTTGTTATATTTAAAATCTTATATGGACATTTAGGTCGAAATAGTGATATATTGAATGCCACATAACGTCTCTATGAGAAAAAAAAAAAGATATTAAATCAAAGGAACATGAGATATTTTCTAGAAGTTGCAAGATATATTTTAAAGTATGATATAGCCTATAATATTTTGAACTCGTTGCTGCCACACAAATTGTTGTAGATTAGCCGAATGGTTTAAACAATGTCAATAGATAATTGTAAATATCTTTTAATTGACAAACTTTATCGGACACACTGAATGTTGATCGATATTGTCTTGATCGCTCTATAAAGTCCATTGAAATTGCCTTGTTTTTCCTTTAATGAGTCCAAACACATACCCATTAATTGTTTTTTTTTTTTTTTTTTAAAGAAGTAACACCCGTGATGAAAATTAAGATGAAGTCTTAGTTATCATTACTAAACGTAGTAAGATTTGTTAGATGCCAATCGAATATTTATTCATCTCATTTTTCTTAGAAGCAATATCTAGGCACAAAATTTTTCTTTATATATTTTTTTAAAACATAGAAGACTCTTGTGTTGATCTTTTATTCATTTCTTTTTTTATCATTTACAACATTAATTTATATGTGAAGTATGTTTTTATTAAAGTGTACTTTACAGTGTAAATTTTTTTGAAGACTTACCAAAATACATATAATATAGAAACTCCTTCGAAAGCTTGCTCAAAAACTCACTATTAGCCTTACTTCAAAGTTTATTCTCATCAATTATAAAGTGACAAGAATTATCATCATCAACTATAAACTATAAATAATCTTTGATAATTCATTCAATCATATATGAATAACTTAACAATTAAAAGTAACGACCTCTAAATTTTGTTTTGCATTCTTGGTGACGTTTAAATTTCAAATATTAATATTAAAAATTATCTATGTGATGCATTTAGTCGTAAGAGTCACCACTAATGATTCATCAGTTATATTTATAAATATATTTTTATTCTTAAAAATGATATAATTACAAAATTCTATATTTGAAAAAATATTTAGTTAATTTTAAATACTTCTTTATTTGACTTGTAATTCTTCAAATTATTCTCCAACGTCATCTAGGGGTGAGCATGGTTCTAGAACCAGGAACTGTAGAACCAATCGGTTTTAGGTTATAGGATATATAGGGTATGTTTCAAGCTTCAAAAATTGGAAAATCATCTTCGACGGATAGATTCTAGATTCCCAGTGGAAACTTGGACTAAGTTTATGTGTTTTTCTTGATCTATATCTTTACGCAATTTGTATTCCATAAGATCTAAAATTAGTATATAATCTGAAACCACTAGTTTGAGCTTCTATTTTCAGTGATCTCCATGATTGAGACTTTTACTTTTTAAATGTGTCATATTATTCATGTGTCTAAATATGAGTTGAGATCAGTGAATTGTAGCGCCAAATGATAGTACTACAATTAATTTAATTAAGAATACATGTGGAATCTAAGTAGACCTCAAAAATTGTGACAGAATAGGTTTTAAGTTTTAGAGTGTACAAGATAGATAGGTTCCAGGGTCGAGGTAGAACTTAGACTGATCGTGAAACCACTCACATGTTATAGTTTCTAAGGACCGTCTTACATCATGCATTTGTGAAATTTTTTTTTATATTGTGTTATCTCTGTATCATCAAACTCTTTCAAAACTATCAAAATTGCAAAACAACAAAAGTGATTTCTGATTCTGCATTGAATCATAAGGGTAATCACTCATTATGTTCTTGTCATATTTATTCATGAAGACGCCTTAAAAACATACTAATTTTTTTTTTTTTAATGATGTGTTATTTTTATTTTATTATAATTATTTATTGATTTTGTAATATTCATTATTTGTAAGAGATTACCTATAATTCTATAGTGATGAACTTCTTTTTATTGATCATTTAATGTCATCAAACAGAGGATATCATATTACATAAAATTTTATTGATCCACAACATCATATCATTTAAGTATATAATATGCACTGTCATGTCATAGAGTCCTTTGAAAGTAATTGTCTTCTTCAATAAATTATTTGTGTTAATAAATAATTTAGATTAGACAAAAAAATTAGTAATTTAGATTTTTAAATTTTAATCTCCATTTTTACAATATATATGTGTGTGTGTGTGCACGCGCGCGCGCGTGCGAGTCATCATCTTACTTGGATCATTTGTCTATTAAATATGGACTATCATGTCTATCATATAATATTTAATCGACACTTTACTATCATTTTGTCAAATGGGGCATAATGCTTTGTCAATTGTGCATCCGTACGTTATTTGACTTACTTTGTCCTTATCAATTGGTATAAATGATACAAAGTATAGAAGTCTGTTCTCATCAACCACAAAGTAATTGGAATTCTACCAAATGTAGAGTTTTAATCATAAGAGTAGTCAATAATTACGGACTTATTTATATTTATTTGCTTGTAAAAAATATGCACAGCCGTGTAACATAACCCTCTGAAATTTTATTATTTTCATTCTATAGACTTTTTGTAATAATTGATAACTTTATTTTTTCT
This sequence comes from Eucalyptus polyanthemos subsp. polyanthemos, assembly GCA_017140185.1. NCBI lineage: Eukaryota > Viridiplantae > Streptophyta > Magnoliopsida > Myrtales > Myrtaceae > Eucalyptus > Eucalyptus polyanthemos. The sequence continues at coordinate 13,355,082 of CM029460.1, forward strand.
ATCGATTTGCTATCAGTTGTTTTTATTTTTTTAATATTCAATTGTCTATAAAACATGTAATATTATTCTACGTACACGACGAAAGATAATTATTTCAATCCTGTAATTCTATTTATATGTCAAGTATCAACAATAACGTCCTCAAAGATATTTCTACATTGTTCATCTCTTAGTAAGCATCATTTTTAGCACAAATATAATTAACATTTATACAATTGATTTGTTAAATATGGGCTAGCATGTCATATAACCTTTTTTTTTTTTGATAACTTGTTACTTCCAAAATACAACAAAATATATTGCCATTATGGGCATCCATTGAGCTTATGGAACTCATTTGAACATAATATGGAAATTGAATATTTTAAGAATAGAATAATCAGCAACATTACCTAACGACACTCAACATTTGATTGCAGTTTATAAGGATCCATTCATTAGGTAGCTCATCAAACAAAGTGTATTTAGTAGAAATCTCTAAGCCATACCAATACTAAAGTGCATTTTATGGGAATTCTCCAATAACATTTTGATCATTAACTCTGCAACCCATTGAAGTTTTTTTTTTTTTTTTTTTTTTGGTCAAAAAGAAGTGACGTGGTTTTCTTACTTAAAAGGAGTCTTACAAGATAAAAGCGGACTAATGTCCGAACATAATATGTTCCAAAGAGGCAATGGAGGGTTAATCCACCAGTTGAAGGGGAGCTTATTCGCGCGGTGAGCTCGTGCAATCCAGTCCGCAGCATGGTTTTCTTCGCTTGTACAACAGTTCACTTGGACATTCACACACTGGCCCAGCTCTTGTTTGCGTTTTCTGACCGCTTCTTTTAAGTTCCACTGAGAATCGGCCCGGTCCATTACCTGGTCAACTACTGGACTACAATCACTTTCGCAAATCCATCGAAGCGGTTGACTTCGTAAGTCCCTCACGTGCCGCCTTTGGAAGTCTTTGATATAAAAGAGACCATGGAAAAGGGCTTCGAGTTCCGCCTCCTGCGAAGAAGAAACCCTAGAAGTGCTCGCAAATCCCTCGACCATCAGCCCCGACGAATCCCTCACAACTCTAGCCATAGAACAAAGAAACTCTCCTTGAATCCAAGATGCATCAACATTCAACTTCCAGTCTGATCTATCCGGAGGTTTCCATCGCAAAGGTAAGACGCGATTAGGGTTTGGTCGATTCTTTCTCTTCTGTCCTTGAGTACAAATTGAGTGCTGATCTTGTGCACATCTCAGTGTATCAGCCGAATTCGGTGCTTTTGCTCGAAAGATCCAGCCGTTCCTTGCCTTCCATATGTGCCAGAGGATCAATCCTGTATATTCCCAGTCAGGTATGTCTTTAGTTGTTCGAAAAGCTTCCATTATCCACTTATCTGCTCGGGTAATCTCGTTTGTTAGACTTAAACCCCTACAAGTTGAATCTGCCCATATGTGTTTGGTCCATTTACACAAAAAGAAGAGATGTTCAGTTGATTCTACCTTCGTACAGCAAATTGGACAGAGTGGATTTGTGATAATTTTTCTTCTGTGTAGATTTTCCCTCATGGGGATGGCATTTCGACAGAGTGCCCAGAGGAAAGTCTTGATTTTCGGTAACACATCAAGGCTCCAAATTCTTGTCCATAAGGTACGTGGCGGTTGAAACGAGCATGAGGCCTTGTTTATGTTTTGATGTGTATTGACTACAATTGCTCTATTGTAGCCGCTTTTAATAGTATATTTCCCAGTATTGTTACCTGTCCAAACTAGATAATTTGGATGCGGTACTGGGTTCAGTGGGATAGCCAGGATCTCTTTGACAATACCTTCGTTATACAGCTGTTGAATCTTTTGTACATTCCACTCTCTGGAATTTTCCTGTATGAGTTCAGAAACCATCAGGGGTTTTGTTGTATTGCTTTGTTCACCCCGTACCTCTTGCATCAACCATTTATCTTGTCGAATACGAATAGAATTACCATCCCCAACTAACCATTTGATGTTTTCTTTAATTGTATCTCTGCCAATAATCAAATTCCGCCATCCCCATGAGGGACGTTGTCCCGTGCTCGTTGTCCAGAGGTCCCCATTGGGAAAATAGAGTCCTTTCAGCACTCTACTACAGAATGCAGAGGGAGAATTTGATAGCCTCCAAACTTGCTTGCCTAACATGGCATAATTAAAGGTAATCAAATCTTTGAAACCCATTCCTCCTTCATCTTTATGAGTTTTCATTACCTCCCAGTTTTTCCAATGAATTCCCCTCTTCTTATCATCTTTTTTCCACCAGAATGATGCAATTCGCTGTTCAATTGATCTGTAGATAGATACTGGAAGCTTAAAGATGGACATAGCATGCATAGGTATGGACTGTACAACGCTTTTAATCAGCACCTCCTTCCCTGCCTTGGTAAGTAATTTCTCTTTCCACCCTTCAAGCTTTGTATTGACCCTAGCTAATATCCATGCAAAAAGTTCTTTTTTTGATTGTCCCCAATCTATGGGAATGCCTAAATACTTCCCTGTTTTTTCAAATACCGGAACCCTTAATTCTGTGGCCATATTTCTTTTCAATGCAGATGGACAATTGGCACTAAAATACACCCCCGATTTGTTTAAGTTTATAGCTTGTCCCGAAGCATAGCAATACTGTTTCAATATCAATGCCAGGTTTTGACATTCCATGATAGTACCATCCATAAAAAAGATAACATCATCCGCAAACAATAAATGTGATAGTCTTGGACAAAACCTATTCAACTGAATTCCTTTGAGGCTGCCATCTGTAATAGCTTTATGCATCAGCCAAGTGAGAACATTAGAGACCAAAATAAATAAATAAGGCGATAGAGGGTCGCCTTGTCTGAGTCCCCTTGAGGGATGGAAAAATTTGGTAGGTTCTCCATTAATTTTCACGCTGAAAGAAACTGTAGACACACATTGCATGATAAGTGTGATCCACTTTCCACAGAATCCCATATGCTGCATACAATCCCTCAAAAAATCCCATTCAATTCAATCATATGCTTTCTGCATGTCTAGTTTAAGGATGGCCTGATGTTTGTTCCTCTTTTTTGTGATGCGCAGTTGGTGTAATACTTCCTGCACCATGAAGATATTGTCCTGTATCTGTCTACCTTGGACAAAAGCACACTGCTCTGGTTCAATAATAGAGGGTAACCACTTCTTTAGTCTGTTTGCTAGTAATTTTGAAATTACTTTGTAACTGAAGTTGCATAGACTAATAGGTCTGTATTGACTGATGGTTTCAGGGTTCTTCACTTTAGGGATTAAGGAGATATGTGTCTGGTTAAGTATGGGATCAAGAAGCCCTGTCTGGAAAAAATTCAGAACTAACTGAAGCAGGTCAGTTTTTACATTATCCCATGATTTTTGATAAAACATACCATTGAAGCCATCTGGGCCAGGTGCTTTAAGTGCTCCCATCTAAAAAACAACTTCTTGGATCTTCTCAAGCGAAGGTACAGCCACAAGATCATCATTCATGTGTTGTGTTATAGGTGAGGGACATTGGGTAAGAATAGGTTGGTATTGCCTTGGGCCCTCTGAAGTATATAGTTCTTTATAAAAAGACAGGATATGGTTGCGGATTAGGATAGGATCTCTACACCAGTTTGCATCTTTAAATTGCAGCATTGTTATTCTATTTCTCTGCCTCCGTTGTATAGTTGATGCATGAAAAAATCCGGTATTCTTGTCTCCCCATTGCATCCATTTAATCCAGGACCTCATACCCCAAAATTGTTCCTTTTGTCTATGTAATTTTTCTATCTGCTGGATAATGCTCTGTTTTTCCTTTCTACTAGTGTGCTGGTCATACTGATTAGTAAGCTCTGTAAGAGCCATATTCAGCTCTTTTATCTGCAGCCTTGCATTGGCAAATTTTTCTTTACTCCACTTTGCCAATACTTTTGATGTCTCTTTTAATTTTTCTGAAAAGGTGCATGGTGAGATAGAGTTAGGTTTCCATGTTTGTTGCATAAGTTTATAATACTCTTCATGCTCTGTCCAAAAAACCTCCATTTTGAAAGACCTCTTTGTCTTTGTCTTCCCAGGATAGAGTCGGAGAATAAGAGGACTATGATCCGATCCAATGGCTGGAAGGGCTTGTACTTCAGCTTCAGAAAAGGTAATTCTCCACTCTAAGGTGCATAGTGCTCTGTCTAATCGTTTCTTCATAAGATCTTCCCCATCTCTATTATTGGCCCATGTATATGCACACCCATGACTATCCATATCCATTAGGGAGAGGTCATTTATCATATTTCTGAATGCTGCAATTCGACTATTATCCGCTTCTTTTTTCCCAACTTTTTCCCACACATACAGAACTTCATTAAAATCACCCATGCAGATCCACGGCCAGGAGCTATTTGGTTTAATGTGTCCCAAAGTTTGCCACAAGGTCAGTCTCTCTCCAAAATTGGTAGATGCGTGGGTAAAAGTAATTTGCATATGTTGCCTGCTATATGGATCCATACAATCTACATCAATATAGTACTTTGAACTAGTTTTTACCTTCAATAACACTTTCTCCTGCCACAAAAGAGCTAAACCCCCTGCTGTACCTGAAGGATTAACTAGGAAAATTTTCTGGAAGAGTAATTTTTTGCAAACTTTTTCCACCATAGCCTCTTTGTTTTTAGTCTCCATAAGAAATAGAATACTGGGCCTTTCTTTAGCCGTTAAGGCTTTTAGCTCTTGAATTGTCAGGGGGTTACCCAGCCCTTGACAATTCCAACTAACGATTTTCATGGCATCCCAGGTGGCTTATTAGGGCCAGCCACCAAGGCCCATCCTTGTCCTTCTGCAGCCAATTTCACAGGAGTATCCAGAAATTCAGAATCATCCATCATGAGGGGGATTTTCTCGGTAATACACTTCTGTTTTTTCGCCTTTTGAACTTTCATATTCTTCTTGCTGCTTTTTCCTACTTTTGATAGGACTTGTTTATGGTTCTCAGAACATTGAACCATTTTTTCATGGTCTGTGACTTCGTGGAAAGACCCTTCATGAACTGGAGCTATCTCTTTGCCAAGAGATCTATCAAGTCTTCTTTTGCTGCAAGCTCCAATTTGTAAATCAGGGGATGTTTCATGAGCGATGATCTCCATACCACCGGATTGTGATGGTGTCACAGGTACTGTCTCCTCCACAGTAATGTCCTATTCAATTTGGCCATAAAAAGTCTCCCAATAAGGGCTATGCTCACTTGTTTTTGATTTTAGCCAGGGCCCATATGATCCGATTTTGTTATTTCCCTAAGGTGATGTTCATAAGGAATTTCAGTACAATCGGAAGCATAGTGTCCTATTCTCCCACAGGAATAACAAAAATGGGGAAGACGCTCATACTTGAATTCCACCCATAAGCATTTGGATCTAATATCCAGTATTGCCCCTGATTTCAAAGGTGCGTTCAGATCAATTTCTGCTCTGACTCTTCCTCCTCTCTGTTGATTTCCTGTAGTATCAAGGCTAACTTCCAAGACTCGACCGATTCTACTTCCCAGATCTTTGAAGACTTGCTCTACTCTCCAACCAGGGGGAACGCCTCTGATACGCACCCAAAAGGCAGCTTTGGTAAACTCATAACAATGCTCAGGGATTTCTGGCTCACACTGTCTTAATACAAGCAAATTACTCGAATACGACCAAGGTGAAGCCTTCATAATTCTCACTTTTTCCTCCTCCGTTTGAAACATAAAAGTAAATAGCCCCGGTTCTTTTTGTGCACAGATAACAGTCTCAGCTTTCCACGCTTTTTTCATAGTGGTTACAAATGCTGGGAAATTGACATTGGGTTTGGAGAAGAGCTTGCCCAAGAGAGTGCGTGAACATTCCTCCTTTTTTGACTGAGAAATTTCAAGGGAAACTTCGACAACATCTTCCTTAGACCAAAGGTAACCCAGTCTTTTACATAGTGCTGCCACTTGCAATTCATTATCTTCTTTTCTCTCCATGAATACTAATAATCTTTACTTGTCCGATCCACCAACCCTGATGATCGAAAATACCCTTCTTCCTCAAATACGCTCAATCAACCGACCAGCACAGAAGCTAAAAGAATACTCATCTTCCTCAAATGCAGAAACTCGATCAACCAGCATGAAGACTCATCATAATCAACCACTACTTCTCCACAATAACCGAAGCCATCGACTGAAGAAATCCACCAGAACAGAGTACTTACCCAATCGCCCTATATCCGAAGAAACCTAGAGATAATCTGAAGGCTAAACTGCTGGATCCACACCAAAGCAGGAGAATGATGGCTAGATCAGCACACTCCACTGTTCTATTCGCATTTCCGATTACTACCCAGCAACATTGAGGTGTTATTTTTTGTTAATTTTTTTTTTTTATATATCTACGGAGTAGAAAAAAGGAAGGAAATGAAGGTTACGGAAGCAAAGAGGCTTAGGGTTTGGGAAAGGAAGCACTACCATGACGGTAGAGAATCATTCGCATGAAGGTCTTAGGGTTGAGAAGAGAACACTACCATGGTGGTAGAGAGGGACTCGCAGAGGCGAGAGGAACCAGGAGCCCCATTGAAGTTCAATATCACTAGTATAATGTCTCACTATACCTTCCCCTATGCAAAAATTCATTTAAAAGCTCCAAACAGAACTCCAAATGTCAATTTACATATACCTAATCGTTGTACCAATCTCCATTTTGGTCAAAGCTTTGGACCACATGATCTTGAAAATAGTATCAAACTAGTGTCATGGCACAAACACCCGGGCTTTTTATGAGTATCCGTCCATAACTATTAGTATAAATCTTGCTTTTTATCTCGAAGGAAATTGGAAGAGCCTACAAACATCAAAGTAAATCAACTTTGCAATCTTTATGATTTCTTTAACAACCGTAATAAACTTCAATTACAATTGTTTGTTTTTATTATAGCATTTGTATACATTTAGCTCCTTAACCACATCACCACACAACATATTCCTCACACTTAGAACTTTTAACCCTCTGCTGGGGACTTTTGTTAAATTACTTAGTGGACTTAGGCCAATTTTTCTTTTTCTTTTAAAAAAAAAATGTTTTTGTTTGGCAGCGAGGATCTCAGGTATGTCCCTAACATTCCTAAGGTGTTAAATGTTCTTGCAGATGGGAGGTATAAGGGGAGTAGTCTTTGTTAACCCCTGTTTTGCAGGTTGGAGTAGGGATGAATGTTTAAATTAAAATTATAGAAGTGTTGTTTGTATTTAAACTGTTGTGCATGTTTTATTGTTTTTAGCACTACACTATTGCACACACAACCCGCTGGGACACGGGCTGCGATAGGATTCTTAGGATGGTGTTGAGAAGGATACTTCCTCTGGCGAAGACTGCTATATAGAGGTTGACCTTCTCTTCTCCGAAAGTTCTTCATGGTGTCAAATGTGTTTGTCCATATCCGCGAGACTGCGTGATTATTGGACATTCCATTCGACTAAGCCGGAGTTAGGGGGACCTGACACGTTAATGCGAGACTGCAACGGTCAGATCATCCTCTTAACTCCACTTTGTTAAGCCGCTTAGACAGAAATCGTGCCTCACTTTTCATGTGTGTGTGATTGTCATCTATTTCCAGTGAAAGTAAGTTGTTTAAATTATTTGCAATTTATTTACTTCATTGTAATTTTGTCGGTCCATGACAATTAGGTTTCGTCGTCAGTCTTATTTTATATGCAATGGGGAAAATCGACGTACAATTCATTTCCACTCCCAAACAAGAGCTCAAGAAATGGTTGGATCAATTAGATCAAGATGGTCAGAGATATGTGAAAGCCAGGATTGCCCGACTTCTCCCGTTGTTAGAGTTCAACATCCATTCTGGTGTTATACAGGCGTTGCCTCACTTCTGGTGTCCACAGACCTCCACCTTTGTGTTTGGTGAGTTCGAATTGACTCCAACGCTCGAAGAATATAGTATTGCCATTGGAATGCCCCTGGACAAGGAACTTGTTAGGCCGCCTATCGGTATAGATTCTATTTCTGAATTATCTCAATTTTTAAAAATCGAAGCCGAAAGGGTAAGGAAAGTCGTCAAAGCTAACTGTTTTGCATGTCCATTTTCATTCTTAGAAAAATGTTTTGCAGACCAATCAATGATTTCAAAAGCCAGGATTTTCATGTTAGCATTTTTGGGCTAATCGTTTTCCTTATCGAAAAAATGCCATTAATCCTGCAATTTCATGGGTGGTTAATCAGGTTTGTGACGGGCTAAATTATGTGAATATGATTTTAGCTGAAACATTTTTGTCATTAACCCGTTTCAAACAAAGTAAGGAAAGGACAATGCGTGCCCTCCCTGAACTTTTGCAAATATGGTTTTTCTCCCACATAAGAGGGTTTGGACATCTTATAAAACAATTCAGGATAAACGATTCTCGACATCCCATACAAAAATTTGCGGTTCTAGAACGTTTTTCCCCACATAAACAATATGCCCGTTGGATTAATTTTTTGAAAAAACCTAATCCTAAGGCATTCTTATGGCATACTAAATGGATCCACATTGAGGAAGCTCGCTTTTCGCACAAACATGATGGACCAATCCCGCTGCTGGGCCTTTCCGGTGCTACTTCCTATTATCCACATAGAGTGGCTCGTCAGTATAAAGCTCTTCAAGAAATTCCTCCACCTCTCAGGACAAATTCGTTCCAAGTTCATTTCATTCGAAAGGATTATGACTACTTCAATGAGATCCAGGAGATCATTACTATATGGAGCGAATGTTATCCAGAGAAGATTTTGGTGCCCATGAGACTGAAGGGTGAGGAGGAGATTCACCATGCATCGGCGTTCTACATCCAACAACACCGGATTCCTGCTGCCTTGCGTCCAGTAGTCCCTGATGTGACCGAGAAGCCCACCCAACGAGCACAAATTGAGCATCTTAAGCGGAAAGTGGAAATGCTCGAAGCTGAAAATAACAAGTTTCGCAAGGCGTTGGGTTCCCGAAAGCATATAAAATGAGATATTTTGTTCAATGTCTAGGAACTTTTATTTCAGTTCAGTGTTTTCAATTTTTAGTTTGATGTTTAGGGACTTGAATTTCAATTCTTAGTTTAATGTTAGGAAGTTTGGTTCAATGTTTAAAATAAATCTTGAATAAAATCAAGCGATTAGATCATTGTCATGGACCAATCTCATTTATTATAATACTCACAGTATTTTTTTCTTAGGTAACAAAGACGGCTCATCCAAGATCACCAATCCGTACTCGTTCTAGGGCAACAATGGCGATAACACCGAACAAGTGCGTGTTGCCGACCAAGCTCGTATCGTCACCCTCGAAACGGAGATGAAGCAAGTCCTGAATGTTCTTGAGCGGCTCTCTAAGCAAATCGACTCTCTCCAGGCAAACACTGTCCCACCAGCTCCGCAAGTTGAAGTTGTGTTACCACAACATGCTCCCATGGCTAATTCGAGGGAATAAAGGCAAGAACACATCCACAGTTGATCCATCATCCTCTGATGGTGCTTCCAAGGAAAAAATTACTGACGTGCCTCAAATTGTTGTTGATGATGAGGTACAAGTGATACACTCGGCTGTACCGAAGACAGAACAAGAAAAACGCATGGCAAAGATCGAGGAGAAACTCAAGCAGCTGCAGGGTTCATTTATCCAAGGCCCAACTGATTTGTCCCACTATGCAAAGGTCAAGATGCCGAAGAAGTTTAAAATGCCGGACTTTGAAAAGTATGATGGCACCTCTTGCCCAAAGATCCATTTGCGACGTATGTGGTCGGGATGACCCAATATGTTGATAACATCCCCTTGATGATTCAACAATTTCAGGCAAGCTGACAGACCGGCACTACGGTGGTACATTATGAAGAAAATTAATCTTCTCGGAGACTTGGGAGGATTTGACCGATGCCTTCTTTAAGCAATATAAGTATAATATTGATGTCACTCCATCTCGAGAGGATTTACTTCGCCCGAGAAGAAGAGGATGGAATCTTTCAAGGCATATGTCACGAGATGGAGGACCATAGGCTGCTCCCGGTTACGCGGAGCCGACGAAAAGGAGCCGATGGATTTGTTCATGAAGACACTCCCGCATGAATATCGAAATCGAATGTTGGGATCAACTGCCGAGTCGTTCAATCAGCTTATCCCTGTTGGTGAGCGAATTGAAGTAGCATTGCGTGATGGATGGGCGTCAGATCAAACCAGCTCATATGGAAGAGTCTCAACCAAGAAGGATAAGGAACTTGTAGCGGAGGTTAATGCAGCTTATGTGCAACCACCTCGCCCTACCCCGAACACCCATCAGGGAGGAGTACGACCATTCTTTGGCCAACAGAAGAACTCTTCCAGGCGTCAATTTACGCCTCTTCCTAAGCCGTTGTCCAAGATCTTGCCAACCCTTCAGAAGAAAGGATTACTCGCTAAAGAGCCTAAGCGACCTAATCCCGAGCGATTCCCCAACTATGATCCGTCCAAGACATGTGCTTATCATATGGGAGAGGTAGGGCATTCTGTTGACAATTGCTATACGTTGCAACATAAAATCCAAAATCTTTTGGATGCCAACGTGGTCTCATTCCGGGATGCACATCCGATCATCCAGAATAACCCACTCCCTGACCACCCAGAAGCTGTGAATACCATTTTCGGTTTTGATGCTGAGCCCACCATGTTTCAGATGATACATGAGGAAGTAGAAGTGATGGACACCCTGGGGCAACCAAGTGGCAAATTCGATTACTATGTAAAGTATTCGGCTCCTCCCAGCTCCTATTTCGACCCACGGGATATCATCCCAAATGGATGGGGTGGCATAGATAATCCCACACCTCCAAAGATTGAGAGCTCTGATGACGCATTCGAAGGAATGACTGAATTGTTTGCCATTGACGAAGCTCGAGAGTAGTACACTCCTCTGCGCAGGAGTCTTTATTGCTTTTCGTATTTACATTTTCAATTCTAGGATTTCCCTCATTTCAGTAATGTAATTTGCTTTTCATCCAATAAAATGCATGGAGATTTTTCATGTTTTAAGGGCATGTTGAAGTATACCAAACTAGCCCTGTGATGAAATCCTACCAAAAGAAAACGGCAAGGAGCTAATTCTGAAGGTTGGGCTTCTTCATGTTCCCTTGAAAAAAAAAATAATTTTCCAGCATGCATCTAATTTACCTTGTTTGTTTCAGGTGCAGCTCTGCGCACATTTAAGAAATCTCTATGAGCTCCCTTGCAAAGAGGGGCAAGACACAGACACTTAACAGCTTTCACTTCATGATTTGATAGAGCATGGCATTTTTATCATTTCATAATGTTTTCACATGATGTGCAATTCACCAATTCCACTTGAAATTTATCAAAATGGATAATTTAGTGAAGGATGTTGAATTACTTGAACATGTTAAATGATGCTAAATGAGGTGTGAAAGGCAAGCCTAAATCCCATACACAGTCCCCTGTCTATACATTGTGAGGTGAGTATAGAAACATTTTGTGTTTCAAGATGAAGAGTTTTCTTGCAAGAAGTACGGCAGCTGAAATGACGAGAGGCAGTTCATTTGTCTGTCCCAAACACTACAAATAGTCCATTGCTTAACCCTTTTGAGCCCAAATACTTGAAGAGTTTCTTTCATATTACCCCTGTCAAGGACCACCCCACATCGGGGCAAATGGAGGTAAGTTGACATTGAAGGAGAGTGAAATGGATAGAAATTTTCTCGCTCTCACTTGCATCAATCTTCAAGTCATGCTATTACATTGAATTCATGTGGTAATTTAAGTGCCTTAGGATGATGAAGAGCATTTCTTTCACTACTCTACACACTTATATCCTTTGCATAGCCCACTTGAGCCTGCAGTTTCATTTCTTTAAACCCAGTTAGTGATCATCCCCCACACTAGGGCAAGGCAAGAAATAGATGAAGACCTTTGAAGGTTCGAGTGTCATTTAAGATATACTTGACACATGCATTGGGTGCAAGAACTGAAATCAAAATAGAACTAAGGGGCATGAAAAAGCAGTGTGCCTGGTAAAAGCAAGGCCAATGCCTGTGAAAAGAAAAGAGAAATGACTGATGAATTAGGGGGCATATAAAAGCGGTGTGCCTAATCGATGCCCATCATCAAAGAAAATGATTTTGAGAAAAGATCTCTAGTTGAATAATTATTGACATTAGTGATAAACTCTTAAGCCAATAAAGAAATTTGTCAAGAAGACGATCCGTGGCGAAGAAAACTGGTAGAAATGTCAAGATTATCACCAACTCTCACCCTTTACACACATCTTTAGGCCTAACGATCCTTTCGTTTCTCAAACCCAAGAACCAAGCCTATGTTACGTCCCTTACAAAGTCTCTTCAGATTAGGGCACTTGAATTAACATAGGAATTCATATGTTTTAAGCATTGCTCGAAGAAGTGCGAGCAAGATTATTTCTTTCTCATTTTGCAGGGTTCTTGACTTGTAAACCCGGAGATGATTACAAGACAATTCATTCAATAGCTTTGACTCAAAGAGTCCCTTTGTTAAGCCATTAACCAAACCCACATTACAATCATTGTCAAAGACCTCTTGGATTGGTAAGGTCGTACTGATTGCAAGAAAATTCGAACTCTTGTCAACAAGATGATGATAAGATTGAGTGATATATTCCCGCATCAATGGTCGGGACAAATAACCCCTCCTAAATGAGAGCGAGTGAAAAAGCCTTTTTCACACCAAAAGTGTCTCGTTTAGCATGTTCAAGAAATTCACAGCTTAGTGAAAATTGTCTTAATGATAATTTTTCCAGTGGAATTTGAGAAAAAAAAAAAAGCCATCATGTATAGTCCTTCATTGAATTTAAAAAAAAAAAATTGAATGAATTTTTTCTCAAAGACCAAAGGATTTGTCTTTGAAACCCTAAGTTTGTTCAGTCATCTTGGTGCTTGATGAGAATTCCAAGTATTCATTTATAAAATGTTTTCAAATGTCTAGTTTGAGTTCCAGATGTTTGAACCTTTAAACACTTGATGTGATTTCCAAGTGTTTGTCTTTTCAAACGTCTGATGTGATTTCCAGATGTTTAGAATTTTTAAGTACTTGATGCAATTTCCAAGTGCTTGGGATTTGATGAGAGTCCCAAATCCTCCAAAGATTTTTCCTCAGATTCAGTTTGATTTAGGCGACCGTAGAATGGTACGGGTCCTAAACAACATTTATTGCTCTAATAGGCGACCGTAGAATGGTACGGGTCCTGGAAAAGCAGTTTCCCTATTTAGGCGACCGTAGAATGGTACGGGTCCTAGAAAGTGAATCTCGTTTAGGCGACCGTAGAATGGTACGGGTCCTAGACAAAACCTATTTCCCTATTTAGGCGACCGTAGAATGGTACGGGTCCTAGAAGGTAAATCCCCGTTTAGGCAACCGTAGAATGGTACGGGTCCTAGACACAACCAAACACTGTCATACTGGGCGACCGTAGAATGGTACGGGTCCTAGGAAAGCAGTCTCTCTGTAAAGTTATGTTACTATTTTAGGCGACCGTAGAATAGTACGGGTCCTGGACATGTAACACCAACCGCCTAGAATTACTATATCCTTCTTGAAGGTAGGTTATTCCAGTGCTTGGGATTTGATGAGAGTTCCGATCCTCGAAGACCTTGAGCCTTTCAATTATCTGAAGAGATTTCCAGATGTTTGTCGAGTCTCATAGGAATCATTTCACACCTAATAATACTTTTCTGAATCTCCAGATAAGTATGACAGGTACGTGTTCTTCTTTGCATTTTGCATTTCATTAAGCATGGAGACATAGAAATATATGCTCTCGATAAAATCATTGCATTTACATTGCATTATTGCATGACCTTGCATTTCAAAAAGAATTAAATTTATTTGAAAAAGAGGTTATTAACATTTGCATATACATTCCATATTCATTTCGCATTTATTTTGCATTTGCATTTCATTGAGCATAGGCACATTGAAATATATGTTCTTGACCAAATCATTGCATTTACATGGCATTCTTTATTGCATGACATTGCATTTATTTGAGTCCATTTCTTTATAAAAAAAAAAAAAAAAAAAAAGTCATTACAATTAGCATTTGCATACTCATTTTGCATGGTTTAAATTTAGGTGTCATTTATCTTTGAAGGAAAACTCTACGAGCTTCCCTTCAAAGAGGGGCAAACTGTTGACACCTAATATTTTAATAATAATAATAAATTAAATAAAATTCGTTTTTTTTTAATCTTTGTTGTTGAAAATATATTCTCATTTCAAAATTTAAAAAAATTAACCGTTTGATTTTTGGAGCCATTTTTTGTTGAGAAGATGAGTAGATATCGGGAAATCTTCAACGATTTTAAGGTCTTCCTCTATAAAAGAGGGCGGCAGCCATTCACCACCTAAAAGCATAGGTTAATGGACTACTAAGCCACGAAGACGACGCCGTAACACCGCCGGCGCTCAAGCTGCTCCGCACACCGCCCATACCAACGCTCGCGAGCCCTCTCGTTGCTCAATCCCTCGCCGACGCTTGCTGAAGATGCGCCGCGACTTAAGATTCAAATTTTTAAATCATAAAACTAGCAAGATGTTATTAATTAGGACTTAAGATTCAAACATTTAACATGCAATATGTTATTAATTAGGAGTCGCCACTAATCGTTTATGGTAGGTCGATTAGACACCTAAGTAAAATAAAGGGAGATTTATTTTACTCCTACGAACCAAGACTAAGGGTGCGGGGACTTGGTTACACTAGATTTTCTAATGCCCTTTCGGTACCATTTCTTTTTAATTTTTTTAAAATGTTTTTGCAAGCAGCTGATTTATTTTAACCTAAATTACTATCATGCAAATGTGGTGACCACACGGTGCTCATCCATTATTTAAAACATTCAAATAATAAATCGCATCACACAAAGCAAGCAATCATTTTTTTGGGATTTTCTTAAAAATTAGAATTTTTTATAAAATGCATTTTAACACTAAATGACTTAATCTTATTAATGTGGAAATTCTAATTAAATGGGTCTATTATGCGAACTAGTTATTATGCACCTTATGACCTAACTTTATTAATAAATTCTAATTAAATGATCATATTATGCAACTAATTAACATGCACCTAAATTTTTGTATTTTTTTTTTTTATTGAAATTCAAAACTAATAAAAACCCTACTCAAGCTATCTAAAGTAATTTTCTAATCCATTTTTGGGATTAATTTGACTTAAACCCTATTCTGTCTTAGAAAACTATTTTTTTTTTTTTTTGAGAATATGAAAATGTGCCAATTATATCTAAGACTCTAAAAAAAAAAAAGGCTATTTAAGTCTAATCCTAACTTATTTCTTTTAAAATATCTAAAAATGCAGTCCTAAAAATATTATCTAAAAATGCAATCCTAGAAATATAATCCTAAAAATTTGATTAATTAAACTACGTGTCTATTATATTAAACCCTAATGTCCTATATGCTTATGCAATTTTTGAATATTTTGATTTTTTGATTTTTTAGTTTCTTTTTTTAGTTTTTTTTTAGGTTGAATAATTATTAAATTAGGGTTAAATCTAAACAATTAATATAGCACTAAATAAAGGATCAAAATAATTGAAAAAATAACCTCGTCTCACAGGTTAAATTAACAATTATTTTAACCCTAATCATCACAACAACTCAAAATAATTAAATAATCTAGTCCGAAGTCTTACGGACCAAATTAAATAATTATTATGATTTAACAATTAAAATTTTACCAAGAAGCCCAAAATTAATGTAATTAAAAGAATGATCCGATGTCTCTCGGATCAAACTAATTATTACAAAAATCTTGGATAAAGCCTTAAGGATAATGTCTAAACAATACAAATAATTAACATTAATATACCATGATCTAACTTAAATAATAATAACAAGACTTAAAATATAAAAAAAAAATAAAAATAAAAATAAATAAACCACCTAAGGCTCCAAAGAAGACAAGGGCGTTGACGGGGAAGCGGATCGCAAGCGGAGGCGGTGCGATGGCGCGCGAGGTCGGGGGCGGGGCTTCGGAGCTCCGGCGTCGCGGGTAGCAACTTGACCTCGCAATGAAACAGGGGAGGCAAGCGGGTGGGTTATGGGCACAACAAACGAGCTCGGATCAAGAACGGCAGCGGGCAAGAGCTCGAGGCGTTGCAGCGATGGTGTCCCACGGTGTCCGGGCGGAGTCCGCGGCGTCGGTCCGGTGCTGGGCGGCGGCTCGGGCGGTCGCTCGGGTGCTGGGCGAGCGGTGGAGACGAGTTGCGGTCGCTCGAGCTTGGGAGCAGCGCGGTGGTGCGGGCGAGGCGTCGAGCAGCGCGCGGAGGTCACGGGCGCTCGAGGCGGCGGGCACAAACGGTGCGGATCTCGGTTCAGGCGGATCGGAGAGCGGCGCATCTTCAGCAAGCGTCGGCGAGGGATTGAGCAACGAGAGGGCTCGCGAGCGTTGCGGGTTGCGGCAGTGCGCGTGTCGAGCGGATCGGCACGGCGGAGCGAGGCTGCGGCGGTGTTGCGGGCGAGTAGTGGAGACGGCGTCGTCTTCGTGGCCTCTAGCCGGAAGGTGGCGACGCAAGCTCGGCGGCGGAGGAGGGTTCGCGGCGGGCGGGGCGGGGCGCGACGGATGCTCGGTGGCGCGGGGGCAACGACGGCGCGGAGTGGCGGTGCGGGGACGCGGCGCTGGAGGCTTGCGGGTGTTGCGAACCGCGGCGATGGCTGCACGAAGGAGACGATGAACAGTGCCCTCCTTTTCCCTTTTCTTTTTTACTTTTTTTTTTTGCTGCACACTCTCTCTCTCTCTCTCCGTCACTCTCACCTTTCTCTTTCCTGTGTACTTTCTGCAAAAATCCAAAAGGGAAAAAGCTTTTACTTTTCTCTTCTTTTCTTCTGTTTCTCCTCCACGGATGACTTCCTCTCCTCTTTCACCTTTCGCTTCTTCTTCTTCTTCAGTTTTTTCCTTTTTTTTTTACCAAGAGAAGCCCCCCCCCCCGAAAACCAAAGACTTGCCCTCTTTTATAGAGGAAGACCTTAAAATCGTTGAAGATTTCCCGATATCTACTCATCTTCTCAACAAAAAATGGCTCCAAAATCAAACGGTTAATTTTTTTAAATTTTGAAATGAGAATATATTTTCAACAACAAAGATTAAAAAAAAAAATGAATTTTATTTAATTTATTATTATTATTAAAATATTAGGTGTCAACAGCTGCCCCTCTTTGAAGGGAAGCTTGTAGAGTTTTCCTTCAAAGATAAATGACACCTAAATTTAAACCATGCAAAATGAGTATGCAAATGCTAATTGTAATGACTTTTTTTTTTTTTTATAAAAGAAATGGACTCAAATAAATGCAATGTCATGCAATAAAGAATGCCATGTAAATGCAATGATTTGGTCAAGAACATATATTTCAATGTGCCTATGCTCAATGAAATGCAAATGCAAAATGAATGCGAAATGAATATGGAATGTATATGCAAATGTTAATAACCTCTTTTTCAAATAAATTTAATTCTTTTTGAAATGCAAGGTCATGCAATAATGCAATGTAAATGCAATGATTTTATCGAGAGCATATATTTCTATGTCTCCATGCTTAATGAAATGCAAAATGCAAAGAAGAACACGTACCTGTCATACTTATCTGGAGATTCAGAAAAGTATTATTAGGTGTGAAATGATTCCTATGAGACCTGACAAACATCTGGAAATCTCTTCAGATAATTGAAAGGCTCAAGGTCTTCACGGATCTGGAACTCTCATCAAATCCCAAGCACCTGGAATAACCTACCTTCAAGAAGGATATAGTAATTCTAGGCGGTCGGTGTTACATGTCCAGGACCCGTACTATTCTACGGTCGCCTAAAATAGTAACATAACTTTACAAAGAGACTGCTTTCCTAGGACTCGTACCATTCTACGGTCGCCCAGTATGACAGTGTTTGGTTGTGTCTAGGACCCGTACCATTCTACGGTTGCCTAAACGGGGATTTACCTTCCAGGACCCGTACCATTTTAAGGTCGCCTGAATAGGGAAATAGGTTTTGTCTAGGACCCGTACCATTCTACGGTCACCTAAATGGGGATTCACTTTCTAGGACTCGTACCATTCTACGGTTGCCTGAATGGGGAAATTGCTTTTCCAAGACCCGTACCATTATACGGTCGCCTGTTAGAGCAATAAATGTTGTTTAGGACCCGTACCATTCTACGGTCGCCTAAATCAAACTGAATCTGAAGAAAAATCTTTGGAGGATTTGGGACTCTCATCAAATCCCAAGCACTTGGAAATTGCATCAAGTACTTAAAAATTCTAAACATCTGGAAATCACATCAGACGTTTGAAAAGACAAACACTTGGAAATCACATCAAGTGTTTAAAGGTTCAAACATCTGGAACTCAAACTAGACATTTGAAAACATTTTATAAATGAATACTTGGAATTCTCATCAAGCACCAAGATGACTGAACAAACTTAGGGTTTCAAAGACAAATCCTTTGGTCTTTGAGAAAAAATTCATTCATTTTTTTTTTTTTTTTTTTATTCAATGAAGGACTATACATGATGGCTTTTTTTTTTTTTTTTCTCAAATTCCACTGGAAAAATTATCATTAAGACAATTTTCACTAAGCTGTGAATTTCTTGAACATGCTAAACGAGACACTTTTGGTGTGAAAAAGGCTTTTTCACTCGCTCTCATTTAGGAGGGGTTATTTGTCCCGACCATTGATGCGGGAATATATCACTCAATCTTATCATCATCTTGTCGACAAGAGTTCGAATTTTCTTGCAATCAGTACGACCTTACCAATCTGAGAGGTCTTTGACAATGATTGTAATGTGGGTTTGGTTAATGGCTTAACAAAGGGACTCTTTGAGTCAAGGCTATTGAAAGAACCATTCTGTAATCATCTCCGGGTTTACAAGTCAAGAACCCCAAAATGAGAAAGAAATAATCTTGCTCGCACTTCTTCAAGCAATGCTCAAAACATATGAATTCCTATGTTAATTCAAGTGCCCTAATCTGAAGAGACTTTGTAAGGGACGTAATATAGGCTTGGTTCTTGGGTTTGAGAAATGAAAGGATCGTTAGGCTCAAAGATGTGTGTAATGGGCAAGAGTTGGTGATCATTTTGACATTACCACCAGTTTTCTTCGTCACAGATCGTCTTCTTGACAAATTTCTTTATTGGCTCAAGAGTTTATCACTGATGTCAATAATTATTCAACTGGAGATCTTTCCTCAAAATCATTTTCTTTAATGATGGGCATCAATTAGGCACACCGCTTTTTATATGCCCCCCAATTCATCAGTCATTTATCTTTTCTTTTCATGGGCATTGGCCTTGCTTTTACCAGGCACACTACTTTTTCATGCCCCTTAGTTCTATTTTGATTTCAGTTCTTGCACACAATGCATGTGTCAAGTATATTTTAAATGACACTCGAACCTTCAAAGGTCTTCATCTATCTCTTGCCTCGCCCTAGTGTGGGGGATGATCACTAACTGGATTTAAAGAAATGAAATTGCAAACTCAAGTGGCTATGCAAAGGATATAAGTATGTAGGATAGAGAAAGAAATGCTCTTCGTCATCCTAAGACACTTAAATTACCACATGAATTCAATGTAATAGCATGACTTGAAGATTGATGCAAGTGAGAGCAAGAAAATTTCTATCCATTTCACTCTCCTTCAATGTCAACTTACCTCCATTTGCCCCGATGTGGGGTGGTCCTTGACAGGGGTAATATGAAAGAAATTCTTCAAGTATTTGGGCTCAAAAGGGTTAAGCAATGGATTATTTGTAGTGTTTGGGACAGACAAATGAACTGCCTCTCGTCATTTCAGCTGCCGTACTTCTTGCAAGAAAACTCTTCATCTTGAAACACAAAATGTTTCTATACTCACCTCACAATGTATAGACAGGGGACTGTGTATGGGATTTAGGCTTGCCTTTCACACCTCATTTAGCATCATTTAACATGTTCAAGTAATTCAACATCCTTCACTAAATTATCCATTTTGATAAATTTCAAGTGGAATTGGTGAATTGCACATCATGTGAAAACATTCTAAATGATAAAAATGCCATGCTCTAGCATCAAATCATAAAGTGAAAGCTGTTAAATGTTTGTGTCTTGCCCCTCTTTGCAAGGAGCTCATAGAGATTCCTTAAATGTGCGCAGGCTACACCTGAAACATAAAGCAAATAATTAAATGAAACAAACATGGTAAATTAGATGCATGCTCGAAAATTATTTTATTTTGAAAATTTTTTTTCAAGGGAACATGAAGAAGCCCAGCCTTCAGAATTAGCTCCTTGCCGTTTTCTTTTTGGTAGGATTTCATCACAGGGCTAGTTTGGTGTACTTCAACATGCCCTTAAAACAATGAAAATCTTCATGTATTTTATTGGATGAAAAGCAAATTACATTATTGAAATGAGGGAAATTCTAGAATTGAAAATGCAAATATGCAAATATGGAAAGCAATAAAGACTCCTGCGCAGAGGAGTGTGCAAATAGTTAAAATTCTTCTACTCTCGAGCTTTGTCGATAAACAATTCAGTCATTCCTTCGAATGCGTCATCAGAGCTCTCAATCTTTGGAGGTGTGGGATTATCTATGCCACCCCATCCATTTGGGATGATATCCCGTGGGTCGAAATAGGAGCTGGGAGGAGCCGAATACTTTACATAGTAATCGAATTTGCCACTTGGTTGCCCCAGGGTGTCCATCACTTCTACTTCCTCATGCATCATCTGAAACATGGTGGGCTCAGCATCAAAACCGAAAATGGTATTCACAGCTTCTGGGTGGTCAGGGAGTGGGTTATTCTGGATGATCGGATGTGCATCCCGGAATGAGACCACGTTGGCATCCAAAAGATTTTGGATTTTATGTTGCAACGTATAGCAATTGTCAACGAATGCCCTACCTCCCCCATATGATAAGCACATGTCTTGGAAGGATCATAGTTGGGGAAATGCTCGGGATTAGGTCACTTAATCTCCTTAGCGAGTAATCCTTTCTTTTGAAGGGTTGGCAAGATCTTGGACAAAGGCTTAGGAAGAGGCATAAATTGACGCCTAGTAGAGTTCTTCAACTGGCCAAAGAATGGTCGTGCTCCTCCTTGTTGAGTGTTCGAGACAGGGCAAGATGGTTGAACATAAGTTGCATTAACCACCGCTGCAAGTTCTTTATCCTTCTTGGTCAAGATTCTCCTATATGAGCTGGTTTGATCTGACGCCCATCCATCACGCAATGCTACTTCAATTCGCTCACCAACAGGGATTAGCTGATTGAACGACTCGGCAGTTGATCCCAACATTCGATTTCGATATTCATGCGGGAGTGTCTTCATGAACAAATCCATCAGCTCCTTTTCTATCGGCTCCGGCGTAATCTGAGCAGCTATGGTCCTCCATCTCGTGACATATGCCTTGAAAGATTCCGTCCTCTTCTTCTCAGTGCGAAGTAAATCCTCTCGAGATGGAGTGACATCAATATTATACTTATATTGCTTAAAGAAGGCATCGGTCAAATCCTCCCAAGTCTCCGAAAGATTAATTTTCTTCATAATGTACCATTGTAGTGCCGGTCCTATCAGGCTTGCCTGAAATTGTTGAATCATCAAGGGGATGTTATCAACATATTGGGTCATCCTGACCACATACGTTTGCAAATGGATCTTTGGGCAAGAGGTGCCATCATACTTTTCAAAGTCCGGCATTTTAAACTTCTTCGGCATCTTGACCTTTGCATAGTGGGACAAATCAGTTGGGCCTTGGATAAACGAAACCTGCAGCTGCTTGAGTTTCTCCTCGATCTTTGCCATGCGTTTTTCTTGTTCTGTCTTCGGTACAGCCGAGAGTGTATCACTTGTACCTCATCATCAACAACAATTTGAGGCACGTCGGTAATTTTTCCCTTGGAAGCACCATCGAGGATGATGGATCAACTGTGGATGTGTTCTTGCCTTTATCCCTCGAATCAGCCATGGGAGCATGTTGTGGTAACACAACTTCAACTTGCGGAGCTGGTGGGACGTGTTTGCTTGGAGAGAGTCGATTTGCTTAGAGAGCCGCTCAAGAACATTCAAGACTTGCTTCATCTCCGTTTCGAGGGTGACGATACGAGCTTGTTCGGCAACACGCACTTGTTCGGTGTTATCAGCCATTGTTGCCCTAGAACGAGTACGGATTGGTGATCTTGGATGAGCCGTGATGTTACCTAAGAAAAAAAAAAATACAGTGAGTATTATAATAAATGAGATTGGTCCATGACAATGATCTAATCGCTTGATTTTATTCAAGATTTATTTTAAACATTGAACCAAACTTCCTAACATTAAACTAAGAATTGAAATTCAAGTCCCTAAACATCAAACTAAAAATTGAAAACACTGAACTGAAATAAAAGTTCCTAGACATTGAACTAAAAAACAAAATATCTCATTTTATATGCTTTCGGAACCCAACGCCTTGCGAAACTTGTTATTTTCAGCTTCGAGCATTTCCACTTTCCGCTTAAGATGCTCAATTTGTGCTCGTTGGGTGGGCTTCTCGGTCACATCAGGGACTACTGGACGCAAGGCAGCAGGAATCCGGTGTTGTTGGATGTAGAACGCCGATGCATGGTGAATCTCCTCCTCACCCTTCAGTCTCATGGGCACCAAAATCTTCTCTGGATAACATTCGCTCCATGTAGTAATGATCTCCTGGATCTCATTGAAGTAGTCATAATCCTTTTGAATGAAATGAACTTGGAACGAATCTGTCCTGAGAGGTGGAGGAATTTCTTGAAGAGCTTTATACTGACGGGCCACTCTATGTGGATAATAGGAAGTAGCACCGGAAAGGCCCAGCAGCAGGATTGGTCCATCATGTTTGTGCGAAAAGCGAGCTTCCTCAATGTGGAGCCATTTAGTATGCCATAAGAATGCCTTAGGATTAGGTTTTTTCAAAAAATTAATCCAACGGGCATATTGTTTATGTGGGGAAAAACGTTCTAGAACCGCAAATTTTTGTATGGGATGTCGAGAATCGTCTATCCTGAATTGTTTTATAAGATGCCCAAACCCTCTTATGTGGGAGAAAAACCATATTTGCAAAAGTTCAGGGAGGGCACGCATTGTCCTTTCCTCATTTTGTTTGAAACGGGTTAATGACAAAAATGTTTCAGCTAAAATCATATTCACATAATTTAGCCCGTCACAAACCCGATTAACCACCCATGAAATTGCAGGATTAATGGCATTTTTTCGATAAGGAAAAACGATTAGCCCAAAAAATGCTAACATGAAAATCCTGGCTTTTGAAATCATTGATTGGTCTGCAAAACATTTTTCTAAGAATGAAAATGGACATGCAAAACAGTTAGCTTTGACGACTTTCCTTACCCTTTCGGCTTCGATTTTTAAAAATTGAGATAATTCAGAAATAGAATCTATACCGATAGGCGGCCTAACAAGTTCCTTGTCCAGGGGCATTCCAATGGCAATACTATATTCTTCGAGCGTTGGAGTCAATTCGAACTCACCAAACACAAAGGTGGAAGTTTGTGGACACCGGAAGAGGCAACGCCCGTATAACACCGAATGGATGTTGAACTCTAACAACGAGAGAAGTCGGGCGATCCTGGCTTTCACATATTTCTAACCATCTCGATCTAATTGATCCAACCACTTCTTGAGCTCTTTTTTGGGAGTGGAAATGAATTGTATGTCGGTTTTCCCCATTGCATATAAAATAAGACTGACGACGAAACCTAATTGTCATGAACCGACAAAATTACAATGAAGTAAATAAATTGCAAATAATTTGAACAACTTACTTTCACTGGAAATAGATGACAATCACACACACATGAAAAGTGAGGCACGATTTCTGTCTAAACGGCTTAACAAAGTGGAGTTAAGAGGATGATCTGACCGTTGCAGTCTTGCATTAACGTGTTAGGTCCCCCTAACTCCAGCTCAATCGAATGGAATGTCCAATAATCACGCAGTCTCGCGGATATGGACAAACACATTTGACACCATAAAGAACTTTCGGAGAAGAGAAGGTCAACCTCTATATAGCAGTCTCGCTGTAGAGGAAGTATCCTTCTCAACACCATCCTAAGAATCCTATCGCAGCCCAGGTCCGGCAGCAGGTTGTGTGTGCAATAGTGTAGTGCTAAAAACAATAAAACATGCACAACAGTTTAAATACAAACAACACTTCTATAATTTTAATTTAAACATTCATCCCTACTCCAACCTGCAAGACAGGGGTTAACAAAGACTACTCCCCTTATATCTCCCATCTGCAAGAACATTTAACACCTTAGAAATGTTAGGGACGTACCTGGGATCCTTGTTGCCAAACAAAAACATTTAAAAAAAAAAATTGGCCTAAGTCCACTAAGTGTTTCAACACAAGTCCCCAGCGGAGTCGCCAAGCTGTCGCGACCTAATTTTTCAGGGCAATCCACCACCTAAAACTAGGTTAATGGACTACTAAGCTTTTAGACTTAGCTCAGGCTCTCCCAAGCCCATACCAATTCACGACTTAAGATTCAAACATTTAACATGCAAGATGTTATTAATTAGGAGTCGCCACTAATCAGTTTATGGTAGGTCGATTAGACACCTAAGTAAAATAAAGGGAGATTTAGTTTACTCCTACGAACCAGAGACTAAGGGTACGGGGACTTGGTTACACTAGATTTCTCTAATGCCCTTTCGGTACCATTTCTTTTTAATTTTTTTAAAATGTTTTTTGCAAGCAGCTGATTTATTTTAGCCTAAATTACTATCATGCAAATGTGGTGACCACACGAGTGCTCATCCATTATTTAAAACATTCAAATAATAAATCGCATCACACAAAGCAAGCAATCGTTTCTTTTGGGATTTTCTTAAAAATTAGAATTTTTTATAAAATGCATTTTAACACTAAATGACTTAATCTTATTAATGTGGAAATTCTAATTAAATGGGTCTATTATGCGAACTAGTTATTATGCACCTTATGACCTAACTTTATTAATAAATTCTAATTAAATGATCATATTATGCAACTAATTAACATGCACCTAAATTTTTGTATTTTTTTTATTGAAATTCAAAACTAATAAAAATCCTACTCGAGCTATCTAAAGTAATTTTCTAATCCATTTTTGGGATTAATTTGACTTAAACCCTATTCTGTCTTAGAAAACTATTTTTTTTATTTAAAAAAAATGAGAATATGAAAATGTGCCAATTATATCTAAGACTCTAAAAAAAAAAAGCTATTTAAGTCTAATCCTAACTTATTTCTTTTAAAATATCTAAAAATGCAGTCCTAAAAATATTATCTAAAAATGCAATCCTAGAAACATAATCCTAAAAATTTGATTAATTAAACTACGTGTCTATTATATTAAACCCTAATGTCCTATATGCTTATGCAATTTTTGAATATTTTGATTTTTTTGATTTTTTAGTTTCTTTTTAGTTTTTTTTTAGGTTGAATAATTATTAAATTAGGGTTAAATCTAAACAATTAATATAGCCACTAAATAAAGGATCAAAATAATTGAAAAAATAACTGTCGTCTCACAGTTAAATTAACAATTATTTTAACCCTAATCATCACAACAACTCAAAATAATTAAATAATCTAGTCCGAAGTCTTACGGACCAAATTAAATAATTATTATGATTTAACAATTAAAATTTTACCAAGAAGCCCAAAATTAATGTAATTAAAAGAATGATCCGATGTCTCTCGGATCAAACTAATTATTACAAAAATCTTGGATAAAGCCTTAAGGATAATGTCTAAACAATACAAATAATTAACATTAATATACCATGATCTAACTTAAATAATAATAACAGGACTTAAAATATAAAAAAAAAATAAATAAAAATAAATAAACCACCTAAGGCTCCAAAGAAGACAGTGGCGTTGACGGGGAAGCGGATCGCAAGCGGAGGCGGTGCGATGGCGCGGCGAGGTCAGGAGCGGCGGGCTTCGGAGCTCCGGCGTCGCGGGTAGCAACTTGACCTACAATGAAACAGGGGAGGCAGCAGGTGGGTTATGGGCACAACAGCAGGCTCGGATCAAGAACGGCAGCGGCAAGAGCTCGAGGCGTTGCAGCGATGGTGTCCCACGGTGTGTGGCGGAGTCCGCGGCGTCGATCCGGTGGCCGGGCTGGCGGCTCGGGCGGTCGCTCGGATGCTTGGCGAGCGGTGGAGACGAGTTGCGGGTCGCTCGAGCTTGGGAGCAGCGCGGTGGTGCGGGCGCAGGGGCGTCGAGCAGAGGTGCACGGACGGAGGTTGCTCGAGGCGCGCGGGGCACAAACGGTGCGGATCTGATCAACGGCGTTGGCGCGGATGGAGAGCGGCGCATCTTCGCAAGCGTCGGCGAGGATTGAGCAACGAGAGGGCTCGCGAGCGTTGTAGGTCTGCGGTTGCGCGGTGTCGAGCGGATCGGCACGGCGGAACGAGGGTGGCGCGAGCGGTGTTGCGGGCGGGTAGTGGAGACGGCGGTCTTCGTGGCCTCTAGCCGGGAAGTCGCGGCGACGGGCTCGGCGGCGGGCGAGGAGGCGGGAACGTCGGGCGCCGGGGGACGGGAGGCGATGGCGTCGGCTCGGGGGCAGGTGCGGCGCGGATGTGGCGGTGCGGGGACGCGGCGAGGGAGGCTTGCGGGTGTTGCGAATCGCGGCGATGGCTGCACGAAGGAGACGATGAACAGTGCCCTCCTTTTCCCTTTTCTTTTTTACTTTTTTTTTTTGCTGCACACTCTTCTCTGCACACTCTTCTCTCTCACGTCACTCTCACCTTTCTCTTTCCTGTGTACTTTCTGCAGAAAGCTTTTACTTTTCTCTTCTTTTCTTCTGTTTCTCCTCCACGGATGACTTCCTCTCCTCTTTCACCTTTCGCTTCTTCTTTTTTTACCAAGAGAAGCCCCCTCCTGAACCAAAGACTTGCCCTCTTTTATAGAGGAAGACCTTAAAATCGTTGAAGATTTCCCGATATCTACTCATCTTCTCAACAAAAAATGGCTCCAAAAATCAAACGGTTAATTTTTTTAAATTTTGAAATGAGAATATATTTTCAACAACAAAGATTAAAAAAAAAAAATTTTATTTAATTTATTATTATTATTAAAATATTAGAATTTTATTTAAACCACATCACCACACAACATTTCCTCATTAGAACTTTTATTATTAAAATATTACTTTCAAATCGATGTGTCAACATCTTAACAGTGGAGGTATTCATCTTACATGGCGCGATCGACACTAACATGGACAATTTTTAATAATATTTTAATATTTTTTTCAAAAAAATTATTTTTCTTTTCTTTCTCTTTTTATTTATTTATTTATATATTTATTTATTATTTTCCCTTCCCTCCTTCCTGTAGCTAGTTAGAGGACCTTGATAGCAATCGACCAAACGCTCAAGCTAGCAAGGTCGAACTCACCGGCCTCTAGAGAAGCTCACCTCTGCTGGCCACTTGCAAGGGCAAACCTCATTGAAGGCTATCTCAGAGCCAAGGTTGAGGTCGCTACAATAGTGGTCAACAAGCTTGAGTCAAGGTCATCCACGGCTTTCATGACCTAAATTTTGAGGTTCACGATGTTAGGGCTAGAACTGTCACTTAGAAGGGGTTGAATTGGTGAATGTGTGGAATTTAATGAAAATTGAAACTAATATTGCAAGAGGACAGCTCCTAGTGATAAGGCTTGCAATGCTAAGATCTTACTGATATGCAATAATCTATCACAAGTAATAAATAAGAGTTTAAGGGATAGAAAATTACACACGACAAGTTTATAGTGGCTCAGCTTTGACAAACCTATGTCCACTTTCCCGTACTAATAGCCAATTTGCTGAATTACAATAAATGAATCTATGAGAAGTTACAAGAACTAGGTACTCTCAACTCAAGTAAGTGTGATCAAATCTTTCGATCTCACACTTTAACAGCCTCTAAGAGATTACAACTTTGAGCTCACAAAGATGAATTGTAAGTATAAGGATTTCTCTGAACTTTAGAATTAAAGACTTCGTAAAATTCTCTTGGTCTCTCCAGCTTCACGACCTCCTCCTAAACTCCTCACTGTCCAAGCTAACTATTGGACTTGGCCTTTGGATCGTTCATCCAATTAACCCATTGGATTTGATTGTTGTTGGAAGACCTGTTCTGTCTAAACTCCTCACTTTGATTCCATCGCCCATATAGCAATTGGGTTTCCATAAGCTAAGTCCCTTATGTAGAAAGAATATTTCGTCTTCTAATTGATTTATCAAAGGATGTCAATATTCCATCTTGAAGAGATTATGATCATCAACTACCTTCTAGATCATTCAATATATAAGGCAGGGAATCCATGCCAATCCACTAGCCATTGCACGAGGATTTTATGGTTGAAAGATATCCTTATATCATAGATTAAGGATATGCTCTTCACACCAACTATGAATGTGATAAGTAACATCTAATTACAAATCCTAAATTTCCACCTAGAAAAGCTTATAATCAAAACATAAGTTAATTAAAAAAAAGTTTTGTCAATCTTCAAAATCACTTAGCAGTGTTTTCCACAACATGCGACCTCAAATCGATGTGGTAGACATGGTGACGACTTGGATCTGAGGTCGCTAAGTTCTTTCGCCACCTCTATAGCTGCGGCAAAAACAAATAGAGAATGCTTGGCATTGATAGGTCGAAGGATATGGGAGGAGAGGGGGACAAACAAGGGGATCACAAGGACGAGGTCAAGCCTTATCGTCAGTAGGTGAGGTTGGTGTTGCCATGGTAGGCCAATTGCAACTACAATACATGGCGTCCACTGCCGTGATTCCGCCGCCTTCGATATCTTTCATTGCTAGCAAGGTGAGTTCCTATGCTCAATTGTGATGTCTTCAATTTTGAGTGCCTATATCTTTGTCGACTTGCATTTGGATTTCAAGGATGGCGTGGTTTGATTCTTTTGTTTTGTAGAAAAATTTTTGTCTCTCTGGGTTTTTCGTTTGTCAGCCATTTTCCTTTAGAAAGTCAAGGAAATCGGTCTCATAGAAGATGGTCTCCGTTATGGTGCCTCAGCAGACCGAGTGTAAGCCCGCCAAAGCCCGCCACCATCAGCTCAATTGGGTTTTTTATGATTTCGTTGTCCAATAATTCCATTTAGCTCGTGCTCATGGATGGCCTTCGGTGAGGCTTGCCTAGCTAGTGCACGGTTGAGCTTAGCCTTTGCCAGTGGCGAGCAAGGCTCACCCTCGTATTCTATTGCCTCTGGCTGGTCACTAAGGTATGACGACCAGCTAAAGAAGAAGGGAAGAAGAAAACAAGAAAGAGAAAGAAATTAAAACATTTAAAAAAATTTAAAACTATTATTAAAAATCATCAACATTAACATCAGCTATGCCACGTATGACAACTAGCATCCATGTCAACTATTTTTGGCAAAAATTGATCGGATGGACTAAATTGGTATAAATGTAAAAAGTTTACGA
The DNA here is from genome assembly GCA_017140185.1 of Eucalyptus polyanthemos subsp. polyanthemos. Lineage (NCBI taxonomy): Eukaryota > Viridiplantae > Streptophyta > Magnoliopsida > Myrtales > Myrtaceae > Eucalyptus > Eucalyptus polyanthemos. Next base: position 13,384,569 of record CM029460.1, read on the forward strand.
CTCAAATGGCAAGAAAAAAAGGGTTAACAACTAAATTAGCATAACTACAATAGGTTTAGGACTTTTTCAATAATTCTCCCATTATTAGGGAACTCCAAATCTAAAGTGAATTAAGACCAACATCCGGAGTACTTAAGGAAATCAGTTCTTCTTCAACTCTCGGATTGCCTAACACCAACCAATATCCTCATCATACCATCGTGATTATGATTTTCGCATTGCCAATAGCATGACACTCAGTATTGTTTTCTTACTGCACTTTACCACTATCTAGGTGTGGTAAGTAGTAGGTAGTTTTGATTTGGTATAGTGTGAAAAGATTAATCATAATCAACAATCATCCGTTAAACGATGAATCCTCATTGATACACAAGACAAAAATTGCATTGTTCTAATTTTAATCAACTATTTCAACAATATTTGGTACTCTAATTCACTTTACTATTCTCGTTTCTAAATTTAAGGCAATTTATTTTATGATGCTCCATTTTGACATTGCTTTTAAACAACAATATTAGTTCTAGATTGATTACATCTGTATAGATTCATATTACTCATGCTCGCACATTCTTTCTCTATCTTCACCTACTAAATCAATAAACATAGTTCATTAAAGACTCTCCAACGGTTGTTCTCACTCAAAATTAGATCACAAACCCCATCAAATGTCAAACTTCTTAACCTAGAGGTATTGCTAAAAACAATAACGGCAATATCATCCAAGCCAATATCAATCGAACTCAACCAAGTGACGATCAAGTGAATTCATTGATATGTTTGCAAACTAGTGCATTTTCCCACATCTTTAAGTGAAATAGATATTGCATAAAATAGACCTTATTAATCATAGTCAAGTGAGACGAGTGTTGGGGATTGCAAGGTATTTTGTGAGTCTCCATATAATCAGATCTCCATGCCCCAGTCCTTATAAAACGAAATAGTTGTGGAAATGGAACTTTTTTTGCATGAGGCTTAAAGTGTATTAGTACGGAAGTCGAGGGTGTCTAGGCCGTGAAAATGACAAGGTAGAACGTGCCGTTGTTGCAGCGGTGGCAGACCTCCGGTAACGAACCAAACGACCACATTGCAATAGTCTCATAAGGCAAACATCTTTGACGTCGATCGTTCTCTCTGATGATCACTAGAGTCAATGTATCAGAAACTATGAAATTTCTTCTTTTTTTCTTTCGATTTTCAAATCTAGTTATTGAAATTGTTTCTTTTTTTGGCTGAAATCTTTCTGATTTGTTAGTTGCTCCTTTATAATGTGGTGCTTCATCTAGATAATATTATATAATGGAGTTTAATTGTGTTATATGGTGAGTATGGACAGGTTAAACATATGAACGAAAATAGATCCGAATATGTCATGCCATAAAAACCGATTGATTCATTTATAACTCAAATCTCACAAGACCTAATCCATCCATTTGCCGTGTCTAGGCTCTAGCCACTGTCCCAACCTTTGGCAGGCATCGGCAGACTCTCTTTTTGCCAATTTTTATATTTAAAACCAATCGTCGCACCCGCGAAAGAATTCCAAACCTCGATCCATCTATCTCTCCTCTCCCCTTCCCTAATACCCCCTTTCCACACGGAAATATATGGAGCCGGTCAAGGTCGTCGCTTGATTCAACGGTTGGAATTCTCGAGTAGGACAAATCGGACGGCAACAAGCGGGTGGGGCCCCCCACTCAGAACAAAACAGAAAAAATAAAGACGAAAGTCCAAAGCAGGGCTGTATTTATACGAAGCCGCGTGGAAATTTAATCACAATCACTCCCAACCTCACAGGAGCACGTGTCCCCATATCCACATTTCACCAGTTGATTTTTTTCCCTGATGACCGAGTCAACCTTGCCGCTCCGTAAGAAACAAGGCCCACCAATCCCCGGCTTCTTCACCATCTCTTCTAAAGCCCTTCGATTCCAAACAACTCTCTTGAGGCAAAGAAGAGCTTCGAACAAGATTGACGCTCCTCAATCTTGTTCTTCCCTCTGTGCTCTTCAGGTAACATTTCACGATCTTCTTCGTAGGGTTCTTTAGGCCTTCGATAATGTATATTCATCACGATGTTCCACTTTAGTTACTGTCATTTGTCTACACAGACACAGATCCACATAAAAACCCTAACGGATAAGATCATAATCATTTAAGTGGAGAGCTCGGAGACGGTCCACAACGTGAAGGCCAAAGTACAGGACCGAGAAGGCATTCCCATGGATCAGCAAAAGCGTATCTCTGCAGGCAAGGAGCTCAAGAACGGCGTCCGGATGCTTGCTGAGTACGACGTTCACAACGAGTCCATGCTCCGCCTCCATCTCCACCAAAAGGCTGAGAAGAAAGGTATGTGGCACTTTCTCGCTTTGGAGAGGCAGCTTCTAAGGTGAATATTTGGTAATCTATGTAGTTGGGAGTTGACAAATTGTTACCATTTTTGTGAACAGAGAATCAATTATTCTCACACATCATGAAATAAGCTTATCATGAGTCTGTCAATTGAAGAGGATGTAGAAGATCTTGCTATTCTGTACGTGAAGTCTATCTACTGCACAGAGCGCCAAATCTAAGACCAACGTAAGGATTTTTTGACAATATGAAGTGACATTTACGTTTTCTCCCATTTTGAGAGCTTTGTATGATCCTGAACAAGGCGACTGTATGAATGAGTTTGAAGAATCCTGGAGTACTTTAGTGTACTAGTGTATAGGGTGATGTTATGTTCTTTTTTTTTTTTTTTGTCATAACGATAAAGTTTAATGTACGTGCAGGTTCAATTTGCCTGTTGAATCATCTGTGTCCAGCCAGAATCTACACGTTTAATTTGTATGGCCATTTTCATTGCTGGATGAGCGAGGGCTTTCAGTCTTAATGTAGATTGTTGCGAGACGGGTGTGACTGATTAAACACAGTATGGTGGAGGTTGTTTTTCTATTAGCGGATTGGAGAAACGGACATCCGCAGTTGAACTTTTGTCATAGGCCAGTCAAGGAGGACTTGCTTAAATCATTCTTTTGTGATAGATACACGCCTTTACCAACGACCAAAGGAGAGAATATTAATACATATAGCATTGCGTTTTTGCATTCTTTTCATGGTGCGATTAAATGACTCCAACTGCGAACTAATTATTCTTTAGTTTGTTTCTTGCTAGATGTCATCTGCAGACGAGGATGATACGGATATGGAATCAAGATCTGATGGAAGATCGATACTCTCAAACCCTACCATACAGTCAACTATGTTAGCGTTGGAGTACTATTTAGTACTGATATTATAACTCAAACTCGCATTAGGTTAGATGCAAGATCGACACCACATCACTATACACGCCTTCTTCAAGACTTTCATGTCGGCAGGCTTCACATGGTTGGAGTTACAGAATTCCGTCGAACCATGAAACCTTCGAAGGGGAAGGGCCCTTCATGTTCCTGATGCTTAAATTGGCATGGGGGCTTTTGCTTAAATCACATGGAAAATAAGAAACGTGAATCCTCCACGAAAACTTTTGATGTTTGGAAATCGACAGGAAGAACGGTTTTTCAAGAGATAATTCTTGAAAGATGAATGGTTTTGCAAGAGAAATTTAGCCACCACATGGTCGATGTTGACCCATACATCCACCAGGAAAGATGTGGAAAAACACAGCTGTTGATTTTGACTTGCACTGTGGAAGAGGTGGAAGCCAAATTTGTTTACAATAATTCAACTATATGGACAAATTCAAATTAGAATTCTCCCAAAATAATAATAATAATAATAATAATAATAATAATAATAACAATAAAAGAACTTCGAATTTCAATTTCGGCTCTTTGGTTCCATTTGGAATGAACTTTTTGAGAAGGAAATCTTGGAGGTCCATATCTTTTCAATTAGAAGTGTTAAAGGGTTGGGTTGACAAGTCGGTTTGAAATTGGGTTTATCTTGAATTGAATATAGCCTTCGGCCTTGGGTAATTCCGGGTCTTTCTTGATTGCATGGAGTGGAAACCGGGTGAACTCAATTAATTCCCAAGACATCTGCAGCTTCACATTCTGCGGATATATAGAGGTAAGGTTGTGCTTGGACGGCACCAACTTGATTCTGGATAGTTTGGGTTTTGTTTTTCTTCGATTGCTAGTTTTTTTTTTTTGTTTTTTCTCTCGTCGTTGAATGGTGGAATTCAAATTATTACAATATGTTAGGATTGTGTCTGGTTGGACTTATTTTATGTTTGGTACTTCAGTGATTGGGCTTGTGTCCATAGCTTCATTTCGGAAGAAGGGGAGTGTAATGATCTAATCTCCTGTCCTCCTTATATTGACCATTGATGTGCGCCACGTGACAATTTCTATGCCATCATCAACAACAACAACAGCAAATCTTTCCCTCTCTCTCCCCCCCTTACATTTATCCAAGTGCCGAAATGTTATGTAGCATAACACTTGCGTGACTATTTTTGAAAAATTATGACACTTAAAAGTGATCGGTTAAAAAATTATATAGCACGCAAGTGTTACAGCTTGGGCATGCATAAGTTATAGAACTCAATTTCTAGTTTTTGCTAAGCCCACAATTCTTGACCTTTAACCCCATGACATCTGACCCATACCTAAGCCCAACCCAGTCTATTCTCTATTAAGCCCACGATTTTTTATTTTTTATTTTTTATTCTTTTTCCTATTTTCCCTGCCACGTCTTCTTCCTTGGGCGGTCTTCCTCGACTAGATCATCACTGAGGCTTTTTCACCGACGAACTCAACATTGAAACTTCATTAAAATAACTCACGCCGGATCTCTAATTGATCCGACGTCAACACCTAATGTCGCCAACTGTCACCAAGTCATCTTTGCCAGCCACTACTCCGGCGCCGGACTTATTCCGGCGACATTAATGTCACCAAAAACAAAAGCCATTCCAACAGATAAAACACCGAGACAAAGAAAAAGGGACTGACTGGGGCAGCCTCTAACCCTGGGCTTCGCCAAGAAGGAATAGATTCTCCGGCAGACTTGTTCATCCATGGCCGACTCATTGACTATTTAATTTGAAAAGCCAAGGGTATGAGTGTTGATTATATCAACTACAGAAGCTTTAGCGTTCGTCATGAACGAAATCCTCCGATGATGGATGCTCCACGAAATTTAACTGGAAAGGAACCCTCGGCTCAAAGGCTCTCTGCTGCGAAGCAGAGCAAAACTGAGCTCGTCCGGTACCCTAATGAGGACGACGGCGAGGACGAACGGCAGCGAGCGCCCCGTCTCTCACTGCCGTCCCCCCTCAATAAAAGAGGGATCTTGTAATTCCCCTTTTTTTTATTTCTTTTCTTTATATATTGCCTGCTTTTTTTTTTTTTTTTTTTTTGGGTCCTTTCCCTCAGCCGCCAGCCACATCAAATTAGACAAACCAATTTTCCTCTTGTATAGGGTTGTGTGATCGCGCCACATACAGGAATAAATGGTAGTGTATAAAGTATCATACTCTAAATGATTGATTTGTTTGGAGGCTTCAGGGATCAAAATTTCTTCAATCATACCCAACGTATCTAAATTTTATCGTCTCCAAATCAAAATTCTAATAGCCTAATTCTACATGCCTACGCTAAGCTAACATATATATGCAATTGACGTGTGAGTTTTTGGTCAAGAGCCGAGTCTCATGATGATCTCAAATATCGAATTTTTCTAGCTTTAACTATTGGGAAATTTTAGGTGTCAATAATATTCTACAATCACTTTGAAATAACTTCTAGGTGAATCCATCCTTACGACTATTATTACTAAACCAAGTACTTGATGTTTCTGAGAAATACATGGTGTCGCATCTATTAAGTAGAATTGGATTACATTTAATGCATTATGAGAGTTGCAAGTGATGCAACCAAATACATTGCACAATTAACTGGCAGGAGATCCACATGAAACATACATAAGTAATTATTTATTATCGCAAAAACCTGTAACTTGAAACTGATGCTATCAAATACCGGATTAGTTTAGAAACTGTTGCTTCTCTTGTGTGCATTCTGTGGCTTAGTAAGAGGATCTCTCTCAATCCCTACATGAGAGAGTAAAGCCCACAAGTGAATCACAAATTCGCCTCCCCTAGTCAATTGCTCCACATGCACTTTTGTGTTGTCTGAAGCCGCCACATACAACACCAGTTCCACCCAAAAGTCAGCCAAAATCTTCCAAACCTGGTCATCTAATTTTATATCATTCACGAGCTGATTCCCGAGCCAAGCACCACGATGAATGATAGTTTCTTCACGTGCTAAACTGGCACAACCCTTTCTGTTATATTGTGTCTCAAGTTTGAGCCCGTTAGATTAATACGTATAAGTTTGGCCAAATAACAAAGTTCAGGGGAGACTTTGTGATGTCTTCGAATTTTTTCTTGTTCCGGCATTAATCCCATCTCTTCGTGCGTATGCGTAGAAGGAAGAAGCCAAAAGCTGCATGGGGTTTTATTCTTCAAGCATGCAAGCAAAGTCAGAAAAGAGAAATTGTCTTCTGCCGAAAGAGGAAGTCCACAATCTTCTGCATTAAATATTGGACCCACCACCTGCTGCATCTGCATGAAGATGACTCCTCTTTTACGCATGCCTCTCTCTTCGAGAACAAGAAATTTGAAGACTTTGGCTCACCTCATTTCACGGATTGAAGGCACACCATTGTTGACTCTCCTCTGCCTCATTAAATGCTTTCCCATGCACATGCACGATTCACATGCATGCTTTCAAATATGGTGGGCGTTCGGTGCCAATTGTGGGATTGTCTTGTGGGCGCCTGCGCCGCATTTAATGAGGCCATTTACTTTCTTCTTTTGTCCTGTTTTTTCTGCCCTCCTCGCTAAAAGGAGAAGACGTCGATGCAGAAGTGGACCGCGAGTGCAAAAACAGAAAAGAGCTCGAGAGAGAGCGAGAAGAAAGAGCTCGAGAGAGAGTGTGAGAGACGAGAGAGCTCAGAGAGGTTTTGTGCTGAGTTGAGTCCAGTGAGTTGAGTTGTTAAACACCGTGGGTATCGGGTATAAAGTAGGGTTGGGAAACACTTGAGTCATATATGTGATTGTAATCCTGTAATTCTCCGATTTATAGTGGATCGATTTGCTGGTTCTCCCCGTGGACGTAGGTTCCGACACTCGGACCGAACCACGTAAATTTCTGGTGTCATTTATTTTTTATTGTTTCTCGTTTTATTTCGATCGATTTCTATAGCTCCCGACATAATTGCAAAATTACGATCCGCTTCCGCTACGACACCGATTAACAACACTTCCTCTGCATCTTCGTAACCCGATCATCAAAGCTATTGCATCCTTGAAAGAAGTCCCTGGCTTCAATGATTGCATGATCGAACACGTACTCCACAACGTAAGGGTGATCAGGCAATAGTTGTGGCGCAAAGGTAAGCCAGATACTTGGACAAGCTAGTTGCCACTAGGAAATTCGTTCTCATTGCAGACGAGTCAGATCTCCCTACCGGCAGTTGGTACTCACAGAAGCTAGTGGCGATGTGCCACGCCATTATGACCTGAGTATGTGTCTCAAGCTGACACGCCCATAACAACTTCATGGGACTCACTATTCACTCTCTATGAGGCCTGTCCATTCTCCAATTTATGACCATAATTGGACTTTAGAGCATGAAACACCGCTTCCTTCACTTCTTCAAGTAATGGGATTGGCTTGCTTTGACTCTGGCTATCCCTACGTTGATCAACATAGGCCGCCATAATCACGTTGTTTACTAACTTGTAAGGTTTATAGAGGTACGACTCGAGGAATGAATACTGACGAAGCTTTCGCTCCCAAGGTTTGAGCAACCGGACCCCACATATCGCTCTGATCATCCTTTCAATCCACACATTCCCGTGCAGTGACTTCTTTTGCACATACATGCAAATCCACATCACTTTAGCCCACTCTGAGAAGCCCATGAAGAAGAACTGCGTGAGCTCCGCGATGATGAACGAGATCATCATCACGCTAGTCACGAGTATGTCGACATTCAACCCATTGTTATAGTGGCAAGTCGACAAATACTGTTGGGTTTCTCATAATGCATCAAGAGCAATGTCGTAGCCCAAATACCAATGACAACATACATCAACTCCATCAATTTGATCAGCAACCAGCCAGGCTGGAATATGATACTATACTTGGTGTAGAAAAAATCGAAAAGGAACACGAGCTCAACCTCAACAACTCGAAACACTCGCTTATAACAGTCTTCCTGCGAGAACAATATATGGCGAATCAAGTACCATGCATTCTCGTGAGCCTCTTGAGGCAATGAGTAGTCTGCATATCTCAAACGAAGGAGTTTGAAGAGTGCAAAAGAGAGGCATGTGTCTTTTAGCTTGTTGTGGGGGTCTCCTTGTGAGCTTAAGAGCTTCCCATCACATTTCCACACCTGAGTAAAGACTTGAGCTTTGCATATAAGTTTATGGCCAAGTTAACTATTTAGATACATGGCTATAATGTGTCTTATCATGTGCAATCTTCCTTCAACTAATAGTTTAAACCTTTTAGTCGAACATACTAACTTCTTATCATAGCACAGGTCAAGAGTCAATATCCCAGCATTTCCTTCTTAAACTTATTATTCGTGATGAATTTACTACAACTGGCTCACACGAGATGGGAGCCATGTCCATCTCACAAAAAAACCTAGTGGGCTCATACATGTGTAAGAGGTTGGCTTAACACGGAATGGGAAGTATTAATCACAATCCCACATCACTAAGTATGTGATTATATTGGGCCCTTTGTGAGTATAATCTCTCTTTATCTAATAACTTAAATTTTTGCGTCAAACTTAAAACATGTCAAGTGAAATCAAATTACCCAAGTGTAATGAACGAATGAAACATGCTTAGATAAAGAACCCGAAAGTAATATGAGTCAAAAGTAATCGGAGTCAACAGAAGGAGATCCTCTACCCTCGTTGATGTTCCTATTCAGCGCCTCGGTAATCTCAATAATTGATTCATGTGAAAGAGGTTAAAGAGGTTACTTTTGAAATCTATCACTCAGCCCATCAATAATAGCCCATCAATAATAGAGATACGTTGAGATACTTTGCAAAGTAGAGGACACTCATAGAGGATAAATGTCTTAATCATGATCTATCTTGTGGTATCGTGTCTTATCTTGATTTATCCAATGGTATCATGTCATTAATAATGCATAGCATCATCATTTCTATCGTAGTTCTTCAATCGAGATGATTTTGTCGTTGTTGTTGTTTTTTTTTGTTTTTTTTTTTTTGTTTTGAGAAGAAGATACTTACTAAATCAAAGTTAAGAAATATCTAAAAAGTCGAATAATTGAAGATGCACCTTTTCAGCGGTGATCAACTCGTCTACGTCATCGACCATGTAGAGTGAACTTTCTTCACAACTAATCAAGTTCTTTTTTTTTTTTTTTTTAAATTGCGTAAGAAGAACATTCTTATCAAGTGAAAGTTCAGAAAAATGAATATAATCAAACGATGGTGGGCATACCTTTTCAATGGTGATCAATTTGTCTTTATTTAATGTCATCCGGTAGTCCGGTGCCTGCGCGGCCTCATTCGCGCGCAAACACCTCTTGATAGCAAGAAAAATGTCATACGCCCAATGCTCCTCTCCAGACGTCACCAAATAATTATACCCTGTCATGTTAACCGGATCAGCCGCACTTTTGTGCTCCACGCTCATATAATGAAAAATCAGTTTTGTATTCCTCTCCAAAGAATGCCGGCTCGCCGCCATCAAGGCCCGAGCCCTCTCGTCAGCCTTCACGGCCAAGACGATGAAGAGGCACTCGGCCGCAACCACCGCTTTGGACCCGCCAGGGAAGTATAACATCACCAACAAGACCAACCAAATCAATTTGATCACACGCTGCCAATTGTAGTTCTTCCACTGCTCGTTGTCCTCGAGACTGTATGCAGAGATAGAATCGTTGCTCCCGAGGGCGAGCATCAGGAACATTGCCCAGACGGGGAACAATTCGTTGCGCAATGGAGCATCTTCCATGAGGCCTAGAGCGTAGGTGAGTACATAGGTTGAGAGAGTGTAGGCCATGAAAATGAAGAGCCGGAGGTACTTGTTGTTAGCGCGACGTCGCCATGAGCCGCAGGCGATGAGGAAGAGGAGCAAGATGGCGGTGAAGATGACTAGGAGCTCGATCTGCAATAGCATCCCCATGGGCGTTTTTGGGGACATCTTGTTACCCATCGTGACATTGCATTTTTCAATCATCGCCAGCTCCTTCGCTGCATTTAGGTCCGTTTCCAGCAAATTCCTCATGTTTGGTACTGATTACTTCGCTGTTTATTCAGCTTCTAATTGGAGAAACAAATGGCAGAATTTGAGAGAGAGAGAGAGAGAGAGAGTATCAAAGTTCTGATTATGCTAGAGTACTGAAAACTTCTTCAGGGACATGGACTGCTAGAGAAACGGGGGCCTTTGGGATGACCAAGGGAAAGGAGAGAAGAAAAACACAAAGAAGTGAAAACATCGCGATGGATTGCAATGCCAACCAAGCCAAGCAACTAAGATAAAGTTTGAGGAACTAAATCTTAGTTCTTATAGAGCAGGGATACCAGGGACTAAAATGAGAATGTCGATTTTTTTTTTTCTTTTAATAATATGGGCCATCCGAATTTGTCTCCGACAATTTTCACAATTGCAGGAATTAAACTAGTATATCCATGAACATTAGGGAAGGTCCAATGGCAGACGTCTCTTACAAGGTTACTACATTGAAAGATGCTATGACTTAGAATGGTATAACGAGCTACATCTAAACAAAGCACATTAAATAGCTAAAAGTAGAAGTGTTATCCCCATTAAGACATGAAGAAATCATTGAATGGGTTGTGATATGTTAAGTCGAAATAAATGTCAATGATGAATTTATGAAGAAACAAGTTTATTTTTGAGTAGCTCATTCCAAATTGCACAATTTTCTATAATTTTATTGAGTTAGCTCTTGGATACCGTTTATTGAGTTGAGAATATTAAAATTAGCTAGTCTATGAGGATTTAAAGTTCTTCCATAGAAATAAAGTGTGATAATATGGGTGATTACTAAACTTTCCTTCAATAATTAATGTGATCTTTGGACTTTTTTTTTTTGTTCAATGAACTTTAAAAAATCCAATCGATGTAACTCTTCCGTTAAAACTTATAACACCATTAGCCGGTTTCTTCATGCTAGCGTCTGCGAGGCTTACTAGCCCAAAAAGGAAGGAAAAAAAAGATACGATGACTTGAGAAAACAGCATGGTTGTAGATATTATTATTTTAGCCCAATAGAGACCAACATGGGAGTCCACGTAAAAAAATACATCTTACATAGCAATATACTCAACGGAAAGACTATAATAGTCAAATTTTTTAAAGTTCATATACTAAACTAAACAAAGAAAATATCCATGAACCCTATTGATCAAAAAATTCAGGATGCTCAAGTTATTACCCACAAAGAAGAAAATAAAAACAACGTGTTAAGATGCTCACTCTATCTCTACGTAATGCATGAATCACACTCTGACAAACATGGATAACGCGAGAAACAGAAACATGGATGACACGTTGCCGGTAAAAAGGATACAGAGGAAAGTGAGGGAGTGCAAGAACTTTTTTCTCTGCCAAGAAAAGAATTTTCCTTTCGACTTGCTCCCTTCGTCTCGCAAGAGACTAGGGGGAAAAACACACAAACAAGGCCGCTTACAAAGAAAGAAAGCAAAAACCTCCGTCCTTCTTCTCTCCCTTGTCGGCACAGAATATTTTCGGGCCGTTTGCTTTAGTTTGCTTTAGTTTGCTTTCTAAATGGACTAGCAACTATTGAGCAAAAAAAAAGTGGACTAGCAACTATAAGATTATATTTCTTATATTGTTCTAAATGAGGTATCAATGTGAGTTTTTGTAAGAGAAATAAAGTACAGAAAATTATAACAAAATAACATTCACATCAATCAAATCTATGCTTAAGTTCAATTTATAATTGAAGTGAATCCGAACCCTGTCATGCATATTTATCCTCCAATTAAAAGAATAAATTAGGTGAAATTGCAATACGTATTATATCATAATACTAGAAAATGAAATATTTCAAGCACGTAAAATAATATGAATCAGTAAGATACACGAAAGAATAAATAATAGTTTTCATCAATTTATGGAAATCTTCATTTTGTGATCATTTTGGTGTTGAAAATGCTAGCAAGTTAATTTTTCTAAAATCTTCGTAAGAGTAAAATCATTTCTATTCCTCTCTATTTATAGAGAATTTGAATCGATATCCTTCAAATTGATTTCCTTTAAGGTCGTCTTGCAATTCCATATATGTTAGCTTACTTTTTTTTTTATTGAAATTCTCCCCTTTTTTGTTGGTAACCATAGTATTTCTATCTTTTTGTTTTGACAATAGTTTATGGATATTTCATCATTCATGACGATGCATCATAAAGAGCATTGTTGTATATCTTGTAAAAATTTGCAATATTTGATTTGTATCTTAAAGAGATCCGCAATATTTCTTTCCCAAGAATGCATAGCTAGAATTCCCTTGATTTATTTTCAAAAAAATAATATTCACATCATTCCTTTCATATTTTTTTTTGGGTGAAAATTTCGTTGGTAACGGTCGGTTGTTAATATATTTGGCATGAGTTGATGCTTCCAGTTAATTATATTTTCTGACTTGATAAATCTTAATCAGGTTTTATCATAATTATTGGCTTTTTTAATCTATGTTATTATATTTAAAATGTTATATAGACATTCAGGTCAAAAAAGTAAAATATTGAAGGCCGTGTATTATAATATCTCTATGAAAAAACTAAATATTCAATTAAAGAAACATGAAGTTATAGCTTAAAGTATGATGCGGATAATATTTTGAACTTGTTGCTGCTATAAAAAAAAAAAAAATGAATAGCCAAATGGGTTCAACAATGCCAATAGATGATTGAAAATATCTTTAATTGACGAGCTTGGATAGATCAAATGTCGATCAATATTGTCTTGGTCGCTCTAGAAGGTCCATTGAAATTGCCATATTGTTCCTTTAGTGAGTCCAAGCACACACCCATTAATTTGATTTTTATTTGAAGAAGTAACGCCCGTGATACAAATTAACATGAAGTCTTAGTTATTATTATTAAATGTAGCTAGATTTATTAGGTGTCAATCTAATATTTATTCATCTCAATTTTCTTAGAAGCAATATCTAGGCGCATAATTTTTTTATATATATATTTTTTTCAAATCATAGGTAACTCTTGTTTCGATCTTCTATTCGTTTTCATTATCATTTACGACAATCATATAAGTGTAAAGTATGCGTTTATGAAAGCGTACTTTGTAGTGAGAATTTTCACAAGACTTGTTGCATCCATATAATACGGAAACTCCTCTCGTTCAAAAACTTACTATGAGATTCAAAGTTTATTCTCATGAATTATCAAGTGACAATAATTATCTTCATCTATAAACAATCTTTGATAGTTCGGTCTTATATGAATAACTATATAATTTAAAGTAATGGGCCCTTAATTTTGTTTTGCGTGCCTGGTGACGTGTAAATTCCAAAATATTTAAAATCATCTATAATTATGCATTTAATCATAACAATCACCACTAATGATTCATGAGTCATATTTTTTATGAACTTGGGATATTGTTTGTTAATTTTTTTTTCATTTCTATAAAAATTATGTAATTATGGATTTTATATTTGACAAAATTTATTTCTATTATTTATTAATGCTCATATATTTGTATAAACAACATGTAATTTTTCTAATTATTCTCTAAAGCATCATCTATTCGTCAAATTCGGACTATCATGTTCTATATACTTTTTCTAGGGATCATCTAATATATTATTTGTGAAAAATATTTTATATTGTGTGTCTCTCTATAATCAAACTCTTTTATTTTTTGGGTTGAAATATAATTAAACTCTTTCAAAAGCATTTAAATTGCAAAATGATAAGAGTGATCACTGATTTTGCATTGAATCATAAGGATAATAACTCATTATGTTTTTTTTCATAGTATGGTGAAGACCACTATGTCTTTGTCTTTACCTATACAGACAATTGTGGAGGCTTCTACACTATAGACTAAACTAGTGAGGTTCGGAATATTGTTATTGATACAATTCCCGATGAAGTTTGTCACGCCTCTCAAGTGCAGAATGAAGTGGTTGCAGTAACTCCATTTGAGAGATTAACTAGTAAAAGATGTTTAGTTATACCACCGGACTATATAGACTATCTGTGAGAGCATGACTACGATATCTACTGCGTTGTCGATCTAGTGACTTATATATAAACACCGTTTCTTGTGCTCAATCAAATCTGTGGTTAGATGCGATGAAAAGATGAAATACAATCTATGAAATATGATAGTTTCTAGGAGCCTATTGAATTGGTTGAGAGTTACAAACTCATCCACTACAAATGGGTGTACAAGACTAAATGAAATTTTAAAAGAAATATTGAGAAGTTTAAACTCAAACTAATAATGAAGGTTTCACTAAGAGAGAAGCTTAATCTTTTCTAAAGATTATTTCAGCGTGAATATGGTATTAGTAGCTCATTTTTGACATGGAGCTATGCTAAATGAATGTTAAATTTTCATTTCTCAATAGATACCTTAATAAAGAAGTCTATATGATATAACTCGAAAGTTTTAAAACAAATGATTAAGGTAAGCTTGTGTCTAAACTGAAAAGTCTTATTTATGGTTTTAAACAAGTTTTTAAATAATGGTGCTTGAAGTTTCATAATGTTATCAATTCATTCAGTTTTGTTGAGAATAAAGTAAATTGGTGTATATACTGCAAGGTTAGTGAAAGAAAATTTAGTTTTCTCACATTCTATATAAATGATATATTGCTTGTAAGTAGTGATATTAGATTACTGCATAAGACAAAACATATGTTGTAAATGAATTTTAACTTGAAAAACCTTAGTGAGGTATCTTTTGTCCTTGGCATTGAGATCCGTAGGAATTTTTCTCATCGTATGTCAGATTTTTCTCAAATTGTATATGTTCATATTATTTTGAAAAGATTCAACAAGTCAGGAGTTGCTCCTATCGTTAGGATTGATAATTTGAATCTTTGGCATTGTCCTTATTCAGATTTGGGAAAACCCAAATGAAGGTTATACTTTATGCTAGTGCACATACAAGTGTTATTTTTGCTCAAGTTTTGCACTACGCTAGATATTGTTTTTGCAGCACGACTATTAGGTAGATATCAATCAAGTCTAGGACATGATTACTATATTGCTGCCAATAAGGTTTTGCGATACTGAAAATGACAAGAAAACTATATGCTGAAAAATATGTTCAAGATCTAGAGCTAGTAGGGTATTCGAATACAAATTTTAATAATTATAAGGATGACAAGAAGTTGACAATATAATATATTTTTATATTAATAGAAGGTGTAGTGTTATGTCAAAGAGATATATAGAAATCTATGTTATTAGCTACCATAAACGGAGTCTGTAGCGTGCTTCTGAGCTATTGCTTAAGATATTTGACTTCAGAACCTTATTAAAAAGTTGACTATATTTGATATTATGAATAGACCCAAATTTCGTTATGTTCAAACCCAAATAGGGTCAACTCCTGAACCCCTTTCTATAAATCTTCCATTTCAAGTCAAATGACTTAGAATCAGTTCAATTGGTCTTCTGAACATTTGTTGTGCATCTCATTGGCTTTCCAATGGCATATGGCTTGTATCGTTTGATGATCATTTGGTTACTATGGAGTTAGCCAGCATGCAATCAAGTTAGGTCCCATAAGGGCATTGTTGTTAGGACTAATGTAATCAAGTCCTTAGGTCTAGTATCTCTAGTTGCGCAAGTAGTAAGATATCCTCCCGTATTTTACTCGGTTTCTAGCTGACTAGAAAACATTAGTGGCAACTCCACAATTGAAATTCACATTGGATTAATTGAATAGGAATTGAATGCTCAATGTTGCACGAGGTATAACTTTGGGAGAATTTGAGTCAATTGAAGGCTGTTGGCTTGAAGTTGGCAATACCCCTAAATCTAATTCCCCCTCCTTGATTCAAAGGGATTAGATTGCGACAATCTTCTATTTGAAGATGATGTGCTCAATTCACCAAGAACGACACTTGCAAAACACTCCTCTGGGTAAAGGATACAGCAGAACGGAGATAAAAGGAGAAAAGGGGGAAAAACAAAGGAGTAAAAGACACGGCATAAAAGAAGGGCATACTAAAGAATATTTCTTTGCCAAGAAAAGAATATTTGTTTTCAATTGGCTTTTACTTTAATTTGTGTTGTCTTTAGAAACTTGTATGATATTAATTTGATAAATTTTGGTCACTTCTCTTTGTATTAGAAATGTTCTGGCTGAGTAATGAAATTGCTTATCGAAAAAGGGTTATAGGCTATAGAATATCATGAGAAATATATATATATATATATGAGAAAGATCACATCCAAAAGATTAAATTATTTGATTCACACAAATGCTTTTCACATTGAAACACTCCATTCACAAAAATGGATGACTTACCAAAAAAGCTGTTAAATGTAAATCCCGATATGCATGCCCAGCTTGAAGTCATGTACGCATAAGGGGGGACCGGAAAATTGATATATTATATTATTTCAGTAAATAACATACGCATATTTTATATTGTATTTTTTAAAAATTAAATTTTATTCGAAAATATAAGCAATTTTTGGACCTAGGGGGTGTGGCCACTGCTAGTCCCATCTTAGGTTTCTTACTATCTATGAAACCATCTTATCTAAAAGCCTAAACTATCATGTGGAAGGTGACTTCATGAATATTATGCAGTTGAAAACCTATAAATAAGTAATTGAGATATATTAACACCCATCTTCGAATAAAAAACTGACATATGAAATTGATGAAATAGGGGACACGATTAGCGAAATACATACAAAACATGAATTTTTAAATCTGACTAAGCCCACTGCACAGCAATTTAAGCCCAAGTTTTCTGAAGCCAGACCAAAGCAAATCAGGCCCGAAAATCACCGGTCCAAATATAACTGGAAATAGACCCGAACTTAGCAAATCCTAGTTGAGCCCAAAGCTAATATCTATTATTGGCTAACAGGAACGAACCTAAACCAACTTAAGCCCATGCTAATTAAACCTAATTAAGCCGTCCGCGCAACTTGCTCCTGGTTTGTTTATCCCTCTACTGATTGTCTTCCTCAAAGACAGGAGCAAAACCACAATCAGAGAAAGAGTTCACGGTTCTAAACGCGGTCACGAACCAAGGAAACACAAAACAACAACCAGCGTTCCGGGCGCAGAACCAAAATCAGAGAAAGAGTTCATGGATCTACCAGAGGCATTTTCACAAACAGGTATCGTGCGCTACCGAAGCATAAGTTTTCCGGTTCAACCGAGACTCCAAACGAAGCTGGGATCCTCAGTACACAACCAACACCACCCAGCGACCTAGCTAAAGAACTACGGGGGCCGGAGTTCACGTGAGCCCGACGGCCACGAACGCCAGTCCAGCGTCCCCAAAAGGGCGGCAAAGAGAGGGAGAAACGGAGGCTTACTGGTTCGGGCTCGAGGTCAACTACCGGGAGGAGTCGTCGGACGGAGCTCGCGCGCGGTCAAAGTGCCGGCCGAAGCTCCCTCTCGCTCTCCGTTCAATCTCAGCTCTCACACTCTCTCAGCCTCTATCTCTCTCTCTCTCGCTGGATTTCTCCCTCAAGAAGCCCGCTCGGTCCTTCACCGCCGTGGTGCCACCTCCTCCGCTACCACCGCCAAATATCTCGTGAACGGTCGCTTCTCTCTTTCTCTCTCCCGCTCGCTCTCTGGCTTTCCTTTCGAAGAAGAACTCCCCTCCACTCACGCTCCCTCTCTTGCTTTTAAGGACCTGCATGCATGCCCCTTGCCGTGCCAGCTGCCACTGCCGGCCTGTCTTCGTAGCTCCTCTCCCCGCCGTCCTTGCTGCGTTTTTATTAATCTATTAATTTTTTTAATATGTTTTTTTTATTATTTTTTTAAATTAATAATTTTCCGAAAATTTTAATAATTAATGCTAGCAACGCAAATGTTCCTAATTTCTATATGTGATGCAATTTAAGAAAATTTATTTAATATTTAAGGATTAAAAATTAATTCTTAATTTTCTATGAAATTAATGAATGATTAAACGGTTTGCCAAAATTTATGTGTCAATACTTACTAAATCAAAATTAAGAAAAATCTATAAACAAAAAAAGCGCTGTTGAGCTTTTCACAACTAATCAAGATGATTTTTGCATATATTTTAATTTTTTTAACGAAAAGGAAATCCTTATTAAATTAGAGCTCATAAAAATAAAAATAATCAGCTGATCGTAGGTATACCTTTTCAAGAAGGTTATTCTGTAATTTGTCAATTGATCTTAGTTTCTTTTAGCTTTGACTCTTGAAGATGACTTTTGAACCTTACATCCTCATTTCAAATATTTCTCTTAATCCAAATAATGGAATTGGGTTTCTTTTTTAAAGTTCTTTTCTTATTCCTTTTTTTTTTTTTTTTTTTTTTTTTAATGTTTTAGAGGAGACATTTTCTTCTTTTTAACCCGAACTCAAAAAAAAAAAAAAAAAATTCCCTAAGGGGCACCTCTCTGACAATGGTGATCAATTTGTCTTTTTCCAATGTTATTTGGTAGTGTGCGGCCTCCTCCTTCCCTCGACCCCTCTTGACATGTTGCTTAGCATGAACAAAGCCATTCGCCCCTCTCTCCTCTTCACCCCTATCAAATTGTCTTAAGACTTCGTTGTTTTCTCGGATTATGGATGATTTGCAAGCGTTTTCCTAAAAACGATCATTTGTATCGCTTAAAATAATTATTCATTGAAAAATATTTTCATTATAGAAAACCATTTATGTCTAAATAATTTAGTATATTATCAAAATATTTTTCGTTTTAATTTTTTTGGGAAAATCTCAAATAAGGATCCAAAGTGAATCTATTTTCTCAAATAAAGATTCGAAGTGACCGTTATCCCAAATAAGAATCCGAAGTGGCTAACAAGTCTCAAATAAGGACTTGAACTTGCCGACTGGTCAAAACATTCACCGGCCGGTGAAAGTGTGACATTTCCGGGCGAATATGGGCCTTTTTTTCCAAAAAAATATAGATAGATATTAACAAACCCTAAAAACCACCCCCAAACTCTTCACGTTCTTTTGACCTAAAAAGAAAAACTCTTCATGTTCTCACGTTTTTCTTCTTTTGCTCTTCATCTTCTCCATTCTTTGTCCTCTCTCACTTGAAGCACAGAAGTTTTTAGTTAATGGAACATAAATTGAAACACAACAAGAAATCCCTACCTTCGTTTCTTCACATCTTCTTCTTTTGTTTTCTGGCTCTGTTTCTTTCCAACGAAGAAGACAAATCTTGAGTAAAGCTACATTTTCATTATTGAGACACTCATGTGTAACACGAGAGCCTCGATTCTTCATTATCTTTTCCTAGGTTCACAATACACTTTGATTCACACTCCCATTCAACCGAGGTCAGTTTCGTTCAAAATGAGGGAGGGAGGGACGGAGGGCACGTACCTTTGGAACTCAGGGAGACAGCATCTTGCTCCATCAACGGAGAATTTGGGCTCTCCAAACAAGAGGGGACAAAGAACGTAAAAGATGAAGACCGGAAGAAGAAGAACGTGAAGAGTTTGGGGGTTTTGTTTTTAGGGTTTGTTAATTTCTATCTATATCGACCAAAAAAAAAAATCTATTTATAATTTTTTGGGACAAAATTGCCCATATTCCAGCCATCGAAAATGTCACACGCCTTGACTTCGGCTGGTGAACATTTTGGCCGGCCAACGGGTTCAGTCTTTATTTGAGACTTGTTAGTCACTTCGGATCCTTATTTGGAACAACGGTCATTTTGAGTTCTTATTTGAGAAAGTATGCTCACTTTTGGTCCTTATTTGAGATTTTCCCTATTTTTTTTTTTTTAAAGGGATACAAGTGATCATTTTTATGAAATATTTTTCAAATCATTTATTTTCCATAAAACAAAAAAACCTAAGATTAAAATCATTTTTGCTCCTATCTATGTATAGAAAATTAGAATTGATTTCTTGCAAGATCTAATTAATTTCCATTAAGCTCATCTTCCAATTCCATACATTTCAGTTTACTTAATTTTATGGAAATTCTTCCTTTTACATATAAGTAACCATTTAATGTCTATCTTTTTGTTTTTGACAAGAGTTGATGGATATCTCATCATTGACGATGCATCACATAGGGAATTGTGGTTTATCTTGCAAAAATTTGCAATTTTAATTTGTATTTTAAAGAAATTTGCAAAATTTCTTTCCCAAGATTGGGATTGTTTGGACTATCATCCAAGTTTCACATTAAAAGCTATCGCTTGAGGAAGTGGAAACAAAATTAGCTTATCTCATATTTAGGTTTATTGACTTGAAATAATGGTGAAAATAATGACCGATATTTGATCATTTTGATGCTTATTCATTATTGAAACAATGACCAAGCTCACATTACAGTCCTTTATAGGACCACTTGGATTGGTCAATATGTATTTATTGTGAATGATTCTCAAAACCTTCAACACTAGTAATACGAAATATGATGAGTTGTCAAATTCATTTCCCATATTAATGGATGGAAACAAAAGCCTTTTGTTAAGAGTATCTTAGAAGCCTTTTTAGACTAAGGAGCTCTCGTTTGATGTACTTAATAAATCCTTTGCACAAGTTAAGATTATTTTGACAATACCTTTTCTCTTAGGGGAATTTGATGATTGATGATGTCTACCAAGCTAGATGTCAATTCCATCATATTGAATGGTAATGGATGTTTTCCAAACAAATGAATTTAGCTTGATTTGCTCATGCAATCAAGCTTTCTCTATGATGATACTGTTTTGATAGTTTCTCTTATGACATTTATTCAAATGATGATGGCCCCACCCAATATGCTTATGCTACTAGTTATTGGCACATCAATTTTAACTAATCATTTAGTAATTAATTGTATAGAGAATTAGGGATTAATTTTCAACTCCCGAGCAAAAATATTAAAATTAAAATGCATAACATATAGTTTTATGAGCATTTATTATTTAGTTTATACTTTTATTAATTGAATTAGCATTAAGATGGTCTTGAGCTTAAAAGTGAACGGATTAGGCCCACGTAGCCAAACAAAATTGGACCACCACGGGGAGAAGTTTGGCCTAAAATTACATGGGAAAGATGGGCTAAATCGAGCTTAATTTAATCTAATTTTAGCCCCAGTGATTTAATTAATAATAGATCTTAAACTCAATTCAGCCCATTATCTTGATAAGGCCTAAAGTAAACCCCGAAAGGTTGAGGTTCAATTTAGGTTTACACTATATATAGATGATTATGCCTCATAATTCGAGTTTGGCAAATTAAAATTTTAGCACATTGAAAGAACACACTTGAGAGAGCAAAGAGAGAGCTAAAGGAGTCATAGTCGAGACCTCCTCACGGCCGTGACTTTGCTGAGTTTGAGGCCACCCCTTGACGCCGACCTTGCTGCCAATCGTCCAGTGCATTGACAACAACCAGCTTTGCCGCAAACACCCTGCCCGATATGCTCATGCTACTAGTCATTGGCACATCAATTTTAACTAATCATTTAGTAATTAATTGCATGGAGAATTAGGGATTAATTTTTAACCCCCCAAGTAAAAATATTAGAATTAAATTGCATAGCATATAGTTTTATGAGCATTTATTATTTAGTTTATACTTTTATTAATTGCATTAGCATTAAGACAGTCTTGAGCTTAAAAGTGAACGGATTAGGCCCACGTAGCCAAACAAAATTGGACCACCATGGGGAGAAGCTCAGCCGAAAATTACATTGGAAAGATGGGCTAAATCGAGCTTAATTTAATCTAATTTTAGCCCGTGTGATTTAATTAATAATAGATCTTAAACTCAATTCAGCCCATTATCTTGATAAGGCCTAAAGTAAACCCCACGAGGTTGAGGTTCAATTTAGGTTTACACTATATATAGATGGCAAATTAAAATTTTAGGACATCGAAAGAACACACTTGAGAGAGAAAAGAGAGAGCTAAAGGAGTCACAGTTGAGACCTCCTCACGGTCGTGACTTTGCTGAGTTCGAGGCCGCCCCTCAATGCCGACCCCGCCACCAATCGTCCGGTGCATTGACAACGACCCGCTTTGCCGCAAATAACACCGCCCGCCACAGCAGTAGCCACGGATACTATTCTCAATCAACAAGGTCAAAATGTAATGTGTGATATTCCGAATCCTCATTACTAATGGAATTGCAATGATCTCTGGATTGATCAGAATATCCTTTCAATTGGCTAGAATCCGTTACTTGAACGAACACGATTGAAAAACAGACGGCCACATTGAGTCGGCAAAAGGAGGGGCTGGAGAGCAACACAGACAAAAATCACACGCCTCCAGTTCTACATCGATATCTCACGTAGGGAATCTACGAAGAGTTCTCCTCCATTCACGCCAACTTTTGGAGGATATCCACGTTCCCATCATACAGAACACGCCGAAAGAGAAGCACAGAATGTTCTAAAGCGAGCTCCAGCTGTTACCGGGCGCATTCACCGAGTTCCTAGTGGCAACCTGCAGTCCCAGATCTTCCAAGCGTCCACGCAAGATCTCCTCGACAACACCGAGACCTTCACCGCGACTGTCCTTGCCGACGCCACCGAGTCCGGATCGAGAGCCCCATGAACGCGACCAACGTCGATCGCAACTCCCGTCGCAGCCCAATCCATCACCGACAGCGTTCCTTTCACAGTCTGAGGTTTATTGTTTTGCACGTTTGGACCATTCTGACAAGCAGTTGTTGGCCGTGAACCACTACATCGACGAACGAACGGCGCCCCACACGGCCAACCACTGCACTGTCCCTAGCCGTGACCCTCGATTTCGATCCAGTAGTCCTGCCGCCATCCATGCCATCGTCAGCATCTTTGGTCATACGTCACCGCCCGCCACCGTGAGAGCCACCCGTCACACTGTCGCCGTCGAGCCTCATGATCGTGATTCCGATCCGATTATGGCACTTTCAAATTTGGAAAATTAATCCCCAAATTAAGTAATTATCTTATCTCTAATCAACTTAGAATATTTGATTACCTATTTTGAGCAATTGCTATCTTCCGGTGGATATTTAATTAAATAATGCATATCCACAACAATCCTAAGAAATCACCCTAAGCTTGGAAACTTTCCTAACTTAACAACATACTTGGATGAGCATCCGATCTCTAACTATGAGATACGATATCTAGTGGCACGAAAGATCTCCCATTCTATCTATAATCATTTGGATACGATCGTCAATTTATCCATTTCCAAATATAACAGATAACTTTCTAGTTATGATCGCTAGTTTATTCCGTTCCCAAATTAAAATAAGATATCATTTAATTGAAGAATTATCCTTTTATTTGATTGTTACCATAAAGAAGAAAACCCAAAAATATAAATTAAATTGGATTTGATTCTTGTGAATAGCACTTCTTGTTTTAGATTAGATTGCATGTTTACATTAGGTAATTTATTTATTCCGAATTCAAAATAAAAAATACAAAAACATTGCTTATGATAAAATAGATTTCCTTTCTTAACTTAAATTGCATGTTTAAATATAGGTTTTTTTATTCCTAAGTTTAATTAAAAGAAAACAAATATATATATATATATATATATATATATATATATATATATATATATATATATATATCATGCGCATGACCCGTAGAATTGGCTCATCAGTTGCACATCATTTTGAAGTAAAAAACATACAACATTTTCATTTATTTTTAAAAATTTCTAAGCAAAAATATAAGCAATTTTTGGACTAAAGGAAATAAGGCCATCACTGGCCCGCTCTTAGGTCCGCCATTGTGTGTGCACCCATCTTATCTAAAAGCCTAAACTATCACGTGGAAGGTGACTATATACGTGGTAGGCCAATTGAGTGCATAAGAAAAAAGAGATATCTGGACACCCCATCTCACGTGAAAATTAAATAAAAAATGACAAGCGAGAATGACGAAATAAGGCCCTTTTGGTTCAACTTTGGAGAAATGACTTTGCATTTCCCCAAGTATTTTGAGTGAATGGGCATTCTGTGAAGGCAAGTGTGTTTGGAAACCCAATTTTTTGTGTATATTTTGCAAAGCTACTTCAAGGTAAAAAGAAAAATGAAAAAAATGAAAAGAAAAGGGAGGAGAGATGCAACTACAGGGGAAAATTGTGGGGGAGCGGCTGGTGGCGGTGGCGTTGGTGGTGTGGGGGCGGGCGGCGGCCGGGGGTGGCGGCAAAGGTGGCTCACCTGAGGTCAAGCGGCCCAGGGTGTCACCTGGGTCGCTTGACCTCAAGTGGCGGTGCTTGGGTCACGTGACCCAAGCAATACCCGAGGTCGCTTGACCTCAGGTGAGGCTTCCCAGCAGCCAAATTTGGCCCCCTGGTAGCCAGATCTGGCCGCTCGCAACTGAGCGCCGCCCACCGCGGTGGAGCAACAACGGCAAGTTCCTTGAAGAAGAAGATGAACAGTATTTTCAAGGGCAAAAGGGGAAAACATAATTATCAGTAAGGGCAATATTGGAAAGAAAAAAATCATTAAACCTCATAGTAGCATTCCAAAAATGATAAAAGCCCAAAGCAAATTCGGATCTGCTTTGGGCTTTTAGTATTCCAAATGCTAGCATTTGGCCAAGGACACCTCCAAATGCTGAACCAAATGCCTAAAATTTTTTCTAATAGGCTTTCGAGGCCGAAAGCCCCTTAGGAATGCTGAACCAAATAAGCAGATAGGGAATATGATTAACAAAAAACACATGAATAATCAACTTTTAAAATCTGACAAGAAAGAGAAAAACTTGACTAAAATACTATGTTCAAAATTTTTTTGAAAGTCCATTGGAAATATGCAAAGCAGTTCAGTCTAAAGGACTTTAGATAAATGCAAAGACCATTTGGTAAATTATGCTTTGACAAACAATTTTGATAGAAACGTTGTTTGGTAAAAAATACATTTAAAAGCCCTTTGGGTGAGTAATATTAGTTTTTTTATTTTTATTTATTTAAAATTGAAAAAAATATATGCAACTTTTTTAAAATAAAATTTGAAAATAATGCTAAAAATTCAAATATATATACATGCTAAAAAAATTAAATATATATAATTTAAAAAAAGGACCAAACCCTTCACCGGACCGGAGAAGGGTTGGTCTTTTAAAAATATATATATTTGATTTTTTTAGCTTTTATATATTTTATTTTATTAACCATTTTTTAGCATTTGAAAAATATTTAATGAGGCAAAAATCGAAAATTTTAAAAATTGATGAGGGTAGTTTTGGAAAAAAAAGTGGATTTCAATATTTGGCTAAATGCTGAAAGCTTAAAGCTTATCCGACTAACATTGAGCTTTCAACTTTCCAAATACTAGCTTTCACTTAAAAACTACTTCAAAAAGATTGCCGAATGGTCTAGCATTTTCTCAAGAGAATTTGGAGGCCGAAAGCTTCTTGAGAGTACTAAACCAAATGCACCACAAAACCTACTTTATCAAAGTATGACGCAAAATATATTTTAAGACTCAATTCGTTTCGTGGAATTTGCGACATTTCTAGAAAATGTTTTTCAAAAAGTCCCTTTCCAAGAAAATGCAAATATTTTTCGATGTCTGGCTGATACCTAAAAATGAACCTGTCACGCCCCCGATCCTCCGACGTGCGAACATCCCACTGGGTCACAAATGCGACTTCCCAGGACACGTCGCCAACCCATTCTTTTTATTACACATGCGGAAGTGAAACAAATCCCCATACAAAATTTAACTTGGGATAAAAAAGGAGGCAATCAATTACAACAAAAAAGGCTTTCTTATAAACACATAGATTTATATACAACACTAGATTGTCTACAAAATAGACCGGCTCAACAAAAAGGGAACTGTCCTATGACCAACTTGTCAGACACATTCGCCAATTCTTCAGCCTCCACCATCCGAACTCCATGACTTCCGGTCCTCCACGACCGTCATCTAGGGACCTGAAATATTATCCCACAACCGGGATGAGACAACGTCTCAGCGAGTCCTACCCTCTAAAACTCAATTAGGAAGAAAATACGCCTCAGGGCGCTCTAGCCACATAAATAGGATAGAGGGCTTACCTCGCCTCAGTCCCTTTCCTGCACGTCAGTACAATTCAATAAATATTGACAACCACATCATCTAAACAATTCAATTACTCGGATCGATTCAGCGATCAATCGACTTATCGATTACATGTCATCAAAATCATCCACGATCATCTCAATTCAATTCCACTTTCAATCACGGCTCAACGGGCAAGTCTAATCAATCCTCCGATATAAACCACGGTCCCCAAAGGAATGACCTATCTTTAAGTGGCATCACGTCCCAATGGGCAATACCTTTAATAGGTGTAGTTACGGCCTTATCGGCCCCACCCTTATGTAGTGGCATCACGGCCCCACTCGGCGACCTTGTATGTAGTGGCATTTACGGCCCCACTCGGCAATATTTTATGTAGTGGTTCACGGCCCCACTTGGCAATGCATATGTAGTGGTATATCACGATCCCACTCGGCATAATTTAGATTTGATGATTTTTCTAGATCCAACTCACAACCTTTCACATTTTCCAATCAAATACCAACACTAATCAGATTTGGGATAAATCCCCACATAAACAACCATTCAATCAATCGATACAAACTGGTCTTACCAACCAATTACGGTGCTATAAGCCAACACCGGGTATTTTCAAGTTAAATACCAAAACTTCTCCAATTTCACTCAATTCCACACTTTTGGAATAATTAACCATAATCATCAATCACTCAATTTCTCAATTAAACATACAATTGACACAAACCGACCGCTTCTTTGCGATCATTGTGAAATTCTAACAACCAGGCCATCCTGGCATAATTTTCGAAATTATTAAATAATTAAATTTAATTCCGAAAATTAAATAATTAAATATTATATTATAATAATATAATTTAATAAAATAATATTTATAAATTCGAAATAAATAATTAATTGAAAATAATTAATTAGGGCTTAAACAAGATTACACTAATTTAATCATACAATTAGCCCTAATTAAACATCCATTAAACTAATCATACAACTAATCTAATTTACATTAAAATAATCTAATTTAATCACATAAACCTAATTAGACTAATCTAAACACCCCTTAAGCGTCATTAACTCACTAAGCAAGAATTAGAGGATAAACTCACCGGTTTTGCGTGCCGGTGAGTTCACGGCGACCCCGACACCAAGGCGGTCGATAAACCCCAAAGCGGCGACACCAACCAAGGCCGGGAAGGGCTTGAAAACGGGCCACAAAGTCTCCAAAACCTTGCTGTCTTCTGCTTCTAATCTGGGCTGAACTGCAGAGAAGAAACCAGCAACTTCAACGGCGAAAACGGGCCGATCGGAGCTCCGGCAAGCGGGTGGTTGGCAACCGGCAGCTCCCGGGGGTCTTGGGGATCTTATAGGAGGTTGGGATGGGCAAAGGAATGGTCGGAATGGGGTGAAACAGCAAGAAAACCCGAAACAGGCGGAACAGGGCGAGTCCAGACGGTCCGGCGAGCGGCAGCTTCTCTCAGGATTTCGGGACAGCCGGAGAATCGTTCCGGCGAGCGGCGAGGTGCTCGGGAACGGCCTGGATGTCTTCTTCACGGAGATGGGTGGAGCGTTCGCTGATTCATCCTGGAAGTCGACTGTTAACTCGAATCTTTGGCGAAAGGTCAGCTGGAGCAGAAACTGGAACGAGGAGAAAACAGAGGAAGAAATGGAGTCCGATGGGCATGCGACGGTGGAGGGCTGTTGCTGCTCGGTTTCTCTGGTTTTTGCTGAGCTTCTCTCCTTCAACAATAATGGAGAAAGCCACAAATTAAGGGAGAAGAAGGCTGCTGAGCAAGGGGGGTCTCCTTGGGCTCTTTAGAGCTCAACACTTGCCATTCTCTCATTGGCTTTGCCCCCACCATGACATCACATGACCTCAGCCACTCTCTCTCCTCAAGCTTCCTCCACAACCTTGCCAATAGGTGCAAAATAGCTCTCCCCCCATGGCATACGAATTTGTTACATTTCCCTATTCAATCTCAATCAATTTCATCCAATTCTCAACCAAACACATCCAATTGAAGCCCAATTAAATCCATCAAGGTATCCTCGTCCGTCTCATGACTTTTTCCCATCAAATGATCCAACTTGCATCCCGAAGATTCAATTAAAAACGGCTCTCTGACAATCCCGAACAAAAACGGCATTACTTTGCTTTTCCGTCAAAAATCTCGGTTTGTAGAAAAATCTTCTGGAGATGAGTCGACATTCCTAAAATGAATTGTGACTTGACAGAACTTCCAATTTCTGTAATCGGGTTCAATTTCACGGTTAAATTCAATCTGGCGCGACTTTAGCGCGACCTAATCTACCGGGTAGCTTTTAGGAATTTTCTGTGCAATTGACCTATGGTTGATTATTCTCAAGCCACAAAGCGCATCTTCGACACCTTAGCGACTCTCGATTGTCGTAGAAATCTCGAGGTTTCGATTACGGACACAGGGTACCCAAAACGACAGAAGAATCGGTCTAGTGCCGGTCGACGAGGATATTGCGATTGGGTGGAATCACCCACACTCTAATCACATATCTCAGTCGAATCGACCTATTTTCTGATCTTTGTTCGATTCTGACAGTGTCGTAATGATCCTTGGAGATTAATACGGTCGAGTAGCCAATTCATGGTCGAATTCTCAAATCTATTCCGTTTAGATTCCTTAACGGCTTCACCTGATAGACTAGTTATCTCGTGAGTGGCCAACTCAGAGAAGAAAGCTATAGACGCGAAGATGAAATGCCCGACTTATTTAATTGAAACCAGAATTGGAAAATCGGGATGTCACAACTCTTCCCCTCTTATAAAAATTTCGTCCTCGAAATTTAAACCATTAAAATTCTTCTTCAAAATGGTGGGGTATTGTCGTCTCATCAATTCTGCTTCTTCATTCTGCTTCGGACTTCTGCTTCAAACTGCTATCCAAGATCCTCGATGCTGCCGAAACATTTCCAAATTGGCCAAACCAATTCTTGATTCCCAAAGAGGCTAAGCACTTGTCCAAATTTACAAAAATAAAAGTTGCAAAAATTTTGGTTCTTTTTCTTTTTCTTTTTTTTTTCCACAAAGCGGCTAACTGCCGCGTCGGGGATTCGAACTCCCGACTTTGGACCACGTGGCTTCATCACCGGATACCACTCGGCTAAAGCGCCGACGGTGTCCCAAACCGCTTTCTTTTCCATTTAAAGCCAAAATCCTTCTTTGAACCCGAATTTCGATGGATTCCGATTTAAATGCTTCTTCATCTTCATTTCCTTAAACATACACGATGCCCCTTTCATAGGCAACATTTAAGGAAAAATATATTTCCCTTACTTGAAATTCCAAGGTCTGCGATACTAATCTGCGATGCTAAACTTACGATTCTGAGCGGTCTCAAATCTGTCACTGATAACTGTAACTAAATCATTGATTTTCGAACCAACTCTGGACCTGCGATTTTCTAATCTCTGACCTCAACTCAACCAACTGAAGTTCTGAACACTCTGCTCTGCACTGACTAAAAAGGAACTATCTAACTGATCTGCTGAAACTAGGAACCTTTGGTCAAGATCTGACATAACTCTGACACTGACATTATGCAAACGAATTATCTGATGCACAAACACCTCTGCATGCCTAATCCAATCAAGATCCTTCCACGCATCCACAAGGTGGGCTGATTTTATTAGTCTGTCAATTACTACCCAAAATGAAATTATTTACACACTGACTCCTCGATAGATTTGACATGCCATCTCAGACTAGCCATCGGTCTGCGGATGATAAACATTACTATACTATAACTTCATTCTCAAAGCACTCTGCAAACTTTTCTAGAAGGTAGCCACGAACCTCGGGTCCCGGTCTAGAATAATCGTCACCGGCATTCCAAATAGACGAACTCTCTGACGCACGTACAACTCAGCGTACTTGTCCAAAACAAGGTCATTTTCTATTGCGATGAAGTGAACCGACTTCATCTATCTATTCACCACTATTCCAATCGAAATCATTACTCCTCTGGTTCTTTGATAAGCCTGTCACAAGATCCATTGTGACACGATCCCATTTCCGCATTAGGGACTTCGAGAGGTTACAAGAATCCTCTCAGATTACAATGTTGAGTCATCACTTGCTAACACGTCAAACGTTTGGCGACATGCTTGGCAATGTCCGTCTTCATATCAGACCATCAATAATGTTCACGCAGATTCTGATATATCTTCATACTAATAGGATGAATGATGTAACTGCTACGATGAGCTTTCGACCAACTCCTCTTTAAGCGCTACATCGTCAGGTACACGCAATCGTCCTCGGAACCGAAATGTTCCGCCTTTAAAAATCTGAAAATCAACCTTTCTCTCATCTGCCTTTGCTTGCACGACATTTTGAAACTCTGTATCTAACAGCTGAAGCATTCTGATTCTGATCTGAACTTCCGACTCAATTCTGAGGATGGCCATAAGATTTAAAAGGTGGCCTACCTCAGATTTGAAAACTGAATCTCCACTTTCTCATGTAAGGTCCATTCTTTAATCAGCATATGCACAAATGAAGACTCTCAACTCAATGCATCAGTGACCTCTTTCATCCTTCCAAGGTAACACCAGATACCACCATCATAGTCCTTCAAAAGATCTGGTTCACAATGGTATCTCATATTCAATTCCTTCTGAAAGAATAAATACTTTGAGACTTTAACGGTCAGCGAAGATCTGGAGCGAAGATCTGGAGTCTTTCTTCGCACCAACAATATCTCTAAATCTTTATAGCGAAAATTATTGTTGCAAGATCTAAGTCATTCATCTGTGATTTCGTTCGTGAGGTCTCAACTAATAGGACGAGTATGCAACAACCTTGCCATGCTGCATCAGCACGCAACCCAATCCTCTAAACGATGCATCACTATAGATCTCGTATCCTCCAGGACCAGATAGTATGGTCAGCACAAGTGCGGTAGTCAGCTTCTGCTTAAGCTCTTGGAACCTACGCCCGCACTTGTCTGTTCACATGAACTTCTTTTCTTTCTTAAGTAGTCGAGTCAACGGTGATGCTAAAGCTAAAAACCCTTCCATAAACCTTCTATAATACTCTGCTAAACTCAGAAAACTTCTGATCTCTTTCATTGTAGTCAATCTCGGCCAACTGATCACTGCT
Source organism: Eucalyptus polyanthemos subsp. polyanthemos (assembly GCA_017140185.1). Lineage (NCBI taxonomy): Eukaryota > Viridiplantae > Streptophyta > Magnoliopsida > Myrtales > Myrtaceae > Eucalyptus > Eucalyptus polyanthemos. Next base: position 13,415,924 of record CM029460.1, read on the forward strand.
TCAATCTTGGACGGGGTCCACGAAGATTCCTTCTCCTGAAATCACATGACTTAGGAACGCAACACAAGTCGTCCAAAACTCGCATATGCTAAACTTATCGTAAAAATTCAAGAGTCCTCAAATGACTCTTGTGCTCCTCAGCACTCTTCGAACACACCGGGATAACTTCAATGAACACGATCACAAACTGATCCAAGTACCCTTTGAACACTCTGTTCATCAGACCCATACAAACAGCTAGAGTGTTCGTCAAACCAAACGATAATGCAGTGAACTCACAATTGCCATATCAAGTACGAGACACTAAATTCGGTATGTCTTCCTTTCAAATCCTCAATTGATGATACCATGTCCTCAAGTCGATCTTAGAGAATATCAATACACAAACACAACAAACCATCTTTCTTCTTCACAAACAAGACTGATGCTCCCCAAGGTAATGCACTGGGACGTAAGAATCCCTTATCTAACAATTCCTGCATCTCCACTTTCAGTTCTTTCAACTCGATAAAGCCATCCGGTAAGGAGCCTTAGAGATTGGCTCTGTTCCGGGTGTTAATTCAATCACGAACTCTATTTCCCTTTCTGACAGCAAACTTGGAAATCCTTCAGGAAACATCTCAGAAAACTTCTTTACTAAGGTTAAGTTCTCCTTACTTGGTCTCTCAACTGTCACATCCACTATAGTTGCCATATAGATTAGGCAACCTACATCCATAAACCAGTCGTCTTCAGTGACGAACAACAGGGATCAAGGTCCTTTTTGACTTTCAGTAATTCAAAACTTTCGTACGCTAACTGAACAAACTGAATCATATCACTGATTACCACGATTCATAACAGTAGAAAGCTCCTCGAGCCAAACCTTTTTATAAATGACTTCCAAGTCATATATAAGCAAACCCATCAAGTACAATTATCATCAGAGATTCATCTTCACTTTACTTTATTACAACAATAGAAATTCTGCAACCTTCACTCAAAATTCTGCTGCGCTACTCTGATAATACACCTCAAAACATTCTTCCCTTGATCGATGCAGGGTCAATCCATTCCTATTCCTTTCGCCATCCTAGTGGCGTCATGACGGCGGTAGCAACGCTCGAGTCCTCTTGGACTTACATGGATAGTTCCTAGCCCAATGGCCATGCTGGCCACATTCAAAGAATGCTCCCTTTGTACTTGGTCACCGGGTTGACTCACACTTCTTTTCTCAAACTTGGCACACAATCAATGAGTCTCCTTCCTACTGTCAGGTGACAGCATGCGCTCTTTCTTGCATTGAAGGCCTGTTCTAAAAACCCCACGATGCGTTCTATGGCGCACTCCTTTCGATCTATCCCATCGGCTTTCTAGAACCGTTTCTGGCCAGGTAACCCTGTTGGTCACACACAAACAAGCACCCGTCTTACCAGGACACGGGGCTAATCCATGTCGGCTTTTGTCAGCATGACACACTCCAATCTGATTCATTCTGATCCATTGCTGACCTGACCTAACCATCCCACATTTCCAGTTGGACAGAAATGGGATACTTTTCTCCGATCATAAGCTCATTCCCAAACTGATTTCCATCTCAACTAAATTTGAACCTCGACTCAAATGCAACGGCTTGCTCTCAATCACAACTCTAGCTTGGGCCTCAACAGGCGCGACAACAACAACGGTTACAACACTGGCGGCGGTAAATACAGCAGCAATAGCGGCGGCTCGATCCTGAGCTTACTGACTCAACAAGCTTCCAAGGAACACTAGCGCCTGAACGATCCTATTGAATCTAGGATCGCTCGGTGCTGCTACACTAGTACCGACCTGCAGCGGTACTCTCACACACGCGCTGGTCTAAGCCAGTGCTCCACCACGACCACCTCGGGTACCGAACCCTGTCGGCATACCACCCCGAGTAACTGGTCTAAAGGTTCTCTCTAGGAGTCCTCTGCTCCTGATCACTCATCTACAGGATCTCTACAGAAACCTGTTTCTCAATTCTAATCCCAGATTAGAATTTGAGTGATCATCACCAATCAATTTACCAAACAACTATCAGCCACATGCACCAGCATGAAATAAAAGCCATTCCTACTAACTATCCCATAAATAATCGCACCTTATCACTCCATTCACAGACCCGCTCTGATACCACTTAAACGGGGATGTCACGCCCCGATCCTCCGAGCGCGCGAACATCCCACTCTTGTCGATACAAATGCGACTTCCCAGGACACGTCGCCGACCCATTCATTTTTATTGCACATGCGGAAGCGAAACAAATTCCCTGACAACATCTAACTTGGGATAGAAAAGCAGGCAATCAATCACAACCAAACAAGCTTTCTTATAAACACATAGGTTTATATACAACACTGGATTGTCTACAAAATAGACCGGCTCAACAAAAAGGGAACTGTCCTATGACCAACTTGTCAGACACGTTCGCCAATTCTTCAATCTCCACCTTCCGAACTCCATGACTTCCGGTCCTCCACGACCGTCATCTAGGGACCTGAAATATTATCCCACAACCGGGATGAGACTACGTCTCAGCGAGTCTTACCCTCTAAAACTCAATTAGGAAGAAAATACGCCTCAGGGCGCTCTAGCCACACAAATAGGATAGAGGGCTTACCTCGCCTCAGTCCCTTTCCTGCACGTCAGTACAATTCAATAAATATTGACAACCACATCATCCAAACAATTCAATTACTCATATCGATTTAGCGATCAATCGACTCAGTCGATTACATGTCATCAAAACCACCCTCTGATCATCTCAAGCGTTCCAATTCCAATTTCACTCCCGGCTCAACGAGCCGAACTTAATCAATCCTCCGATATAAACCACGGTCCAAAGGACACGACCTATCTTTAAGTAGCAAATTACGGCCCAATGGGCGCGACCTTTAATAGGTGGCGGAGTGTAGTGGCCTTATCGGCCCCCCTTATCGGGTGGCAATTTACGATGCGACCTTTATCGGGCAATTTACGGCCCAACGGCGACCTCTATCCACTCGGCAATTTTTATGTATTGGTATCACGGCCCCACTCGGCAATGCATATGTAGTGGTATATCACGATCCAACTCGGCATAATTTAGATTTGATGATTTTCTAGATCCACTCACAACCTTTCACAATTTAAAATCCAATCAAATACCAACACTAAACAGATTTGGGATGAATCCCCACATAAACATCCATTCAATCAATCGATACAAACTGGTCATACAAACCAATTACGGTGCTAAAAGCCAACACCGGGTATTTTCAAGTTAAATACCACAACTTCATCAATATTACTCAATTCCACACTTTTGGAATTATTAACCATAATCATCAATCACTCAATTTCTCAATTTAAACATACAATTAACACAAACCGACCGCCTTCTTTGCGATCAAGCGCGAAATTCTAATAACCGGCCATCCTGGCATAATTTTCGAAATTATTAAATAATTAAATTTAATTCCGAAAATTAAATAATTAAATATTATATTATAATAATATAATTTAATAAAATAATATTTATAAATTCGAAATATTAATTAATTGAAAATAATTAATTAGGGCTTAAACAAGATTACACTAATTTAATCATACAATTAGCCCTAATTAAACATCCATTAAACTAATCATACAACTAATCTAATTTACATTAAAATAATCTAATCTAATCACATAAACCTAATTAGACTAATCTAAACACCCCTTAAGCGTCATTAACTCACTAAGCAAGAATTAGAGGATAAACTCACCGGTTTTGCGTCCGAGTGAGTTCACGGCGACGCCACCAAGGCGGTCGATAAACCCCAAAGCAGCGACACCAACCAAGGCCGGGAAGAGCTTGAAAACGGGCCACAAAGTCTCCAAAACCTTGCTGTCTTCTGCTTCTAATCTGGGCTGAACTGCAGAGAAGAAACCAGCAACTTCAACGGCGAAAACGGGCCGATCGGAGCTCCGGCAAGCGGGTGGTTGGCAACCGGCGGCTCCTGGGGGTCTTGGGGATCTTATAGGAGGTTGGGATGGGCAAACGAATGGTCGGAATGGGGCGAAACAGCAAGAAAACCCGAAACAGGCGGAACAGGGCGAGTCCAGACGGTCCGGCGAGCGGTAGCTTCTCTCAGGATTTCGGGACAGCCGGAGAATTGTTCCAGAGATCGGTAAGGTGCTCCGGAACGGCCTGGATGTTTTCTTCACGGAGATGGGTGGAGCGTTCGCTGATTCATCCTGGAAGTCGACTGTTAACTCGAATCTTTGGCGAAAGGTCAGCTGGAGCAGAAACTGGAACGAGGAGAAAACAGAGGAAGAAATGGAGTCCGATGGGCATGCGACGGTGGAGGGCTGTTGCTGCTCGGTTTCTCTGGTTTTTGCTGAGCTTCTCTCCTTCAACAATAATGGAGAAAGCCACAAATTAAGGGAGAAGAAGGCTGCTGAGCAAGGGGGGTCTCCTTGGGCTCTTTCAACACTTGCCATTCTCTCATTGGCTTTGCCCCCACCATGACATCACATGACCTCAGCCACTCTCTCTCCTCAAGCTTCCTCCACAACCTTGCCAATAGGTGCAAAATAGCTCTCCCCCCATGGCATACGAATTTGTTACATTTCCCTCTTCAATCTCAATCAATTTCATCCAATTCTCAACCAAACACATCCAATTGAAGCCCAATTAAATCCATCAAGGTATCCTCGTCCGTCTCATGACCTTTTCCCATCAAATGATCCAACTTGCATCCCGAAGATTCATTAAAAACGGCCCTCTAACAATCCCGAACAAAAACGGCATTACTTTGCTTTTCCGTCAAAAATCTCGGTTTGTAGAAAAATCTTACGGAGATGAGTCACATTCCTAAAATGAATTGTGACTTGACAGAACTTCCAATTTCTGTAATCGGGTTCAATTTCACGGTTAAATTCAATCTAGCGCGACTTTAGCGCATCTTAATCTACTAGGTAGCTTTTAGAAATTTTCTGTGCAATTGACCTGTGGTTGATTATTCTCAAGCCACAAAGTGCATCTTCGACACATTGGCGACTCTCGATTGTCGTAAAAATCTCGATGTTTCAAATACGGACACATGGTACCAAAACGATAGAGGAATCGGTCTAGTGCCGATCAACAAGAATTGTGCAATTAGGTGGAATCACCCACACTCTAATCACATATCTCGTTGAATCGACCTATTCCGATCTCTAATCGGTTCGACGTGTCCGTAATGACCTTGGAGATTAATACGGTCGAGTAGCCAATTCATAGTTGAATTCTCAAGTCTATTGTGTTTAGATTCCTTAACAGCTTCACCTGATAGACTAGTTATCTCGTGAGTGGCCAACTCAGAGAAGAGAGCTATAGGCGTGAAGATGAAATGCCCGACTTATTTAATTGAAACTAGAATTGGAAAATCGGGATGTCACATACTAAGATCTTTGCGAAACAAATAGAGCCCAAGTCTTGAGATATAGCATATCATTTAATGTACAAATATTTCAAATAAATGTCGTAATGGTCATAGAGTTCTTTTCTATATCAAATCATTTCTTCCGATGGGCTTTCTTCCATTTTGTGATTTTGAATCCAAAACCTTTACATATTTTCCGTTTGCCATGTGAGAAAAAATAAGGTCTAACCATTGTTTTTATTCTTGGACTGGTCAAAGAACTGGCTTTCACCTCCGATTTTGGGTCAACTAATTCAACCGGTTTGACCGCCCAAGCCAAGAAAATAAACATTTTACAAACAAATTATGGCATGCATTGAATAGGCCCATCTACTGAGTTAGATAGATAAGACCTCTTAGGCGTGCATAATAAAATTTATGTTTCTCTATTTTTTTTCCTCGGGACAAACTTGGAACGAAAATTCGTTTGATAATACAATTTCATTTTTCTATTTTTGGAACGGATTTCTGCTCAAGAAATAAATTTGGAGCAAAAATTAAATGCCAAAATTTTTAGCTTTTCTATTTCTAGAACAAAAATAAAAAATAAAAACTCTTCTTTTTGTTCACTCTCATCACCGCCTATCGTCGGATGCTGGTCGTGATCGTCGGCCACTAGATGTCACCGAACACGCCCCCAAAAATAGAAATTTGATTATGTTATCAAACAAATTCTATTCTAGAAATAGAAATTTTGAGTCATTATTAAACGTGTTTCTTTACTCGAAACTCACATAGGGAATTGATTTCTGTTCTATAAATTTTGCCATTCGCATCCTTAATTAATTGTGTTGACACCTAAATTTTGGCGACCTATTTAATCATTTATCGCATTAAAAATCAGTGATTGATTTTAACACCTAAAAAAAATTATTTAAATTGCATAGCATATAATTCTAGATGCATTTATTTTGCATTTCCATTGGATTGATGACTAGGTTAGATTTGGTGATTCTGAACTTTAAATTGACAGGTTGGACTAAACCCACGACAAAAGCAAATTGGCCCAAGCCCGTATTATGGACTCATCTTTGTGAGATTTCAAATTTGAAAAATCCTATTGCAATTTTGAAAAAATCAGTTGGGAATATTTATTTTTTACAAAGGAAATCTAGAAGAGATGTGGAAAATAAAAAGTAATATTGCATGCGGAAGAGAAATCTTCACGGATGTTAATTTGAAAAAGAAATCGAAACCCTAATCATTGGCCTATAAAAGCGTTGTTCGTGTAGGGTTTTGAAGGGGGCCACATATTGATACATACGACCATACAAGAGGGGAGTCTTTTTAGAAAGAAAATTGGCTAAGTGTTCGAGGGGTTTGTTCAAGGGGGGACTTCTCTTGGTTGAAGAAAGAAACAGAGAAAGAAAAAAAAAAGTAAAAGTCAGGCCACCCAATGTTTCCACTGGCCTCTTCATTTTCCTGAACCACGCCCCAAATTTCTGAAGGGGAAGACTTCACGGGAATCCAAGGTGGCTGTCCTCTCCCTGGAAGAGAGTGGCCGACTCAGCCAATGGGGCCGGAATCTTTATCCAGACCTGGATCCCAGCTTAGCTGGACATGGAGACTCTCACCCCATGGAGGTTTTCCCTCCTATCCGGATGAGCCTTTTAAAGTCCTGCTCACTTGCTCAGGACTAGGGTGAAAAAGAACAGGAAAGCAGGAAGTGTGTGCGACAGGTGAGAGAGAGAAGTGACGTGAGAGCAGTAGAAAAGAAAAATAAAAAAGAATAGGAAACCCTATCACTGTTCATCTTCTCCGCGAGGCAGCCCTTGCCCGCGCTGGCCTCGCGTCCGCGCAGTCCACCGCTGGAACCGCCTCTGCCAGCCACCTGCGACGTCACAACAGCCCCCGAGCCCGCCTAGCTCCATCATCGACGCCAATAGCCGCGACCCAGCCTTCCTCGCTTGCTGCTCGCGGCCTCTGACGAGAGCAAGTCCAGATCCGAACGCCGGCCTCCGAGCAGCAACGCCACCCCGCCTTAGCCGGTGATTCGCTTGCATCCCGCACCGACCCACGACCGCCTAACGTCACTCCTACTCCACCTCTGCTCCCAGCAGTCCCTTGAAGTAAAGTGTGTGCTTTGTGAAAATCTCTCCATGGCTTTCTAAATTCCTCTTCTTCTCTAGCCTGGTATGATCTTTCGAGAAATGCAGCTTGGATAGGTTAGAAACGTCTCCATCCTGGTATTTTTTGGGTGTCTCTAGGCTCTGAACTAAAGGGCTGAGTAGTTTTCTGCTAAAAGGCTGTCCCTGAAGGGCTTGAACGGGAGTTGTTCGCCCAATGTGGGATGCATATCTGTAGGAAATTTACTCTCCTTCCTTGGTTCTAAGTCTAGGTCTATCCAAGCTGCATTTCTCGAAGGATCATACCAGGCTAGAGAAGAAGAGGAATTTAGAAAGCCATGGAGAGATTTTCACAAAGCACACACTTTACTTCAAGGGACTCTGCCCAACACAATACATCCTCATGGCCTTATATAGGCAAAATGAGGTGACAAAGCAACAAACAAGGACCAAGCTCATGGGTCCGGGTACAAACAGGGGCACCGGAAATTTCCGGGAAGGAATTATTCGCACACTATGAACAGTGACTGTACTGTGAACAATACTTTCCCTAGCCTAGTGCTACAGTAAAAAGTGAACAGTGACTCTGCTACAGTGAAAATGTACGGACTCAACAGTCTCGTCCGTCGCGGACATTGTAGCTACAGACTGAGTCTGAGTCATCTGAACTGTCTTCTAGGAGATGAGCTTCGTACTTCTGTTGAAGGGCTTCAAGATCTTCTGGTGAGAGGATCTGATTTAGTCTTCTTGATGAGGATGCTTGTACATGAGCCCAGTGGGATGCTTCTTCTTCTGCCCAGTTTGTTTCTTCATTTGTAGGACGACGAGCAGGAATGCTTGGCTGAGGCCAATTTGATGACTGTGCATAGTACGATGTGTCCATGTTCTGGAAAGAGGGCGAAAATCCCTGTTCGTAGGGATCCTGGGACAGAGGACCTCCAAAGCGTGCATAGGGGTCTTGAGTGGACTGGACAATGTCATCTTCACTTGTCATCTCATGCTCTTGGGACGATGCCGCTTGTCTGTACTGATCAAGTGCTCCCTTAGCCTCTGGTGCTAGGTCATAATGATCCCATGTAGTGGGTGCATTATTCCAAATATCTTCAGGAATGGTTTTGTTTTCTTGGCATAGGATTCTCTGGAGTTCTCGATACTCGTTTTCACAGAATCTGACAGATCTTGGATAAGATTTGTGGATCCGGGCTTCACGGCTGTTTAAGTGGGGTTTATAGGATGTGGTTCCTATTTCAAGTGGCCTATCCAAAATACTACCATTATTTCTGCAAAAATTCCATGGTCGTCTGAAAAACAAGATGGTGTGAACTTCAGGATTTGGTGTCATGGTTCTCAGTTCATTTTCTAAGTCTTGTTTCCAACATGTAGGATGATAAAACCAATTTAGAAAATCTAAGAGGTTCTTATCACTTTCCTTTTCAATGTTTCTTCCGAGCATGAATATCCTTGTGAGGTTGGCAATGAATCTTCTGGTAGGAATTTCAATGGCTATTAAGTACTTATTGGTTAAGTACCATAGCAGTGTTTTGAGCTGGTCGGGGAAATCATCTTCCTTCCAGATAAGAGGATGAATGAAAGGATAATTCAAATTCAACCCAAAAGGATAAAGAATCGAACCTCCATTGAATTTGAATAGGTCTGTGTGGGATTGCCACATGAGGTTTTCCAGGTTTTCAGTAAGACTGTCGTTCTGGATTTGCTGAATAATTTCCTCAGGATATTTCTAGCTTGGCAAATCTTTGATCTTCTCAATCTTGTACTTGATGCCATGATTGAGCATATGGAACGCAGGTCTCTTGATGTACATGTTGATCTCTACTGGTGCTTTTGGTCTTGACAAAAAATCAGCAAGCACATTCTTTTTTCCAGGAATATGCTTGGTTTCAAAAGAGTATTTTGAAAACCATTCAGCCCATCGAAGCAGTTGCGGATTTGGAATTTGTTTCTGTTTAAACTTGGTCATCTGAGGAAAAGATGCCATATCTAATTCTACCAAGAAGTGATGGCCGATGAGATGAAATTCAAACTTCTTGATTCCATTTTTAACTGCTAGGATTTCTTTGAAAGTGGAATGGTAATGCATTTCAGCTCGAGAAAACTTTCCACTTTTGTGAGCACAAAGGAGTCTCTTACCATCAATTTCTTCGAATAGGATGGCTGCCCAGTATTCATCACTGGCGTCAGTTTGAAGAATTCTTTTGCCTGTTGATGGTATTTGCAGTGGTGGGAGATTCTGCATAATCTCCTTAAGCTCAGCAACTGCTTTGGTCTGAGTTTTTCCCCACGGTGGGGAGTTCTTTTTCAGCATAGATTGCAAAGGGATCATAAGCTTTGCAATATTGGGGACAAAATCTCTGAGATAATTGATTATCCCAAGAAATTGCTGAACTTGTCTTGTCGTGAAGTTATCTTTAGGGAACTTCAATAATTCTTGAGCAATATGTGGGCCTGGATAGTATGTACCCTTGTTGAGGTGCATACTAGGGTTGAGCGCGGTTCCCGGGTTACTCGGGAACCGGAACCGAACCGGAGGAGGGTCCGGTTCGGTTCCCGGTTCCAAGGGGGACCGGTTCCGGTTCCGGTTCCTTTTTTCTAGGAACCGGAACCGGAACCGGTTTCGGAACCGGAACCTGTTTCGGAACCGGAACCGGAACCGGTTACTTAGGGCAGAAAAAGCTCGACCTTGGATGTTCTAGTGACTTGTATGTGATGTTCTAGTTGAAGTTTGGATTTGGCCTCTCAATGAAAGTTGTAAAGGACTTCTTGGAGTATAACATACTCAAATTTGGGACAAAACAAACAAGTATAAGTGGGTGAAATAGTTATTCTTTGGAAAGACTGGATCTGGAGATTTTGAGACCGACCCTTGATGACTGCATGGACTGTAAGGCAACCTTTTTGTCGAAATTTCACTTCGGTTTCTTAACAAAAGTTGTAAAGGACACCCTGAGGTACCACATATAAAAAATTTAGAGAAAAAAAACAAGAATAGGTAGGTGAAATCGTGGTCCTTTGGAGATGGTTAGATCTGGAATTACGGTACTACGAACAGGGATTTTAACCGTCCATATTTAATTATCTAGGACGAATTTGACTTCGATGTTTTCATGAAGTATCTACCTTATGGTCTTGGCTATCACATAGTCGAATTTCATAATTTTTGAAGGTCATTTGGGTATTTAATCGGAAATGTTTCTAAAACTGTGCAATCTGATCTGTTCGGATCTTGTAAGTTGTAATGCGTGGACTATATCATTTTTTATGATGTTCTTTTGGAAATGTGTTCTGCATGAAATATCTCTTTCATGTCTTCCCTACAACATATTTAAATTTCGTAATTTTTGTAGTTCATTTGCCTATTTAACCAAAATAATTTCAAAAACTGTGCAAGTAGAGAATAGGAAAAGTAAATCGATTTTATCTTTTAATCCAGAATGAATTGGACTATGATTTCTTCATGAAACTTGTACCTCTAGGTCTTAAATACAACGTGTCCAAATTTCAGAATTTTCTGAGTTCATTTAAGTGTTTATTCAAAATTGTTTTCAAAACTTGTACCTCTAGACATTCTTGTTCTAGTGGTGTTTTATTTTTACTTTCTAATTTGCTATTTGTTTTGAAATTTCTAATTATATTCTATTATTTTTTTGCAGTGCGAAGTTAATGTATCAAGATAACATGTCAATGGGATGTTACCGTATAGTATACACGTACATTATAGTTTTTTTTTGGTAACGTGCGCATACGTTATATTTTTTTTGGTAACGTGCGCGTACGTTATAGTTTTTTTGGTAACGTGCGCGTACGTTATAATTTTTTTGGGTAACGTGCGCATATGTTATAGTTCAAATATGAAAATAACAAAAAAAAAAAACCTGTGACAGGATAGGTTCCAAGTTCTCGGTTCCCACGGGTAGGTTCCAGGTTCCTCATTTTGAGGAACCTGTACTCGAGGATAGGTTCCAGGTTCCAGACGGAACCGAACCGGAACCTGGAACCGCTCACCCCTAGTGCATACCAAGAAATTCAATTTTTGTCTGGGCAATGTTCATCTTTCTTTGAGAGAGCATAATGCCATGCTTTCTCACTATTTCTGCAAACTGCTCAAGGAGTTGGCAGTGTGATTGTTCATCAGGACTGTAGAGCAGAATATCGTCGATATATACAGCTGCACTTGACAAGATTAGTTGGAAAATACGACACATGGCCTTTTGGAAAAGGGATGGTGCTACCTTTAATCCAAAAGGAAGAACTTTCCACTGGAAGTGCTGGTTCGGGATACAGAATCTTGTCTTGGATCTGTCTTCAGGATGAATACCCAATTGCCAAAATCCGGCTTTGATGTCGAATTTGGAATAAATGTGGGCTTTGGTTAAACCAGCAAAGAGAGAATCTCTCGATGGTAAAGGGAATTTGTCATCTTGGAGAAAGAGGTTGAGAGGTTGGTAATTGATTACCAATCTCATTTTTCCTCTGTTTTGCTCAGCACGTTTATTGACATAAAAAGCTTCACAAGCCCATTGAGAATCTGAAATTTCAATAAGGCCTTGCTGTAGTAATTCTGAGCATTCCATTTGAGCTAAAGCCAAGTGTTCTGGCTTCATTCCCATATGACTTGCCTTGGTCGGATTTATATCTTCGTTCTTTTTTAAGGGAAGTCGGACAAAGAACTCAGGATTTTCCCATAAAGGATGAGAACATTTTTGGGCAAATTCTGAATGGGATTCTGAACAGGATTCAAGCAACTTTTGCATGATTGGATCTAGTAAACTCATCTCAATGGAAAAGAGTCTCTGAATGTTAACAAACTCAGAGAATTGGTCTTTAAATCGAGACCCTTTCCAGGAATGATTCAAAGTTGAGAGATTTGAGTCATGATATCCCACCCAATTATCAAATCTTTATTGGGAAGGCTTGATCCAAAAATCTTTGTGGTTAAGGAACACTGAGGAAAAAACTGGACAGTGACTGGTGTGGTTCTGACATTCGTGGAGAAAGTATCTCCTGAAGCAAAATTGAAGTATCAGGTGTAAGGGGTCCAGTATTCTTCAGGTAGAACTTTTGTATCTAGAATAGAACAACTTGCTCCTGTGTCAATAAGGGCAATGACATTGATAGGCTTGGCAAACTTCGAGGTGAGGATTTTAACAGGAAAATGAGGACAGTGAGTTTGGCTTGAAAATATGTCAGGATTTAGCTCTGAAGATGTGGGAGATATGTGAAAAATATCTTGATTCTAGTCGACTCGCTTCACTGGAAGTTTGGTAAAAAGGAATGACACAAAGAGTTTGTTCAGTTGGTTCATCATCAGCAGAGAATAAAGATTCAATATCATCATTTTCAAGTGAAAAACCTGTTTCATTCTCTATGAGATGATTTTGACCTTTTTTTGCCTGAGGACAACTTTTGGCAAAATGTCATTTCTTGTTGCAAATGTAGCAACGGCTTGATTTCTTATGGCCTGTGCGATCCTTCCTTTTGCGTAGATATCGCCATTTCTTCTTTCTCCGGAAATGCTTGGAGCCATGTCTGGATTTCTTAATCGCATACTTCTTGTAGTGCTTCTTTTTCCGGGAACACTAACCACAAGTGCCATCACAATCCTGTTTGGAGCATTTGATCTTTAATTTCTGGTGGGAACAAGCTGATTCAAGACGCTTGTCATCTGTGATGTATGTTCGGACCATTCGGCGCTTTAGGCATAAATCTTCAAGGCATAGATGGACTTCTTGCTGAATTTCTCCCAAGGGAACGTCTTGTATCCTTCTTTGTTTTCCAAAGAAATATCTTTCTACCATTTGTGATAGCTCTTTGGGGATAGAAGTGAGGAAGACATGCTTTAGATTTGGATCTGCGCCAATTTGATAAAAGAGCTGAAGCATTAGTCGATAATGCTTATCAAGATGCTTTTTCTGAAGGGAGCAGCATCTTCTTTCAAAGAATTCTCTTCTTTTTAGCTCTTTGAGATCTCCGGGGGTTCCCACAAAAACATGATATAGGTAGGTAAGGGCATGGCTGAAATTGGGTGATAACAGAAATGTGAGCTGGTCTTGTTCTGTGAGTGATTGCCACTAGAATTTGAGGCTCCCTGTGAACCTTGTAACAAAATTGTAAAGGACATTATTCATATCATGGTTGGTAATAGACTGTGTACTCAACCAAGTATGAAATTCTTCAAGTCTTTCTGGCCATTTTTGATAGGGAATATCGTCAATAGAGAAGAATTGTTTTGATGCCATAGACACATGTCTGGTGGAATTGTTTCTGGTGGGGTTACTTGTCTGTCCAAATTCTGGATCAGCATAGTTTGATTCCACCTCCATTTCATAGTCATAGTCTGGAAGAGTGTCAGCCATGAATATTTGTGAAGTTGGTGGAACCATAGGGGGAGAATCAACTGTATGATCTGAGAAGGATGAGAAAGAGGAAAGGGATGCTGAATCTGATGTAGTAGAAGAAGTTTGTTCAGCAAGCAGAATCTGTTTTTCTGGGATAACAGGATCAGGCTCAGGCTGTTGGGTACTAGGATCAATTTCTTGCTTACCCAAATCCTTCAAAAAAGATTCTAATGGATTTGATAACATCATCTGGTCTGGCCTTTCTCTTATAACCAGTGAACTTGATTCTGTAGGTGAGCTTTTTACCTTTCCCTTTTCCTTTTGCAGTGCTTTGAGACGATTTCACATTTCTGCCATATCTGGTTCTCTTCTGGAGGTATCTTCTGGAATATTGGCAAAAATAGATGTTTGTGGTACTGGGGGTACATACCTAGTTCGGACAGGGGGTGCTAATGGATCGAAAGGTCTGAACCTTCCTTCTTCAAGAAGTTGGATCTGCTTCTTGAGCTTTTCTATTTCTGGCTTTGGGCTTTCAAGATAGTGATACCCAATATGTTGTCCTGATTCCAAGGCATGAAGCCTTTTCTGGAACTCAGAAAGTATCTTCCTGGTACTCTCATCATATATTCGGAGATCTTGTTGCACATTTCCGATCTTGGAATCAATGGCCTTGAAGGCATTGTTTTGTGCCAACAGAGTCTCTGATTGCCAGTTTAGAACGGCTTCAGCAGCAGGGGTTTTCTTCTGTCTTCCATGTTCGTCCACATCAGTAGGGGTGGGAATTTTAGGAAAATGGCGGTATCTACCATGTGGATCAGTAAACTCTTCAGCAGCGGGGAACGAGAGTTTAGAGCTTTCCTTAACAAGAGGAGGAAAGTCAGTGTCATGGAACATGGCAATAGAAGAAGTGGGTGGTGTTTGTGCTGGAACTTCGAGGGGGTAAGAGTGTTTCTTAGCCCATTTAAGGATTGGCTTGTAAAATTGGGAGAGAGCTTGCTTTTTCTGAGGAGGAGAAGGTGGAGGTGATTTTGGTGGGTCTGGTAGGGTTTGGGACTTGGTACTGGACTCTGGTGGTGGAGGTGGTGCATAAGAGACCATGAACTGGTATTTATCACATTCACCAAGAGTATCTACGGAGGAATCTCCGTCTAAGTACCTTTGGTACATCTTATCCTTGGATTTTTTTCGTCGAGGTGGAGATCTTGCAAGAGGATCTACCTCTTCGGGAGAATTTATACAGTGGGAACATTGGCAAAAAGGATCCCAAAAACAATGACCATAATGGTCTTTATAGTAATGAACAGGATGTCCATCACCATCGAAGTGTCGAACATGCCTTTTTGGGTCTGGTTCAGAAATGGATTGTGGAACACATGGTTCAATCATGAGGATGGTCTGGAAGATAGAAGGACCTTCTTCCTTTTCTTTGCCAAATTTGATGGAAACAGTTCCATCTTTTTTCCGTACGAATTCAGAGTCCGTTGAGTGGAAAGGCTTGTTATGCTGATGTAGCTTTTCATAGTTGGTGATCCAAGTCTCTGGAAGGAGCTTGGCCAACGTATCCTTTGGGATCTGTCTAGGGACATGAATGCAGGACGCCTGGTCATTCTGCATGGAGATGAACAACGCATCTTCATTCCCATTGTGGAAGTTGAGGTCGAGGGCATGATTCTGCACTCGGTAAACCATATGATAATGTAAAGTTGCGGCTATAGATTCAGCAGTCTGAGGGGCTCCAGTGAGCTGGACTTGGACTTTCAAAAAAGAAAGTAGCTGAGGGTCTGATAGAGCGATGTTGAAGTTTGGATATAGAGTTACAAAGACTGTTCCAGCATTCAAAGTGGTTTGAACAGTACCGATACAAGCATGCTAGTATTGTAAAAACCTGGTGTCTAACAACGCAATTCTTGCCACTACTGGCAAACCTTTGCGACCATGGAAGGTGAGAGCAAGACAAACAGCTCCATAATAGACATGAGAATATCCCTGTTGAACCCATTGCCTGGGAAATTCTGGAGGGATCTGAAGAGTAACAAAGTACTCTTTTTCGGTAGCAGGAATAGGATGCTGGTCGAATTTGGAGGACTGGACATACTCCTTTACTTGCTTTGGGGTTTGGTGAATAAGTTGACGAATGGAGCAGATAGGTGAGAATGATGAGGTGGGTTTAGCAAAAGCTGAATAGGGGTTCATAAGAGGAAGCTAGGTTTCTGAGATCTTGGTTTCATCACTAAGAGAGACTTCATAAAGATAGTCTATCTTAGATATCTTCGCAGTAGCTGTCCCTCTGCTCGAGCTGCCGGCCCACCGTGAGCTCGCGATGTCGCCCCGCCGCACCTCCTTTGTGAGCAGCCCGCGACGCCTGCAGATCCCGAGCGACCGCTGCGCCTCCGCGTCCTGCAACCTGTTGGAAGATACGCAGAAATTAGGAAAATAGAGATTAGATCAAATCATAGGGAATTGATTAGGGATTTTATTCAATCAATTAAAATCATATCTAATCTGTATATTCTATCTTTTCCTTTTTTCTTCTTCACATACATTGTAATATAATGTAACTCTGTGTATTGAATGAAGTAGAGAAAAAAACACAGAAAATTCCTACACCCTTTTCCTTTCGATTTTCTTTCCCTTCGTATTTTGTCATGGTATCAGAGCTCCAGAGACTCTGACATTGCTTCCGCTGCATCTCAGTTGATTGCCTAGAGGAACCCTATCCTGCAAAGGGGTTGCCGAGAGGAATCAAATTCTTTTTGAAAGGAAATTTTGTCAAAATGAGCCAATCAGAAAACCCTACCTCCAATCCAAATGAACCAATGTCGACGACTCCTTAGACTTCCAGTCCCATCTCCGTGACCGAACAACAGCTCGGCCAGATTCAAAATCCACATGCGTTTTGGCAGAATGCTCCGGCTCAGTTTAATCTGGGTCAGCCATTTCCGGCGTATCCCTACCAATGGATGCCATATCCATGGATCCCAGGGTTGAATCCAGTCACATCATCGCTGGGATTTCAGGGTAGTGTGCCGAGCGACGGAGGTCCACCAACCAGTATTGGGGCAGACGTGACCATCGACCCGGAGTAGACGGGCAGATCGAATTATTCTGGAACAGGATCTCAGGGACAATCTGGTGCGGGGCTTCAGGGACAATCCCAGGGAATACCACCTGGTTTCCTACCTTTTCCTTTCGCGGCCGCCATGGGTCGACCAAAGCCCGGCGACGCGCTTTATGTTTCCACTTCCGACGGACCGGAGTTGCGGCTCATCAGCCACCCTCTCACGGGTTTAGAGAATTACTCGACCTAGGCGCGGGAATTTCGGCGAGCCCTAATCACCAAAAATAAAGAAGGTTTCATCGACGGGACCGTTCCGATCCCGACCGACGAGAAGATGGGAAAACAATGGAGAAAATGCAATCAATTGGTCAGAACATGGATCGGTAACTGCATCAACCCAGAAATCGCGGTGGGGTTACCACCCACAGAAGATTCAAAAATGATTTGGGACAGTATCCGAGAAATGTACGGCAAATTGGATCGGGCCAAAAAAATTTCGCTTCATCAAGCGCTCAGCGAACTGAAGCAAGGAAACACATCGGTGACGACGTGCTTCAACAGGCTTTCAGCCCTCTGGAACGAGTTGGAAGCCGCTAAAGAAAAACTGGAAGGGGCCGAATCGACTCTCCAGCAGTACAAGGCTATGAAAGACAGGGAGAAAGCGACTCGGTTCTTACTCATTTTGAACGATTCGTATCTCACCTTCCGATCGCAGATCCTGGCGATGGAACTAGCGCCAACCCTCGGCCGTATCTTCCAGCTTGTGGTGCAAGAGGAGAGTCAAAAGCTTGCTTCGTCGGATAGCAAGATCTCCGAAACCCTAGCACTGGCGGCAAGAGTGGAGAAGGAGAAAACCCTAGAACGGAAAGGGCAAGAGTAGAGAGAGCAGCTAGGGTTCACGGAGAACCGAGGACAGCTAGGGTTCGCGAATCAGAAGCCCTATAAATGGGGCAGCGCGGACGGCTCAGATCGGATGCCGCGATCCGACGGCTCCAGAGGCGCGCGAGCTTCGGTTGATCTGGACAGTGGAGATATGTCCGTTTTAAGAGGATCTAATGGTCCTCAAAATCCAAAAGGATATGGGCCAAATTTGCGAAATAAGGGCAAATTATTTTGCGAATTTTGCAAGCGGCCCCACCATACAATCGATACCTACTGGAAACTACATGGCAGGCCTAGAGAAAAAGAAAAAAAGGGGAAAAGAAATATCTGCAGCAACTTATCAAATTTCAGGATCGATGAATTCTGTTAATCAGCCCATCACACACGGAGAATATCAGCAACTTATGCAGGCCTTGCAAAAATTGGATGTCCAGAAAAAGGGGAGCAGCTTTACAGGTATTTCATATTGCCTAGCAAATGCTATTTCAAAAAGTACCTGGATTATAGACTCGGGAGCTAGTGATCATATAGCATGTGATAGAAGATTATTTTCTGCTATGAATGAAGAATTAAAAAATCCTGTCACTGTGGAATTACCAAATGGAAATGTTGCCTATGTCACTACAACAGGAACAGTGGAACTTAATTCCCATATTGTCCTTACCAATGTCCTTTATATTCCGGACTTCCAATTTAATCTCATTTCAGAGTGTCTAGAGCACAGAAAACTCTTGTCGAGTTATTTTCAACACGATACCTATCTGTTTGAGGCCCTTTCGACCGGGACACCGATGGGTCAGTAGTCTCTCTGAAGGATTGTTTTTCTGGAAAAGCTTGCCTGCAAATTTTAATCATTCTTGTAATAAGAAATCATTGTGTAACTCGATTTCCAATGATAGAAATTTTCTTTTGCACTCCAGAATGGGTCATAGTTCTCAATTCTCTTACCCTAACTGTCAAATTTGCCCGCTTGCAAAACAATCGCGTAATCCTTTCCCTTTAAGTCAAAGTCGTTCCAGAAATATTCTTTCCTTACTGCATATTAATGTCTGGGGACCTTACCACATAGTAAATCATGATGGATCTAGGTTTTTCCTTACCATTGTGGATGATCACTCCAGAGCCACTTGGATTTTTCTCATGCAGTCTAAAAGTCAGGTTGTGTCCTACTTGAAAGACTTTCTTTCCTTATCTAGAACGCAATTTGGGAAATCTGTGCAAAAAATAAGGACAGACAATGGGAAGGAATTTTTTAATCATGAATGTGCGGATCTTCTTTCATCACAAGGGATTCTACATGAAAGCTCCTGCATCTACACACCACAACAAAATGAAGTGGTAGAAAGGAAGCATCGGCATCTCTTGGAAGTTGCCAGAGCTTTGAAGTTTCAAGCTTCTATTCCAGATACCTTTTGGGGGAATTGCATATTAACCGCTGCTTATTTAATAAATCGAATGCCGACCAAAGTTTTGGATGGACAATCTCCTTTCTAGATACTTTTTGGGAAGAAGCCTGACTTAAGCCACTTGAGAATTTTTGGCTGTCTATGCTATGCTGCTATTGTTGGGCCCAAAGATAAAATGGGTCCCCGTGCTCGCAACTGCATATTCATGGGATACTCTACCTTACAAAAGGGATATCGAATTTTTGATCCAAATACTGGAGAATTTTCTATCAGCAGAGATATTATATTCCAAGAAACTGTCTTCCCTTTTGCCCACCAAAACAAAAGTGGCACTGAACCAGGGCATTCTCCAAATTATTCTGCTGAAGATGGATCCGCAGATTCCAGATATATATATATATATTCCTCCATTTCCACAAGGTGTTTCCAACTCCACTATGAGCACAACACCTTTAGAGGAAGTCCAGGATGAAAGACTGAATGATGATGAGATTCCTTTAGATCTGCCTACTTCCGACTCACTTCCAGTGGAAATTCCAAACAATACTACATCTTCGGGAGACGAACCACCCAGACGTTCTGGACGTGCTACTCGACCTCCTACCTGGACGAAAGACTATATATGTGGAGTTAGGAATTCATCAGGTATTCCTTTTCCAATCTCATCTTACGTTTCCTTTGATCACTTGTCCCCAATGCATCGATGTTGCATTGCTCGTATTTCTGAAGAACAAGAACCATCCACCTTCCATGAGGCAAGCACTGATCCACGATGGCAAACGGCAATGGAGGCAGAATTGAAAGCCCTCATGGATAATCATACATGGGATCTTGTTTCCTTACCTCCACATCGAAAAGAAATTGGATGTAAATGGGTGTACAAGATATATCGAGCAGATGGATCGATCGAACGATACAAGGCGCGACTGGTGGCTAAAGGCTTCACACAGAAGGAAGGTTTCGATTATCACGAGACCTTTTCCCCGGTGGCCAAAGATGTCACAGTTCACTCTTTTCTCTCTGTAGCAGCTTCTCACGATTGGTTATTACATCAAATGGATGTCCATAATGCCTTTCTCCATGGTGATTTAGATGAGGAGATATATATGGAAATACCTCCAGGATTACGGAGACATGGGGAGAATAGAGTATGTCGTCTCCGTAAATCCTTGTACGGACTCAAGCAAGCATCCAGACAGTAGTATGCGAAATTTGCTGAATCACTAATAGATGCTGGCTTTCAACAATCTAGATTCGATTATGCTGTCTTCACATGGACTCAAGGTACGTCATCTATCTACTTGATGATATATGTAGATGACATACTCATTATGGGGAATGATGAGATAGCTATCAAAAGCCTTAAAGCGTACTTGCATTCTACTTTTCATATTAAAGACTTGGGATCGCCAAAGTATTTTCTTGGGATTGAGATTGCTCAATCTGGCCAAGGAATCTCTCTCAGTCAGAGAAAATTTGCATTGGAGATCATTTCAGAGGCAGGATTATCTGTATGTAAACCAGCTGTAGTACCGATTGAACAGAATGTCAAACTGACAACCGCTGAGTATGATGTTGAAGTAGCTCAAGAGGCAAACCCTACTCTCAAGGATCCTTTCGGCTATCAGAAGCTTGTCGGGAAGCTCATATATTTAACTATGACCAGACCAGACATAAGTTATGCTGTGTAAACACTTAGTCAGTTCATGCATAAGCCAAAGCAGTCTCATATGAATGCCGCGCTGAAAGTCATGAGATACTTGAAGAAATGTCCTGGTCTTGGGATTCTTCTCTCTAGGAAGTGTGACATGAGAATGACCACATATTGCGACGCATACTATGCAACGTGTCCTATGAGCAGAAGATCGATAACCGGATTTTGTATCAAATTGGGGGATTCTTTACTTTCCTGGAGAACGAAGAAACAACCAACTGTCTCGTTGTCTTCAGCAGAGGCAGAATACCGAGAATGGCTAAAACCACATGTGAAATAGTGTGGTTGAGAGGGTTACT
The DNA here is from genome assembly GCA_017140185.1 of Eucalyptus polyanthemos subsp. polyanthemos. NCBI lineage: Eukaryota > Viridiplantae > Streptophyta > Magnoliopsida > Myrtales > Myrtaceae > Eucalyptus > Eucalyptus polyanthemos. The sequence continues at coordinate 13,437,134 of CM029460.1, forward strand.
TCAAGATCTTGGAGTGCAAGTCAAGGGACCAACAAAGTTGTTCTGCGACAATGATGTAGCCCTCAAACTTGCATCCAATCCTATCGTGCATGAGAGAACAAAGCACATTGAAGTAGATTGTCATTTCACCCGGGAGAAAATCCAGGAAGGGATGATTGAGGCACAAGGAATTGGAACTCAAGAATAACCGGCGGATGTCTTCACCAAACCTCTGTGTCAAAGACAGCATGCGTATCTCTTGAGCAAGCTAGGCATCTTGGACATCTACAAGCCACCAGCTTGAGGGGGAGTGTTGGAAGATACGCAGAAATTAGGAAAATAGAGATTAGATCAAATCATAGGGAATTGATTAGGGATTTTATTCAATCAATTAAGATCAGATCTAATCTGTATATTGTATCTTTTCCTTTTTTCTTCTTCACATACATTGTAATATAATGTAACTATGTGCATTGAATGAAGTAGAGAAAAAACACAGAAAATTCCTACACCCTTTTCCTTTCGATTTTCTTTCCCTTCGTATTTTGTCACAACCCTCCGCCTTCTTCTGCCACCGTCGCCGCAGCAGCTCACGATCGCAACAAGCTTCTGTCACTAGCGACACCCGCCGCTGCTGCCCGGGCCACTAGCCTGCTGCTGCCGTTCTACTTCTACCGCCGCCCGCAGATCCCGAGTCCCTCGCTTGCCTCCCGTCTCGCCATCCTCCGCGCCCCTGCTCCGGTCCGCTCGCTGCAACGAACCGCGACGTCAGCAGCCCACGACGGTCGCTGCGCCTCCTGCCTCCGCGCCCTTGCAGCAACTCACGACGCCGCAGCAGCCCGCCACCTCACCGGAGCCCCGATCAACAGCCTCTCTTACTCGCTGCCAGTCCACTCGACGCTGGTCCACCACCGTCGCCCCCTCACCGGGAACGCCTAAGTGACCATCATAGCTGCCAACGTTGTTTGGAAAGCAAAAGCATAAAAGGAAAAAAGAAAAATCACATTAACTAGTTTGTTCTATTTTGTTTTCTTATTATTTCATTTTATTTTGCTTTATTTCTTTTTTTTTTAGTATAATTATTCCTTAATGTAAGATTGAAGCTCCCGATATAAAATTGCTTCCGAAATTTGGGATTGACAGTCCGATTTTCGTGCTCGAAATCTGACTCGCAATCGCAATCGTTTGAAAATTGCCAATCCAATCTCAAGCTTAAGATTCAATTCGCGATTTAGTTAAAATTGGCCAACCAGATCTCATGCGCGAAATATGATTCTTCAATTTTTGAATATCAATCTTATCTCGGCTTTGATTTGTCAAGTCGTGTTGTTTAAATTAATTTTTTTCGTAAAAAAAATAAAAAAAAAAATGTGAGTTAGATTAGATTTCTTGTTTTAGGGTTTTTGCATATTTAGAATAGGAATTTTATTTCGCATTTTTAAAATAAAAAAATCAATCAATTTAGGTTGCTAGTTTTTTTTATAAAAAAAAAAAAAAACTTAGGTTGCACATTTAATTATTGGAAAATTCTTAATTTCTAAATTAAAAAAAAAAACCTAGAATTATGGCATTCTTTGTACATCATTGCATGTTAGGATAAAATTGCACATAATTTAATCCTAGATAATGGTTTTTAATTCATTTTAAGTTTAGATTAGTTTTTTTAGATAGACTGCATTTTAGGTTATGGATTGTTAAGTTAAGATAATATATTGGTTTAAATTAGGGTTTAGCCCGACCTAATCCTTAATATAAATTAGATAAATCTTAATCTAGCTAGATAATTTTTGCAATTTTCTAATTTCGAAATTTCATGGAAAATACAAAAAAATTGTTTTAGAATAAATCAATTTCATTCTTTAGTATAGACTGCATTTTATTTATATCTAGTTTAGATCATATTGCTATGTCATATCATTTCATGTTAGATTAGTAATATTGCATTGCATAAAGCATGATTTTCATTTAAAAAGTGAAAACAAAAAGAAATTGCGTATTAATTAAAAATCATATTTAGGGTTGTTGATATGAATTCTGATATAACAATGCAGATACTTTCGTTGCTATGAGGTAAGCCCTGCCATTTATTCACTGCTTTATGTGGGTGTTAAATTAGTGGTTTGCGCACCCGCATGATCACCTCACATGTTAGGGAGATAAATTAAAATCAATTCAAGCCGCTTGTCGAACATTTTTTCAAAATAAAAGAAAATGTACCAAAAGGGCGTTAGAGAAAACTAGCGTAATCAAGTCATCGGACTCACAATTTCTGGTTTGTAGGAGTAAAGTAAATATCCTGTTATTTACCTGAGTTTTTAATCGGCCCACCAAAAATATATTAGTGGCGACTCCCAATTAAAAAAAAAAAAATCAATTGCATGTTAAGAACTTGAACCTAAAGTCGCGAATTAGTATGGGCTTGGAAGAGCCCGAGTTAAGTCTAAACTTAGTAATCTATTAGCCAAATTTTAGGTGGTGCACTCGAAAATTTGGTCGCAACATATTGTATTAGCCTGTCTTGTACATTTAAGATCATGGGATCAATCCTCCTGTCCTTGCCTCACCCCTTAAAATTTTTACACTAGGTTTGGGCGATGAGTCGATTAGATTATCTAGTTTCGTCGGATTTGACTATGTCCTTTTTAGCATTCAAGCTATTAACAAGATCAAACCATAAATACTCCGCCGCGAAGCGGTGCACGGAGGTTCCCTGGGTCACAAAAAAAGAAAAAAAAAAGATCAAACCATAAAACAGTCTTCTTCCCAATTCAACGTGTTAAGCTAACAAGTTTGATCTGGTTTAAGAAGACTAGATTTCACTACGAGTGGTGAAAGTGTTCACACTACTTTTAGAGGTGGCACAATAATTTTAGAACATGTTTTGACTCGTATATTATTGTAAATTTCGTCATTTAGGCCGTGCATGCCAAACATTTTATTTCTTTTATTCTTTGTTTTTCTATCCCTCGGAATAGATTTGGAATAGAAATCCATTTAGTAACATAATTTCTTTTTTTTTTTTAATTTTTGGAACAAATCTCTATTTTAGAAATAGATTTGGAGGAAAAATCAGAAGCTAAAACTTTGAGCTTTTCTATTTTTGAAACGAAAGTAAGAAATGAAAACTCTTTTATTATTCACTCGTCATTGCTTTTTGCTTCTCACCCGCTACTCGTGGGATGCCGGACACCGACCGCTTGCAACGCTCGTCATCCGTTGCCCACCGCCAAATGTTAGCTACTTGCCATGGGTTGCTAGACGCTTGCTGCCCGTCACCTGCCGCTGGACACCAGCTGCCAATTGCCGCCACCCTAGAAATAGAAATTTTATTGTTATCGAACGAATTTCTGTTCCAAAATAAAAATTTTGAGTTGGTATCAAATATGTTTCTTTACTCAGAAACTCATTCGAGAAATGTAAATTGATTTTTGATCCAAAAATATTGTCATCCTTAAGGTTTGGATCTACCTTATTAACGATCTATATTGATAAAAAAAAAAATGTAGGGGAAAAATAGTGCTATGATTGAAAAAAGAAAGGGAAATTAAAAGAGAGAGAGAGAGAGAGAGAGAGCAGTAGTGACACTTGCGGCCACATCCGGCAGTGATCCAAATGGCCATGTTTCAATAGTCACAGGAGGCAAGCATCTTCAACGTCGATCGTGCTCTCCAGTGGTCGCTAAAGTACATGTAGATCTATAATTATGACATTTCTTCTTTTATTTTTTGGCTAAGATTCCTGATTTGTTAATTGCTCATTTTTAATGTGGTGCTTGATCTAGATAATATTATATGATGAAGTTTAAATGTGTTATATGGTGAGCATGGCTTTAAGTTGAATATGGAACTGCATAAAGAAAATAGGTCTGAATATGTTATATCATAAAAACCCATCGATACATTTACAAATGAGTCAAATCCCACCTGGCTAATCCATCCATTCGCTAAGTTACACTGAAAAAGGAACCTCTCCTCTAATAGGTTGTGTAGGCCTCCCCAACTTTTTTGGGATTTATTATGTATTGACTCATGTCAACAACGCTTATTTGGCATTGCTTTAGAACAAATGAAATGGTATTTATGTTGACAAAAAGAACCCATCCATTTGCCACCTCTATGCTCTAGCTATTGTCCCGACCTTTGGCACGCATCGGCAGTCTCTCTCATCGCTCATTTGCATATTTAACACCAAAAGTCGCAACCCCACCAAAAAATTCCAGACCTCGATCCTTCTTTCTCTCTTCCCTTTTTCCCTTCTACTCCCTTTCCATGGGAATATATAGAGCCGGTCAAGGTCGTCGCTTGATTCAACGGTTGGAGTCCTCGAGTAGGACAATCGGACGGCAACAAGCGGGTGGGCCCTCCACTCAGAACAAAACAGAAAAAATAAAGGCCGAAGTCCAAAGTGGGGCGGTATTTATACGAAGCTGCGTGGAAATTTCATCAGAATCAGCCCCACCCTACAGGAACACGTCTCCCCATATCCACATTTCACAAGTTGATTTTTTCCCTGTTGACCGAGTCAACCTCGCTGCTCTATAAGAAACAGGGCCCACCAGCCCCCTGCTTCCTCACCATCTCTTCTAAAGCCCTTCAATCGCAAACAACTCTCTTGAGGCAAAGAAGAGGTTCGAACAAGATTGACACTCCTCAATCTTGCTCTTACCTAGTGTTCTTCGGGTAATGTCTCGCAATCTTCTTCGCAGAGTTCTTCAGGCCTTTGATAACGTATATTCATCACGATGTTCCACTTTAGTTACTGTCATTTGTCCATGCAGAAGCAGATCCATGTGAAAGCCCTGACGGGTAAGACCATAATCGTCAAAATGGAGAGTTCAGAGACAGTCCACAACGTGAAGGTCAAATTACATGACAGAGAAGACATTCCCCTGGATCAGCAGAAGCTGATCTTCGCAGGCAAGGAGCTTAAGAATGGCTTCCGGACGCTCACCAAGTATGACGTTCACAACAAGTCTGTGCTCCACCTCAATCTCTGCCGAAAGGCCAAGAGAAAAGGTATGTGGCGCTTTCTCACTTTGGCCTGGCGGCTTCTGAGGTGATTTGGTAGTCTCTGTATTTGGGAGTTGATAGATTGTTACTAGTTTGGTGAACAGAATAAATTGGTCTCGCACATCAGGAAAAAGCTTATCCTGAGAGTTTGTCAATTGAAGACGACGGGGACGACCTTGCTATTCTGCATAGCGAACCCAATCTAAGACAACCAATGTAAGGATTTTTCAACTTCATGAATTGACATATATGTTTTTTCCCATTTTGAGAGCTTTGTATGAGTCTAAATATGGCAACTGTATGAATGAGTTTGAAGAATCTGAAGAATCTTGAAGTGATTTAGTGTACTGTACAAAGTGATGTTATATTTGATTTTCTGTCGTAAAAAAAAGGTCAATATGTGCACAGGCTCAATTTGTCGGCTGAATCGTCTGTGTTTAGAATCTACATGTTTAATTTGTATGACCATTTCCATTGCTGAAAGAGCGAGGGCTTTCAGCTTCAACGTAAATTGTGGCAATGCGGGTGTGATAGATTAAACACGACTTGGTGTAGGCTGCTTTTTCATTAGTTCATCGGAGAAATAAAGGAACATCCGCAGTTGAACTTTTGTCATAGGCCAGTCGAATAGGACTTGCTTAAATCATTCTTTTGTGATAAACAAACGCCCCTAACAACAGGCGAAGGAGAGAATATCGATAGATAAAGCATTTGCTCTTCTGCATTCTTTTCAGGGTGCGATTAAATGACTTCAACTGCATATTAATTATTCTTTAGTTTGTTTCTTGTTAGATGTATCTGCAGATGAGGATGATACAGATATGGAATCCAAGATCTGATGGGAGATCGATACTCTCAAAGCCTACCAGACAGTCAACCATATTAGTACTACTTAGTACTGATATTATAACTCAAACGCGCATCAAGTTGGATGCAAGATCGACACATCACCATACACACGTTCTTCAAGACTGTCATGTTGGCAGGCCTTACATGGTTGGATTTAGAGTTCTGTTGAACCAAAGCATTCGAAGGGGAAGGCCATTCATGCTTCTGATGCTTAAGTTGGCATGGGGGGCTTTTGTTTACTTCACATGGAGAATTAGAAACATGAAACTTCTCAACGAAAATCATTTGATGTGATGTAAAACAACAAGAAGAATGATTTTTCCAAGAGATAATTCTTGAAAGATGAATGGTTTTGCAAGAGATAATTCTTGCCACCACATGGTCGACCTTCTCCTCAATAATAGAGGGATCTTGTAATTCCTCTCCTTTTTTTTTAAAAAAAAAAATATTGCTAGCCCTTTTTTTGTCCTCTTCTTCACCTGCCAGCCACGTCAAAATAGACAAACGAAGAATTTTTCCTCTTATCTAGTGTTTTGGGTGATCGGTCCACTTGACGCACGATCGTGGAACGAGTGAGCTTACGAGAATAAATCGCAGGGCCTTGACTGTCATGCTTTAATTAATTGACTTGTTCGGAAACTGCACCGATCGAAATTTCTTCGATCGAAATCAAAATGTTTAAAACAAGATTAAAAACTAACCAATTTCTAATTTAACTTTTTCTCGGCAAAGGTTAAATTCTTTATGTTGACAAAAAAAGTTAACATTCGGCCATTTTAATGAGAATTTGAAACCTAAGGGCCTAATTCTACGTGCCTTCACTAAATTAACATATATATGCAATTTGGACGTACTAAAAACACTAATACGATCTTTTTGGTAAAAAGCGAGTTTCGCGACAATCTCGAATCTTGAATTTTTCTAGCTTTAGCTATCAAGAAGATTCAAGTGTCAACAATGTTTTACAATCACTTTGGAATAATCTCTCGGTGAATCCATCCCTGCGATTGTTATTACCATACCAAGAACAGGATGTCTCTGACAAACACATATGATGCAAATGTTCAGTAGCAGTAGGATTACATTTGATACATAGCAAGAGTTGCAAGTGAAGCAACCAAATACATTGCACAATTAACCGGTGCAAGATCCACATTGGTCATATATAAGCACCATTTATTATCACAACCACCGGTAACTTGCGACTGATGCTATCAAACACTGGATTTGTTCGGAAGCTATTGCATCTCTCCAGTGCATTCATTACATGGCTTAGTAGGAGTAGGAGGATCTCTCTCAATACCCGCATGATAGAGCAACACACACAAGTGAGTTATAAATTCGCCTCCTCTACTCAAATTCTCTGCGTGCGCTTCCATACGATCTGTAGGCGCCACATACAACACCAGCTCCACCCAAAAGCTAGCGAGAATCTTCCAAATCATATCCTTGCATTTTATGTCATTGACAAGTTGATTCCCAAGCCGAGCACCCTGTTCGATAATAGTTTTTCCACATCCAGTACTTCCGCTACCCTTCCTCTCCATCTTCGAAATTTGGTCATCCATGCTGTTGCATCCTTGAAAGAAGTCCCTAGCTTCAATGATTGCCTCATCAAACACATACTCCGCACTAGAAGGGGGATGATCAGTGTTATATTGTGTCTTAAGTTTGAGCCCGTTAGATTAATACGCATAAGTTTGGCCAAATAACAAAGTTCAAGGGAGACTTTGTGATGTCTTCGAATTTTCTTGTTCCGGCATTAATCCCATCTCTTCGTGCGTATGCGTAGAAGGAAGGATGCATGGGGTTTTATTCTTCAAGCATGCAAGCAAAGTCAGAGAAGAATTGTCTTCTGCCGAAAAGGGAGGGATCAACAATTTTCTAAATTAAATAAAGGACCCACCACCTGCTACAAGTGCATGAAGAAGACGCCATTAAATGCATGCACATTGCCATGCACGTAGAAAACTTGGTCAACACTTGTAGGCGCCGAATTCCCTCTCTCACGGTCTCTCTTTTGTGGGTTTCTCTTGTTTTTATTGATAAAGAAAGAGGGATGGCAGAATAAAGAAAGAAAGAAGGCAGAAGCTATTCTAGGTGTGTCAGTGCATGATGGTCATACGCTTGCTTCTCTCCATGAACAAGAAATTCGAAGATGGCCGCCCACCTCAGCTCACGGTTATCTTCAAGGATCATAGGCGCACGTTTATTGACTCTCTTCCGCCTCATTAAATGCTTGCCCATGCACATGCACGATCTGCATGCATGCCTACAAATATGGTGGGCGTTCGGTGCCGATTGCGGCTTGTCTTGTGGGGGCCTGCGCTGCAGCATTTAATGAGGCCATTTATTTCTCATTTGTTTTATCTTGTTCTCTGCCGTTGTCCCTATATAAGGAGAAGACGTCTCAAGATGCGAGACAGAGCAAAACAGAAAAGAGCTCTAGAGAGAGCGAAAACAAAAGAGCTCGGCAGAGAGAGAAAAGAGCTCGAGAGAGAGTGAGAGGCTTGAGCTCCGAGAGGTTTGGGCTGAAGTCGAGTCCAGTGAGTGAGTTGAGTTGTTAAATACCGTGGGTATCGGGTATAAAGTAGGGTTGGGAAACACTTGAGTGTATGTGTGTGATTGTAACCTGTAATTCTCCGATTTATAGTGGATTGATTTGCTGGCTCTCCCCGTAGACGTAGGTTCCGACATTCGGACCGAACCACTTAAATTTTTGGTGTTCTTTTCTTTTATTGTTCCTCATTTTATTTCGATCAATTTCTATAGCTCTCGACATAATTGCAAAATATACGATCCACTTCCGCTGCGACACCGATTTAATAACAATTGGTATCAGAGCTTTGCTTTGCAATTATGTCTGGAGCAAAAGTAGAAATTGAGAAATTTAACGGGAGGAACAACTTCGGGTTGTGGAGCGTCAAGATGAAGGCGCTATTAACAACTCAAGGATTAGCCAAGGCATTGGAGGGCAAGGCTTAGTTGCCCAAAACAATGCGAGATGCTGAGAAGGACGAGCTAATGGAGAAGGCCATGAGTATCATCCTGTTGAACTTATCGGATGAAGTGCTAATAGAGGTGGCCAAGGAGGAGGATGCCGCAGCGTTATGGGCTAAACTTCAGGCCCTCTATGTAAAGAAGGGTTTAAACAATCGCTTATATATGCTGAAAAGAATGTTCCAGTTCCGATACACTAAAGGTACGTCCATTAGATCCCACCTAGATGAGTTTAATAAACTCATGATGGACTTGAAGAATGTTGGCAAGATTTTAGATGATGAAGAACAAGGCATGATGTTGTTGGCGTCTCTACCGGAGTCATGGGAGCACTTTACCGACTCCTTGTTACAGGGGCGTACCACGATTACCTCAGAGGAGGTAAAATCTGCCCTGTTCTCAAAGGAGTGGCAGAGAAAATTGCGTGATGACAGTCTAACACAAGATGTAGCACGTGGACTGGTGATTCGAGGTAGAGACCAACATCGGAGGCCCAGCAACAGAAGCCAAAGCAAAAGCAGGTCGAAGTCGCGACATAGAAAATCAAAAGGTCGCATGAAGTGCTTCGAATGTCACGAGGAGGGGCACATAAGGAGAAATTGTCCAAAGCTAAGAAATAAAGGCGTTTGGCAAAATGCCACAAGCAGTGTGGCGAATGTTGCCAAGGAGAGTACCAGTGATGCCGAAGCTGTCCTATGTGTATCTACGAGTTCGTCAGGAGACGAATGGGTGCTAGATTCTGGATGTTCCTATCATATGACTCATCACAAGAACTGGTTCACTACCTACCAGACTGCAGATGGTGGTAGAGTTCTTTTGGGGAATAATACAGCCTGCGAGGTTGTAGGGATAGGAACAGTTCGGATCCGAATGCATGATGGCATAGAACGGACGTTGACAGACGTAAGGCACGTACCAAAGCTCAAGAAGAGCCTTATTTCTTTGGGAACACTTGATGACCTTGGGTGCAAGTACACAGCTGAAGGTGGAGTGCTGAAGATCTCTCGAGGTGCCCTGATAGTGATGAAAGGGAAGAAGGCGAATTCTCTCTATCATTTACTGGGAGAAACCATGACCGGAGTTGCTGCAGTTTCATCAGGTGACTCAGACTCAAATTTAACTCAGTTATGGCATATGCGATTGGGACACATGAGTGAGGCAAGTATGACAATGCTGAGTGAAAAGGGGTTGCTGAAAGGTCAGAAGACAGGAAAGCTGGACCTGTGTGAGCACTGCATTTTCGGGAAGCAGCGTCGTGTTAAATTCGGTACAGCTCAACATTCGACTAAGCAACCAGTCGAATACATTCATTCAGATGTTTGGGGACCGTCTCCAGTTCCATCGAAAGGAGGTGCCAGATATATGCTGACATTCATCGACAATTACTCAAGGAAGGTATGGGTGTACTTCTTGAAGCACAAATCCGAGGTATTTGATCAGTTCAAGAATTTTAAGGCATTGATTGAGAAGCAGTCAAGTAAACAAATCAAGTGCCTGAGAACTGATAATGGCATGGAGTTCTGTGGTAAGGACTTTACTGAGTTCTGCCAAAAGGAAGGGATTGTGAGACACCGCACGCTTCCCGGACACCACAAAGCAATGGCGTAGCAGAACGGAAGAACAGAACTCTACTTGAGCGAGCTCGGTGCATGCTTTCGCATGCAGGATTGGGTAAGGAATTTTAGGCCGAAGCAATTAATATGGCATGTTACCTGGTTAATCGATCTCCATCTTCTGCTATCGAGTGGAAGACTCCTGAAGAAGTATGGTCAAGGAAACCTGTTGATTACTCCGGATTACGAATATTCGGATGTCCTGCGTATGCTCATGCGAGAGATGGTAAGCTTGAGCCGAGGGCGAAGAAGTGCATATTTATGGGTTATGCATAAGGGGTGAAAGGCTACCGGCTGTGGTGCACTGATCCTAGATCACCTGGTTTTCTAATCAGCAGAGAAGTGATCTTCGACGAGACTGCAATGCTTCAAAAGAGGAGTCTTGAGACTCAACCAGCAGAGCAAACGGATCATGGTGTCAGAAGTGAGGTGGAGATTCAAGCTGAGTCTCTAAAGACCTCAGAGGTAACAGAGGAAGAGATTGCAGATGAGGCCACAATTCCTGAAGACGGTGATATTGAACAACCAGCAGAGCCACAATACAACATAGCCACGGGCAGACAAAGAAGGCAAATTAAACCACCGGTACATTATGGTTATTCTGATATTGCCTATGCATTAACTGTAGGTGATGAGGTGGAGATGGATGAGCCTTCATCCTATTCTGAGGCGATGGCTAGTGCTAAGTCATTACAGTGGCTAGAGGCTATGAGTGAAGAAATAGAATCACTCTATCGAAATCAGACATGGGAGCTGGTCAAAGTACCCAAAAGTCATAAAATTGTCGGATGCAAATGGGTCTACAAACGTAAAGAGGGCATTCCCGGTGTAGAAGCAGCCAGGTTCAAGGCGAGACTTGTTGCGAGGGGGTATACTCAACGAGAGGGCATCGACTACAATGAAGTGTTCTCTCCTGTGGTAAGGCATGCCTCTATTCGTATATTACTTGCCTTAGTTACTGCACAGGATCTTGAGCTGGAGCAGCTAGATGTGAAAACGGCATTTCTTCATGGTGAATTAGAGGAACAAATTTACATGAAGCAGCCTGAGGGATTTGCTATTCCAGGTAAGGAAGACCATGTTTGCTTATTGAAGAAATCTTTGTATGGATTGAAACAATCTCCTAGACAATGGTATAAGCGTTTTGATGCCTTCATGACTAGTCAAGATTATTCAAAAAGTCAGTTTGACAATTGTGTTTATTTTAGGAGATTGGAGGATGGGTCTTTGATTTATTTGCTATTATATGTTGATGATATGTTAATAGCAGCTAAACATATGTCTGGTATTGATATGTTGAAGCGGCAGTTGAGTGCTGAGTTTGAAATGAAAGAATTAGGTGTTGCTAAGAAAATATTGGGTATGGAAATTTTGCGTGACAAAGCTGCAGGAACGTTGAGTTTGTCTCAAAAGAAATATATTGAGAAGATCGTGGCACGTTTTAATATGCAGTCAGCAAAATCTGTAAGTACTCCTTTAGCTGCACATTTCAAACTTTCTGACAAGTTATCACCGCAAACTGAGGAGGAGGAGAAACATATGTCCCATGTTCCTTATTCTAGTGCAGTTGGTAGTATTATGTATGCCATGGTATGTACTAGACCTGACATTTCACAGGCTGTAAGTGTTGTCAGCCGTTACATGAAGCACCCAGGTAAGGCTCATTGGGAAGCCGTGAAATGGATCCTTAGATATCTAAAGGGGACAGCAAACGTCGGCATTATGTATCGGAGGAACGTCAATGGCAATGATACCATAGGGTACGTGGATTCGGATCACGCCGGTAACTTGGATGATCGCAGATCGTTAGCAGGGTACGTGTTTATGCTAGCAGGTGGTGCAATAAGTTGGAAAGCGTCATTACAAGACGATGTTGCCTTGTCTTCAACTGAGGCGGAGTACATGGCACTAACCTTTGTTGCAAATGAGTCGATATGGCTAAGGGGTTTGCTCTCGGACCTTGGACTGGAACAGAAAAGTGTCACCATACATTGTGACAATCAAGGTGCGATATATTTGGCTTATAATCCAATATATCACGAGCGAACAAAACATATCGACATCAAGTACCATTTCATCCGAGATACCATAGCGAAGGGTAAAATTGTTGTGAAGAGAATAGCAACGGTGGAGAACCCAGCAGATATGATGACGAAGCATGTTCCTTCAGCAAAGCTCGAGCTCTGTATGAGCTCGATTGGCGTCTGTAGAGTATGAGTGCCCATCGGGGCGTTGGGAGAGCCGAGCATGGAAAATAATCACTATAATTTGGCCTCAAACGTTGAGCCAAGGTGGAGAATTATTATATTGTGTCTCAAGTTTGAGCCCGTTAGATTAATACACATAAGTTTGGCCAAATAACAAAGTTCAAGGGAGACTTTGTAATGTCTTCGAATTTTCTTGTTCCGGCATTAATCCCATCTCTTCGTGCGTATGCGTAGAAGGAAGGATGCATGGGGTTTTATTCTTCAAGCATGCAAGCAAAGTCAGAGAAGAATTGTCTTATGCCGAAAAGGAAGGGATCAACAATTTTCTAAATTAAATAAAGGACCACCACCTGCTACAAGTGCATGAAGAAGACGCCATTAAATGCATGCACATTGCCATGCACGTAGAAAACTTGGTCAACACTTGTAGGCGCCGAATTCCCTCTCTCACGGTCTTTCTTTTGTGGGTTTCTCTTGTTTTTATTGATAAAGAAAGAGGGATGGCAGAATAAAGAAAGAAAGAAGGCAGAAGCTATTCTAGGTGTGTCAGTGCATGATGGTCATACGCTTGCTTCTCTCCATGAACAAGAAATTCGAAGATGGCCGCCCACCTCAGCTCACGGTTATCTTCAAGGATCATAGGCGCACGTTTATTGACTCTCTTCCGCCTCATTAAATGCTTGCCCATGCACATGCACGATCTGCATGCATGCCTACAAATATGGTGGGCGTTCGGTGCCAATTGCGGCTTGTCTTGTGGGGGCCTGCGCTGCAGCATTTAATGAGGCCATTTATTTCTCATTTGTTTTATCTTGTTCTCTGCTGTTGTCCCTATATAAGGAGAAGACGTCTGAAGATGCGAGACAGAGCAAAACAGAAAAGAGCTCGAGAGAGAGCGAAAACAAAAGAGCTCGGCAGAGAGAGAAAAGAGCTCGAGAGAGAGTGAGAGGCTTGAGCTCCGAGAGGTTTGTGCTGAAGTCGAGTCCAGTGAGTGAGTTGAGTTGTTAAACACCGTGGGTATCGGGTATAAAGTTGGGCTGGGAAACACTTGAGTGTATGTGTGTGATTGTAACTTGTAATTCTCCGATTTATAGTGGATTGATTTGCTGACTCTCCCCGTGGATGTAGGTTCCGACATTCGGACCGAACCACATAAATTTCTAGTGTCCTTTTCTTTTATTGTTCCTCATTTTATTTCGATCAATTTCTATAGCTCCCGACATAATTACAAAATAAACGATCTGTTTCCGCTGCGACACCGATTTAATAACAATCAGGCAATAGACGTGGAGTGAAGGCAACCAAGTATGCCAGATACTTGGACAACCTAGTTGCCACGTGGAAATTTTCTATGATTTCAGATAAGTCTGATCTTTCTGCCGACAATTTGTACTCACAGAAGCTAGTGGCGATGTGCCATACCAATATAACCTGAGTTTGTGTCTCAAGCTGACATGCCCACAATAGATTTATGTACTCACTATTCACTCTCAGTGAGGCCTGTCCATTCTTCAATTTTTCATCATCTTTAATCGACTTCAGAGCATTAAACACTGCTTGCTTCACTTCTTCATGCAATGGGATTGGCTTGCTCTGTCTCTGGCCATCCTTAAGAGTATCATTGTAGGCTGCTATAATCATGTTGTTCAATAACTTGAAAGGCTTATAAGAGTATGACTCGAGGAATGAGTACTGACGAAGCTTTCTCTCCCAAGGCTTCAGCAACTGCACCCTACATATCACTCTGATAATCCACTCGATCCACGCAATCTTTTGCCATGACTCCTTCTGAACATAATTGCAGATCCATATCAATTTAGCCCATTTCGAGAAACTCATGACGAAGAACTGCATGAGCTCCATGATGACAAACAAGATTACCATCACGCTGGTCACGAGTACATCGACACTTAACCCATTTGACATGGTGGCCAGTTGACAAGTAATGTTAGGATTCTTGTGATCCTTCAACAGTGATGTTGTAGCCCATATGCTGACAATGACATATATAACCTCCAGAAATTTGAACAGGAACCAGCGAGGCTGGAATAAGATAAGGTTCTTGGTGTAAAGAAAATAAAAAACAAACGTGAGCTCGACCTCGATGACTCGAAACACTCGCTGGTAACCGTTTTCTTCCAAGAGCAATCCACAGCGAATCAAGTTCCATGTCTTCTTGTGAGCCTCTTGGGGCAATGAGTAGCCAGTATATCTCAAACCGAGTAGCAAGGCGAGTGCATAAGAGAGGCACAAGTCTTTGAGCTTGTCTCCTTGTGAGCTTAAGAGCCCTCCTGGACAGTTCCACACCTGGGTAAAGAGAAGAGCCTGCATATAAGTTTCTGGCCAAGTTAACTATTTATATACATGGTTATAATGTGTCTTAATACGTGCAGTCTTCCTCCACTTGATAGCTTAAACTTTTTAGTTGGACATACTAACATCTTATCAAAGCACAGGTCAATGTTTCAGATCCCGACACTTCCTTCTTAAACTTATTACTCATGATGAATTTACTACAACTAGCTCACACAAAATAGGAGATGTGTCCAATTCACAAATAACCAAGGTGAGTCGTACCCATGTAAGTGGTCGGCTTATACGGAAGGGAGAGTAGTACGCTTAAGCACATCATTATAATGTGCCTAAGATGAATGCAGTTTCCCACTTTTAAATAGCTTAAATTTTTGCGTTGCACTTAGAACATGCCAAATGAAATCATATCACCTAAGTATAGTGAAGGAAACATGCTGAGAGAAGAACCCAACTGTAACACTAATCAACGGATTAGGGTTGACAAAGATTATAATGTGCCTAAGATGAATGCAGTTTCCCACTTTTAAATAGCTTAAATTTTTGCGTTGCACTTAGAACATGCCAAATGAAATCATATCACCTAAGTATAGTGAAGGAAACATGCTGAGATAAATAACCCAACTGTAACACTAATCAACGGTAATCAGGGTTGACAAAACGAGATCGTCTACACTCGTTTGTGTTCTTATTTGTTGCCTCAATAATCCCAGCCAGAGATTCATTTGAAAGAAGTTACTTTGGAAATCTATCACTCAAGGCATCTATAATTGAGGTTCGCTGAGATAATTTGCAAAGTAGAGGACCTTCATAGAGGATCAATGTCTTATCTTGATCTATTTTGTGGTATCATGCATAATGTCATCATTTTTGTTGCACTTTTTCATGACCAATTGAGATGATTTGTTTTAGTTTATTTTTTATTTCATTTTTTGGTGTGGGAAGAACATCCTTTTTAAATCGAAGTTAAGAAAAAAATCTAAATCGAATAATTGAAGATGTACATTTTCAATGTTGATCAATTCGTCTACGTCATTGACCATGTACAGTGTCAATATTTATCTTGTACTATTTCACAACTAATCAAGATGATTTTGCAGTCCTTTTTTTCGTTTTTTGCATGAGAAGGAAATCCTTATTAAATCAAAGTTCAGAAAATAATAATAATAATAATAATAATAATAATAATCAGCCTATTGTAGATATACCTCTTCAATGGTGACAAATTGGTCTTTATCCAATGTCTTCCGGTAGTCCCATGCCGCCGCGGGCTCCTTCTTCCCTTGGCACCTCTTGTTATTCACCCGTTTCTTCTTTGCAGACGTCGCAAGATTCGTCACAAGATAATTGTACCCTTTCATGCGAACCGGATCAGCTTCATCAAGTGAAGCGCCCCCACTTTTGTGCTCCACGCTCATATAATCAGCCAACGCTTTGGCTCTCCTCTCCATAGATTTCCGGCTCGCCGCCATCAAGGACCAAGCTCTCTCCAGGGACTTTAAGAGCAAGACGAAGAAGAGGCACTGGCAAGCGAGCGCCACCGTGGAACTGTTGCGCCACTACGAGCCTATCAACAAGAACAACCAAATCAATTTGATCATGACCTCCCAATTGTACCTCCTCCACTGCTCGTTTTCATCGAGACTGTATGCGGAGAGAGAATCGGCACTCCCAAGGACGGTCATCAGGAAAATTGCCCAGATGGGGAATAATTCGTTGCGGAACGGAGCATCATGCATGAGGCCTAGAGCGTAGGTGAGTACGTAGGTTGAGAGAGTGTAGGCTGTGAAAATGACAAGCTGGAACCTTTTGCTGTTGTAGCAACGTCGCCACGAACCGAAGGTGACAAGGAAGAGGAGCAGGAAGGCGGTGAAGATGACTAGGATCTCGATCTGCAAGAGCATCCCCATGGGATTTTCCGGGGACTTCATATTGCCCAACGAGATATTGCAGTTTCTGATTGTCCCCAGCGCCACTACCGTTGTGTGGTTCGTTTCCATCAAATTCCTCATGTTTGGTACTGATTAGTCCGCTGTCTATTCAGCTTCTAATTGGAGAAAGAAACGATAGGATTTCCGAGAGAGAGACAGAGAGAAACAGATGGTTTGGGGACTAAATCTCAGTTCTTATAGAGCAGGGATGCCAGGGACTGAAATGAGAATATCAATTTTTTTTTTCCTTTCACTAACACGAGGCATCTGAATTTGTCTCGAATAATCTTCACAATGCAGGAGTTAAACTGCTCAATCCTTGTGCATCGAGTGAGGCCTGATGCTAGATGTCCCTCACAAGGTTACTACATTGGAAGATGCTGCAACTTGAATGTATAATGTCCGGTGTCTAAATGAAGTACTTTAAATAGCTAAAAGTAGAAGTGTGATCCCCGTTAAGACATGAAGAAATTATTGAACGGGTCTTGATGTCTTAGAAATAAATAAATGTCAATGATGAATTTATGTAGAAACAAGTTTATTTTGGAAGCTTATTGCAAATCACATGTTTTTCTAAAATGTTATTGACTTGTTTTTTGTATTCAATTTATTAAGAAGATAATATTACAATTAGCTAGTCTATGAGAATTTAAAGTGCTTCCATACAAACAAAAGATAATAATATGGGTGATTTCTGAAGTGTTTTACATTTTTGAATGTGATCTCTCGATTTTTTTCAATTTAGTTTTTGAACTAATCCTTCCATTAAAGTTAATAGCACCATCAATTGACGTGACAATAATTGATTTTTCATTTTAGCGTCCACAAGGCTTTTTAGCCCAAAAAGAAAGGAAAAAAAGATATACTGACAACAGGAAACTGAGTGCACGATCTTTTTTCTCTTCCAAGAAAAGAATTTTCCTTTCGATTTGCCCCCTTCGTCTCCCATGAGATAGGACAATAACACACAAGGCCGCCTACAAAGAAAGAAAGCAAAAACCTCCGTACTTGCTTTATTTTCTCCCTTGTCGGAACAGAATATTTGCGGGCCTTTTGCTTCAGTTTGCTTTATAAGCAGACCCGCAACGCTAAGATTGTATTTTCTTATATCGCTCTAAATAGTGGTATCGATGTAAGTTTAATATAGAGAAATAAAATCCAGAATCAACAAAATAATATTCGGATCAATAAATTATGTACTAAGATTTACTTGAACTTATAATCGAAGTGATTCCAAACCCCATCATGTAGATTTATTATTCGATTAAAAGAAGAAATGAGATAGAAGATTGCAATATCTATTGAATCGCAACATGAGAACATGAAATTCCGAGCACGTAAAATACGAATCAGTAAGAAACATGAAAGCATAAACACTAGCTTTCCTCATTTTATTGAAATCTTCATTTTGTGCTCTTGATGTCAAAAAGGCTAGCAAGTTAATTTGTCTAGAATCTTCTTAAGGCTCCATTTATTTCGTTAAATATGGATGATTTTTCTTGAAAATGATCGCTTGAATCGCTTGAAATAAGTAACCAATGGCAAATTTTTTTATTATAGATAATCATTTATATCAAAATAATTTCATGAATGATCAAAATAGTTTTCATTCATTCATTTTTGTAAGAAATACAAACGATAATTTTTTAGAAAACATTTTCCAAATTATTTTTCTACAAAACAAGCGGAGCCTAAGAGTAAAATCTTTTTCACTCCTCTCTATATATAGAAAATTAGAATTGATTTCTTGCAAGATCGAACTAATTTCCATTAAGCTCTTCTTCCAATTCCATATATTTCAGTTTATTTATTTTTATGGAAATTCTCCCTTTTCCTTATTAGTAACCATTTAATGTCCATCTTTTTGTTTTTTACAAGAGTTGATGGATATCTCATCATTTGTGACAATGTATCACAACAAGAATTGTGATATGGCTTGCAAAAATTTGCAACATTTAATTTGTAATTTAAAGAAATTGGCAAAATTTCTTTCCCAGGATTGGGATTGTTTGTACTAACATACTAACATGTGAGTTTCACATTGAAAGCTATTGCTCGTGGAAGTGGAATCAAAGTTAGCTTATCTCATCTTTAGGGTTGTAAGATTTGTGAACCTGACGAAAATGATGACCGATGATTATTAAGTTTATCAGCCGATGATGCTTATCCATCGTTGAAATTATGACCAATCCCACATTATGATCCTTTATAAGACCACTTGGATTAGTCAGTGTGTACTTATTGCCAATGATTCTCAATATTGAATGGTAATGAATGTTTTCCAAACAAATGAATTTACCTTGATTTGCTCATGCAATCAAAGCTCTTTTTGTGATGATATTCTTTCGATAATGTCTCTTATGAAATTTATTCAAATGACGATGATCCTGCCCAGTATGCTCACGCTACTAGTGCACTCGTTTAATATATTTCAACAGTGCTCGTAGGCTTCAGAGCCCCAGCTCTATAAGTGACAGCAATTTGTGGCCTCAAAATCTATTTTCAAATGGTGAGTTTATGAAATCCGAAACATCTTCATCCCTACAAGTGATCGCAACCTATAACGTCAAAGCCCGAAGCACTCCCCAACGCCAAGCTTTCATAACCCGGGGCATCTTTACACCGCGAGCTTTAATAGTCCGGAGTGACTCATTTCCATCAAGTTTGCGAATGCAAACGCTGAATCTTCTCTTCATGGTGAAATTATGTAGCGTGAGGCACTTCATCGACCTGTCGAGATTTTTCAGCCTTGGGTCTTCTCCTTCACACTGTGAGCTTTAGTAGCCTGGAGTGATCCATTTCCATTAGATTTGTGAACACAAACGCAAAATTTTCTTTGCACT
Organism: Eucalyptus polyanthemos subsp. polyanthemos; assembly: GCA_017140185.1. Classification (NCBI taxonomy): domain Eukaryota; kingdom Viridiplantae; phylum Streptophyta; class Magnoliopsida; order Myrtales; family Myrtaceae; genus Eucalyptus; species Eucalyptus polyanthemos. The sequence goes on from CM029460.1 coordinate 13,456,875, forward strand.
GTGAATTCACGTAGCTCAGAGTAGTTCAACAGCTTGGCTAGCTTTCGTAGCCTAGAATCCTCTCCTTCACACAACGAGCTTTAATAGCATGGAGTGACCCATTTCCCTGGCATTTTTAGAAAAGTAGCAGGATCAGTTGATTCTTTCCAATTACCAACAATTCTAAAGATTTGTCGATATTCATTTTTGTATGTCATCAATGAGTTAAAATAACTAATATCTCTCTGAAACTACCAACTTTTGTTGAAGTTTTCGAATTTAGCAACTATTCAGTGATTTACCAACATCGTATTGACTCAATTATACCAATGTATTAAGCTTACCAAATTAGTTATATAAAAACGATAAGGTCGATTCACCAAAAACGATACTTACAAAACCAGGACACGGCAGAATGGAGGAAAAAAGAGGATAGATAAAAGAAAAAGTAAGAGACATAGCATAAAGGAAGGGCATATTAAAGAAGTTCTCTTTGCCAAGAAAAGAATCTTTCTCTTTAATTAGCTTTCATTTTGGTTTGCATTGTCTCCAAGTACTTGTTAACACTTGAATATTCATCAACAAGTCCAACAGGACATCTGATTCGAAGACCATAACAATTCAAGATTTCAATTTCGCAACAAATTACAACCCATAGACCATATGGCCTCCCCGGTCTATCCCTAATTACAAAAATGTCATTCTCTCAATTACCAAAATTAAATTCCACACCATCAATCCTTAACAACATCAATTTTAGCCATTCATTTATCCTCTAAGCAAGGCCTTAGAATATGCCATGTCACTTAGCTATGATCCATGTGAGTTAATTTGAGCCGATCATATCATTTCTTACTCATTAAGCAAAGAACTTCAAGACCTTAGGATATCCATATTCTCTCAAATACTAAAATTATATTCCAAGTCATCAATCCCTAAGAACATCAATCTTAGCTATTCATTTTTATTCTAATCAAGACCTTAGGATATGCCATGTCACCTATTCATGATCCATGTGACTTAATTTGAGCCAATCATATCATTTCTTATTCATTAAGCAAAGAACTTCAATCGTAGGATCATTAGGCGAGTTGTAGGGCTAAGATTAGTCCCAAATTTGATTTTTTCTCTCCAAAATCCCTCCTGACCCCTAAGTCTGAATTTAATGTTTTTTAGGAAGTCCTTTTTTCCAAGAAAATGATAATATTTCATGGTATTTGGCTGAGACCCGAAAATGAACTCAAAAAATTTTCTGTTATTTGGTAAGAAATTAGATTTTCCTAGATAGGCATACATTATTCGGATGCTAGTGACTTGTGCATAGGTAGCTAAGAAACCCATTAAGAGCATCAAGGTCTCAAGCCAAGATCCCCAATTCTTGAGCACGAGCACTAGTCTTGGGTCCATTGAAAGCAAGCTTGAGAACTCAATACCTTTGCCTAGCTCCCCTACACTCCAGTCTTGGTCTACAAAGGCTAAGATGAGGTCCTCGGTACTCGGGCCTTGGTCCTCAATACTCGGGCCTTGGTCCATCAAGACCAAGCCCTGAACCTAGCGCCCAGGACTAAGGCCCCAAAATCTGATACTAGCCTAGGTTAATCGAGGCCAAGCTTAGGACTCAAGTGCTGGGGTCTAGGGTCCAACCTCAATGGACCTAGATACAAGCACCAAGGACCCTAGTCAGACCTCGATATTATCAAGCCTAGTATCCCAAGCATGGGAACAGGCATTAGTGTCCCAAGCACGAGCATGAGGACGAGGGTCTCAACCCCGAGCTCGATGGATCTAGGTTTCAGCATTGGGGACCTAGCCCTGTTGCCAAGGGCCTAGGTACAAGTGTTGGGGTTCTCATGCCCAAACACAATTTTTGGTTCAAGCATTAATATTGAGTCATATACTTAAAAATGATTTAAGACTTTTTGTCAAAGCAATCATTTTCCTAAATTTAAATTGCAATGGAAAAAAATTTTCCTAAACAATCCAAACACCAAAAAATGAGAAAAATATTTTCCCAAAGAAAGCTTTTCACAAGACAAATGGAGTCTAAGTCTTGAGATATAGCGCATCATTTAATGTATAGATAATTCACATAAATGTCGTGATGGTCGTAGAGTCCTTTTCTATATCAAATTCTTTCTTTCGGCGAGATTTCTTACATTTTGTGATTTTGAGTCTAAAATATTTACATATTTTTTTTGTGCCCTGTGAGATAAAGTAAAACTTTGACCAATGTTTTTATACTTGGACTAGTCAAAAAACTAGCTCCGCCTCTCGTTTTTGGGTCAACTAATTCAACCGGTCCAACCCCCCAAGCAAATACAATAAACATTTTACAAACAAATTATGTCATGCATCAAATAGGCCTATTGTCACGCCTTGAACCTCGAGCGCACGCACATCCCTCGGTCGTTGATAAAATTGCGACGTTCCCAAGACACGTTGCTGACCCAATCGATTATGCACATGCGGAAGCGTATTAACTAATCTCCTACCAACGACAAACATGGGATAGAAAATCATGACAATCAATTTAAACAAACACACTTTATAACAAACCAGATCAGCATGCAAGGTTATGTACAAAAGTTAAGGCCCCAAAAAGGACTGCCTAGTTAACCCTACCTCGAACCCTCCTACTTGGGATCCGGGTCTATCACGACACCATCAGGGATATCGATGTCAACCAGATCAACTACCCCCTCACCCTCAACAGCGGGTGCGTCGAACCCATCCAAGGGACCTTCCCATTCCCTGTTAGGCCTGTGAAGAAACCACGCCTTAAACCAATGAGGTACCAACTGTGGTAGGCCCTCATCAACTAAGATCGTGGTCACGACGAGCTCACGGGTCCAAGAACTCCCGGGGATAGGGAAGTCGGTACTCTGTTCGCTATACTCTTGCGGCTGCCCAAAACGCACAGGTCTCACTTCCATCTACGGACCTGAAAAGATTAAACTCACGACGAGGTGAGATGATGTCTCAGAAAATTTACGCCCTATACCCCGATTAGGAAGGAAATACACCTAGAGGCGACCTAATCACACAACCAATGAAACTCACCTCGCCTCAATTCCTTCATGCACGTCAATACAGTTCATATAACAAATATATGCAGTAACAACACTCAACAATTGGAATGCCTCAACTTATGTCTCAAACAATCACAGGGGTCCCGATTATAAGACCAAATCATTATGACAAGTCCCATTATGTGCCACACAATTTTGTCCCATAATCAGGCACGGTTATATCTCACTTAGACAAGCGTCCCAATTTAGTTACAACCCCACGGGCACGGTCTACTTGACCTTCGGTGGTCTTCCGGCATAATTGGGCATTGTCTCGCCCCATCGAGAAGAGCATCGCCTATCCCTCGACAGCATTCCCGAAGGAGCATCGGTCCGGCCTCAACCGCAATCCGACATCCATTGAAAATGGGCATTCCATATAGGAGCATCGTCCGGCGTAAATGCTCGCGACAGGTTCTCATACTGTTCACACGCACATCCAACCCCGGCCAATAAAATTGTTCTTTGCACTCAAATGTCTCAATTAAAATAATGAACTTGGCATATTTTATTCATATTAAAAACACCCAATAAAAGAATCGTGTGTGGGTACACAGTCGTCTTGAATCATCAAAATGCGATATCCTCACTTTTAAAAATTTCACTATTTAATATAGTACTTAAAAACATTTTTGGCGTCAAAAACCGACACCCGGTATTTTTCTAATTAAATACCAAAAATCCATATTTTTGAAGTAATAAATCAAAATTCATCAATCAAAGATTCAATTTGCAAACTAATTGCACCACGACAATCAGCATGAAATTCTAACAACCGGCTATCCCGATATAATTTCCAGAAAATAATAAATAATTAAATAAATGCAAAAAATAGATAAATGACTAATTATGCTATAAACATTAATCTAACCACCTAATTGGGCTAATTAAATTAATCTAACCAACCTAGCTACATCTAGACTAACTAAACTATCTAATTGGACTAACTAGCCACCTAATTAACATATCTAATTAATATAATTAACTAAACAAACTAACTAAATTCTCTAATCTCACTTAGCCTAACCTAAACCTTTCCTAAGCATAATTAACCTCATAACTAAGGTTTAGAAAGTAAACTTACCGGATTAGCGAGCCGATGAGTTCACGGCAATGACGACGTGGAGGCGAGTGAGACTCGAGCCTAGATTGATGCCAAGGGAGGCTAGGAAAGGATCAAAAACGGGCCACGAAGCCTCACGGCTCTAGCTAGCCTTTGGTTCTGTGCTTAGACCAAAGGGGCCAGTTGACGGCTAGGACAGCGCGGAAACAGCACGGCGGGGCTGCTGGCGACTCAAGGACGGTGACGGGCGGTAGCCAGGCAAAGCTACGACAGTCAAGCAGCACGGGATGCAGTTGGAATCGTGCAGGCGAGTCGCGCGGGCTGGCTTGGCTTACAGGCTAGCAAACAACAACACTGGCGCTCGGACGGGCAGACGAGGCTTGGACGGTGACGAAGGGCAGTCAACAGTCAGCAGGGATGGAGGGCTAGTTTCTCTGGTTCTTTAGTCTTTATTTCAGCAACAATTGAGGCTAAGGGATGTGAGGAAGAAGAAGAAGAAATTCTACTGGTTGAAGGGGAACAAAGACCTCACAAGTCAACACAAATATCTCTAACACTCAAGTGGCTGCCCCCACTAGCTTCAGCCTCATCCACAACCCATTTTCCCTCACCGATCTTCTCCAAGAAGCCAAGAATGATGCTGAAATGTTGCAGGCCCCCCATGGCTACGAATTTCACCCATTTCCAACTTCAATTCCATTTAATTTCACTCCAATTGGCCTCAAATTAAATGGCCAAATGCCAAGATAGGAGCACACACTCAATTCCGCAATTTTCCTCACCAATCTTGGACACCAAAAACGCACTTAGAAATGGCCATTCGAATTTCCCAATCCAAAATTGCCCAAATTTGAATTTTCGCCATAAATTTGAAGTTGCTGAAAATTTTTCAAATGATGATTCGACGTTCCTAAAATAAATCGTAACATGCCAGAACTTTTAATTTTGAAATTGGGTTCAATTTCATAGTTAATTTCAATCGAATGCAATTTTAGTGTGACCTAAACTACCGGGTAACTTTTAGGAATTTTTAGCGCATTTGACCTGTAATTGATTATTTTTTATCCACATTGTGCATCTTTGACTCATTGATGACTCTCGGTTGTTGTAAAAATCTCGAAGTTTCAAATACGAACACATGATACAGAAACGACAGAAAAATCGGTTTAATGCCGTTAGACAAGAATTTTGCAACCAAGTGGAATCACCCACATTTTAATTACATGCCTCTGTCGAATCGACCTATCTCCAGTCTCTAATCAATTTTAACAATGACGTATTGACCATTGCAGATTAGCACGGTCGAGCAGTCAATTTCTAGTCGAATTCTCAAATCAGTCGCGTTTAGATTCCTTAACGGCTTTGCCAAATAGATTAGTTATCTCGTGAGTGATCAGCTCAGAAAAAAATACTATAGGCACGTCGATGAAAAACCTATTTCATATAATCGAAAACAATGTCGAAAATCAGGATGTCACACTTATCTACTGAGTTAGATAAGAATGACCTCTTAGGTGCACATAAAAAAATTTCGGAACAGAAATTGATTTCCGCCATAAATTGATTTATGACAAGAAATTGATTTCTTAATTTCTATTTTAAAAATTGAGAAGTTAAAAATTTTAACTTCTGGTTTTTTTCTTCAAATTTATTTTTAGAATAGAAATCTATTCTAGAAATAGAAAAATCAAATTGCGTTCCTAAACGGATTGCCCAAACCTATTACAGGAAACAGAGAAATAGAAAAGAATAAATTTTATCATGGAATTGATCATCTTATCCTCACCTCACCCCTTAAATGTTTTACAACGCCTTTGAGTCATAATCAAATATCTAGTTAAATCGGTGACAAAGTTGCTCGGATTGACCAATTTCGCAAGATTTGACTAGGTTTCTTTTTTAACAATCCAAGCGTTTAACAATATCGAACCATAAAACTGTCTTCTTCCCAATCCAACAGGTTAAGCTGACTAGTCTAATCTGATTTGAGAACACTAAATTTAACTATGAGAAATTTAACTATGGGTGGGTAAAAGTTTTAGCACTACTTTGTAAGGAAGAGCATAATTGTAGGATAGAACTCGAAACTTGAGAACTTGACCAATGGAAATCTATCTGGTTCCAGGTTTCCAAGGTATGTGAGGTTTGTTCTAGGTTCCAAAAATTTGAGAACTTGTTTCGACAAAGTAGGTTCTTGGTCTATGCCTTCGAGTAATCCTGCGTATTCCATGGAGTTCGATAACAAGTGTATGATTTGGAATCACTAATCCGAGCTTCCATTTTATTACTAAGACTTTTACTCTATTAATATTTCATATTTTTCATATGTCTAAATATAAGTTATCGTTAGTAAATTGTAGCAATAAGTGATGGTTATTAAATTTGATAATTCACTGCAATCATTCAATTAATAATAAAAATGAAATCTAAGTAGATCCCGGAACCCATCTTGGAACTTGAAACATGATGGGTTTCAGGTTCCAAGGTTTGCAAGGTAGATTTTAGGTTCTAGAAAATGAGAAACATGTTTCAATGGATAAATTCCAAGTTCCAAATTATAGGTAAAACCTGTATAAATACAAAACTGAAATTATTCACCCCTATTTTTTTTTTTTGAAGTGGAAAAATGATTTTTGAGCATATGTCTTGACTTGTATATTACTATATATGATTAAATTTGGTCAGCTAGATTTTGTTTATGAAATAGGTTAGAATGGGTCTAGCATTAAGGCTCAACTAAAAAATGATCTCAATTGGTTTGGATCTATCTTATTTATGATCTATATTTATCAAAATATAGGGGAAAATAGTGTTGCAGTTGGAAAAAGATAGACAAATTTAAAGAGAAAAGAAAATTAAAACAAAAGTAGAATGGCGACACTTGCCACCACCTCCGATAGCGATCCCAACGGCCACATTGCAATCATCACTAGAGGCGGGCATTTTCGACGTCGATCATGCTCTCTAGTGGTTGATAGAGTGCATGTGGATCTCGTACTATGACATTTTTTTCATTTTCAAATATTTCGATTTTGAAATCTACTTTTTCGGGTTGCTTTATAATGTGGTGCTTTGAATAGGTAATATTATAAAATGAAGTTTAAATGTGTTATATGATAAGTATGGTTCAGGTTGAATATGGAACTATATAAAGAAAAATAAATCCAAACATTTATTATCTTGTAAAAATTGATAAACCCAATTACGACCAACTCAAATGCCACCGGGCCCAAACAATGCATTTGCTGCCTCCAAGCTCTAGCTATCATCCCGACCTTTGCCATGCATCGGCAGTTCTCCCTAATCACCCATCTGTATATATAACACCAAAAGTCGCATCCCACCAGAATATCCCAAATCGCGATCCATCTTTCTGTACTCTATCCCATTGACTCCCTTTCGTACCGCCAACCATTCATCGCCACCACCACCATTACTTGCATAGCAGACGAGCGCCTCCGTGAACCTCAGCCCCGACATCCACCTCCGTCAACATGGCTGCATAGTCCACCGCGGTGGCTTTTCATTCGACCTCAATGAAGTTCACAGTCAAGGTCGTTGCTCAATTGTTGAGCCGGCCACAAGATACCGTGCACTCCCGCCAATTGGAAAGCTTCACGTAGCTTCATGTCAGTAAATGATCCCCACCGCGCTTTCTTCACAGAAAATAAAAATTTCCTCCTTATTATTTAAAAAATTTCCCTCCATAATAGGCCTTCGCGCATTAATTGTGGCGCTAGACCTGCTGCGGAGAGTTATTTCTTTTTCTCTCTCCCCATTTTCACCGTACGTCGCTAGTACTACTGCGGAGAGTTATTTCACTTTCTCTCTCCTCGAGGCAGTTAATGCGTGCAGGCCTAGGGAGAGAGAGAAAGCGTCGCTCTTCACCTCACGGATGGAGAAAAATGAGGAGAGAGAAAGAGGAATGACTCTCTGCAGCAGCTCCGCCCTGTCAATTAATGTGTGCAAAGCCTATTTTGGGGTAAAATTTTTAAATATAAAAGAGGAGATTCTTTTTTTCTTTGCAGAAAGAGCGGTGAAGATTTCTTTTTAAAAGTTTTTGTACCATATCATATATTTTGATATATATCTGACACTTTTAAATACTTTGACATTTTTTTACATTCAATTAATAAATATTGAAAAATCCGATTACTAATCAATTCTAGAGTTCGGAACTCCGATATTTCGATACATCATTTTGACATTCATAGGATTAATTTTTAAAAAATTTCAATAAATGAAAGCTTAAAATATAAATATATAAAAGAACAATTAAAACAATAAAGGAGGAAAAAAGAAAATCCTATTTTTATTTTTTATTTTCTAACTCTCACCCCCGATGTAAAACAATTCATCTCCCAAGTTTTTTTCCCTTATTCTCTTCTAACACGCTTTGAAACGTGAGTCCAAAATATAGATTTTTTTTCTCCAAGTTTTATGAATTATTGAATTTGTGAAATCGAAACAAGAATGATATTAACAAACTATGAATTAAAATTTTTAATATAAATTCATTCGGGGCTCTTATTTATTTGTAAATTTGAATCAAATTAATTTGATTAAATTAATTATAAAAATGATAAGTTATCATATATATATATATATATATATATATATATATATATATATATATATGCATTTAATATATAACATATCTTAATATGTTGAAATTTTCTAGTTTTGAGAAATAACATGTCAGAGATCGTCTTGTATCATGTTGATATCGATATTACTTAAGTGGAGCCCACTCACTGACGTGGAGTCATGTGAAACTTCGTGATTGGTCGGGGTGCACGGTGATATGTTGTGACCGCCCACTTAATATTTTCTCGTTTAATGAGATAGCTTAGTGTCATCATTTATGTTCTACATTTTCACAACCAATTGACATGATTTGAAATTTCTTTTCAATCCTTACTAAATCGAAATTAAAAAAATCTATTAGAAAAACAAGCGCTGATGTGCTTTTCACAACTAATCAATAATTTTATAGAATTTTTTTTCAATTTTTTGCATGAGAAGAAAATACTTATTAAATCAAAGCTAAAAAAAAAAAAATAATCAACCGATTGTAGATATAGCTTTTCAATGGTGATCAATTTGTCTTCCTCCAATGTCATCCGGTGGTTTAGTGCCGGCGCGGCCTCCTCCTTCCCTCGACTCCTCTTGATAAATCGCTTAGTACGAACAAAGCCGTTCGCCTATCTCTCCTCTTCAACCCTCACTAAATCATCTTAACACTCAGTTTGTTTCTTGGATTATAAATGATTTGCAAATATTTTCCTAAAAACAATAACTTGAAATAATAATTCAATGAAAAATGTTTTTATTATATATAATTATTATGTCTAAATAATTTTTGGATGATCAAAATATTTTTCATTCGTTTATTTTTATAAGAAATATAAATGATTATTTTAAGAAAAGTATTTTTTTTAAATTACTCATTTGGGAGGATCAAGAGAAAGGAGAGAAGGAAAAGAGCGAAAAAGAAAGGAACTTGATGTCAAGAGCTTTAGGGATGGGCTTGCCAAAGATAGAGAAGTCCAAAATATCTCCGTCCTACCAACCTCTATACGTGTCAATTTATCAATTGGGTCTAGTACAGTCTACTTGACACTTGTGAAGTATGTAGTATAAGAAATTTCTCACACATGCAATATTTTCTCTCAAGAAGAAGTACAGTGGTTGGTTTCTTGGTCTAGGAAATCACCTGTGGTTATGAACTTGAATGGAGCCGTGAGCATTTCAAGAAATCGTGTTGTGAATCAGGCGATTCACTTTGGAATTGCTATTGAACTCAAATGGTTTGACTCATTCAAGTTGGTTTTCAAGTTGAACCGGCTCAATAACCTATGAAACATGTGCCTTAGAATGTGCAAGAAAAGACAGATTAACAGGATTGTGGTAACATGTTCATAACTTATTATACCATTTAGAAACAAGTACTATAAAATAGGAGTGTATAATGGTTTTGGTCCAACCTAAGAATCAATCTAGATTGGATCGAACCAGTCGATGTAAGTGATTTTTGTGATAATCGATCTGATTCTTAATTCTCAATTTTTGAAAATTGAAATAACCGATCCAATTCTCGATTTTTAGAGAGGAACTAGATCGATTGGACCATTAACAATACCCTATCTAAATTTAGGAGGTCATCTCTCTGATTTTGAGGATTCAGCTGCACACTTTTTCATCTAAGACAAGAGATGGTACTTTTTGACTAACGCCCAGAGGAGTCCTTAATTTTTCTTCACGTGTGGGAAATTCACAAGCTGCCTTCATTTGGAGCCTTGCACGAGCTGTCCAAGTTGACTGAGACTTCTCTTCTCCATCGCTATAGAAGGGTGAGAAACTCCTCCGGATGAGACAACGGAGAAAACTAGAAGAAACAAAGGAAGAAGAGAGTCCCACTTTTATTAATATTTTAATCAGAATAAGTATAATAAAAATCCTAAAACTTATTATGAAAGTATAATTAAATTATAAATTCAAAAAATATAATCAAATCCTTCCATCAACGCTGTCAATTTGGCTAATTAACGTGGCATTTTAAAATTATTTTCACTCTTTAATTTAGAATTTTTGTTACTTTTTTCTTTAAATTTTATTTAGATTAGATTAAAAAGCTAAAAAAAAGGCTAAAATGCTTACAATGTACTTTGTTTCATATAATATCTGAAATGACCAAATCAGTCTTAAATAAGGGTTCCGTCATGCTGGCTAACCAAATTTTCTTCCGCAAGCGATACTTGATTTTTCCAATTGCTGAAACATGGGTATCCTTCTAGAAAAGGGCATGACGCTGATTTCTTTCCTTTGGCCTGGAGAGCGGCCAAGCAATCCCGCAACATCCATCTCACTTACGTAGCTAAGAATAGAATCAGAGTTTCCCTACCTTTAGGAGATTGCACCCCTGAGCTACTGGAAGCCGGCGGTGCATCGGCAATTGGTTTATCGGGTTCAGCGAATGTGTTTGAATCCATTAACAAGATTCCGACTTTGGTGGATCAAAAAATCAAAATCAATCCATGGTCAAGCTTCAACCCATTTAAGGTATTAAAATGTTCTGTGAAAAGCGTTTCCATAAAAATCTAACCCAGAAAAATCCAGACCCCAATTCCCTGCAAAAAAATTGAGAAAACGAAGATGCGACGTGTATTCAAGAAGCGTCAAGCCTTCTAATGCGCCTCATCATGTTCTTCACCGATCTCGACCTCCGCCATGGCGTCTGGCTGGAAGAGTGCGGAGAGGCCCGACATCGAGCTCTGCCAGCCCAGATTCGTGGACAAGCTCTGTCATGAAGACGAGCACCAATCAACCCTCGCCAAGGGTCAACTGCTCTAGCCGGGAAAATCCAACCGGCCATGACGTACGCCCCCACCATCTGCAATCTCTCTCTCTCTCTCTCTTCTAGTTTGAGACTTCTTTTTTTCCAGTTTTTCTTTTTTCGTTTTAATCTTCGTCCGCATTTTGTTTGGGACAAAATTGCCTGGTTTTGGCCGTTGGAAAAATTAAGTACTTGTTAGTAAGCAAATTCAGATCCTTATTTAAAACTAATTCCGCTACTTTAGAATTTATTTGAAATGAGGTTGCTTTTGAATTCTATTTTTTTGATAAAAAAAATGCTCCCACTTTATGCTCTTATTTATAATTTTCCTTCATCAATTAGCGGTCGCTCCCTTGTGCAAATGTCTCAGATATATTTAAGATCATGACCCCTAGTAATTGGATTTTCTTTCCATATATGTATCCATTCCACTTTTAAAACATTCACTCAATCTTGTGACAATAAGCATATGAATTGAGCTCTTCTTCAAATCACATTTTCATGTTTTCTTTGAGCTCCGGGAAGGAAGACCTTTTTGTATTGAAATTGGTTATGATGATACATTCCTGGAGATTAAAGGGAAGAAATATAACATGAAAAATCCGTCTATGGCCAATCTTTTGTTTTCGATAGAAGGTTATCGAAGACAAGCTCAATGTCGAGGTTGCAACATCCTCAATCATTCCCACATTTAGGTCATCGTTGTTTCGGAGCCACTACCATCCACTAAAATTGAACTTAGAATAGGAATGCTACTGTCCGAAATACAGCTTCACATCAAAGTTAACATGAACGATCCTTTGAAACCCTTCAGAGAGGCAATTTGCTTCCTGGAAGATGTCCCTCTTGAATGGGGGATGCTATTTGCAAATGGAACTAATCTTGAAGATGATCGCAAGATTTGCTATTATGAGCTTTAGGAAAATTCTAGTGTCGACATTCATGGCAAGCTCTATTGAAGAAGTTCGCAATGACAGTGTTGCCATGGAAGGCCAACCTGAAAGTTGTGGCGGAAGTGAAACCATGGGATAAAGTAAAGGTTCCAAGGAAAGAGCTCGAGAAGCCACAACCAAGCCCAAAGTTCGATCTTCCCTTGAAGGGGTATTTCTTTCATACATAAACAAAGCAGGACGGATGAAGATAAGTCATTCAAATGGCGCGATATCGAGATGGGTGATAATATTGAGGTTTTTAGGGGGACAATGTCACGGTGAGTCCTGGTTTTTGCTTCCAATATCCATTCAACATGGTTTTCCAGGAGATCTGTGGCAAGATGACAATAAGGTTCTTATTACGAGTAGAGTTTAACGGTCTAGCGACAAATGCAATCCCCTCTTATCTTCTATATTGGCATTATCAAGTTTTCCAAGATCCATTTTTTATTCCTCTTTTTTTTCGTCGTTATCGTCATTATTACTTTCTTAGGTCTTTTTCGAACAAAATTTAGTCTTCGTGCGTGAAATTTGTATCTAATTTCAATTCTGCCTGCCAAATTAACAATAAGACACTTCACTTATTAACTAATACGTATCTAATGAGGCCCACATTTCAGATTTTCAATTTTTTACATCACCTTTCTTCTTCCATGAAAACACCCACCTTCTCCCTCTCCTCCGTTGCTCTGTTCTCCTCTCTTCAACACCCCTCACATGTTCCTCCCCCAAATCGCAATCTCAATCCGCTCAGTCTCACGTCGTCCTTCATGATCCACATCTTCGCCGAAGGAGATTCTCTTTCTATTCACTTCCCTCTAGACTCGCCTCTTCAAAGCACTGTAAGTGGAGAGAGACAAGGTAGGGGCATTTATTTGTTGACACCTTGTTGGAAGACTTGGGATTGCGGAGAAGAAGTTTCTTTCGCGATCAAAAACGTCCCCTCTTCTATATTATAACTCTTGTTCTGATGTAGAATTCGCGCTGTTTCGACCGTTTTTCGCTTTTCTGATTTTGACCCATTGGGTTTGTTTCTCCCCATCCCGAGACCCAAGTAGTCTGTCAATCAATCAATCGTTTCTTTGAACCCCTAAAGTCTGAATCTTGCTTTCTTCTTTTCTTGGTTTCGTGTCTGGTATGCTACTGCAGTGCCTTTTTATACGCTACGTTCTTGGTTCTCTTACTCTTTTCCCAGTTTTCAATCTATTTTTTGTGCTCTTGATTATGTGGGCTTGTGGGTTTGCTGGTGAGAGAGAGAGAGAGAGAGAGAGGGGTTATTTGTGTAGGGCACAAGCGTGATGTTTTGGTGCTTGAAATCTGCAGAGTGTAATTGGAGTTTGGCATAAGGTAGAAGTTTTGGGATTTTCCTTTTCCCCATTAATCTATTAATATATATATTTTTGGTCAAACTATTAATATTCTTTTAGTTACATATCTATTGGGCACAACCCCGGAGAAATCCAATTTTTAACTCTTTGTTTCTAGCTCTACCTTCATGTCACAGGCTGAAAAAGCAGCACGTATGACGGCTGAAACAAAGAAATGAACTTTGAAGACGTTTTTGTTGTCATAGCCTGGGCATGAAAGCAGGAGATACTGTGACAGGGTTTTACGACCCTGCTGAACAGAGTCTTGCATGGAAAGTCAGAAATTTAGTTGAGATGCTCCTATAACCGATCCACCGGAATGGGCCATTGCCGCCACAGAGAATGGTACCTGCAGAAAATGGTCCTCATGTAAAAGCCACTGGTGAGTCTTAAAGTCAAAATGGTCTGTATGTGAGTGCCTGTACAGCTTCTCTAGAAATACAAGAACTAGTTAGTAGTATTCAGCCCGTTTCATTGTTTTTGGATTTATTAATTTCTTTTTCTTAACTTCTCGAATAAAGCTGAAAGAGAAATGATGAAATATGACAAAGTGCGGGAACTCTTAAGATATCGTTTTAGCTCATCGTGATTCCAAGATGCTTGTCTCTAGGAGTAAATTTTCTAAGGAATTATATCCTTATGCTGCTTAATAACTAATTGACTGACATACACTAAGTGCTCTTATCAGCCAGAGTCAAAATCATTCTTACATGCAAGTTAATTAGCATGTTGACTTGCTTTACAGTGGAAGTTCCATTGGATGCTTACATGATAGACTTTGTGTTCTCTGAGAGAGAAGATGGAGGGATTTTTGACAACAAAGATGGCATGGACTACCACATACCTGTGTTTGGAGGATTAATAAGGGAGCCACCAATGCACACATTACCCAATGCACACATTACACATTGCAGTTGAAATGGCTCCAATTGCGAAGGTAATCTCTATGTTGTTATTCCAGGTATTATTGTCTGTCTACTTCGCACTCCTTTATCAGGCCCTTTTTTCTTGACGCTACCGTTGGCCATTGGTTACTCCTCAAAAATACTTCCAACAACTTCAATTTCTCATTTTGTTCAGTGTGGACTTGAGATTTGATACTAAAGAGTGTGAGAGTGCAAGGATATCCATGTAACCAGCTCCACTTAGTTGGAGACAGATTAGTGGTTATTTTTGTTGGTAGTCATTATCCTGTATCATATAGTACTTGAGAGTGCCAATGCTATCAGAGTTTTAATGGACATGGATTTGATGTTTTTGCAAGTTTTATTATTCTCATGAAAAAATTGTCAAAAGCTGAAGTAGGTTTTTGCCTACTATTTTGCCTATTTGTCCTGCATTGTGGACAAACATTCCTAGAAGTAGAAATATTCCATCACCATGGCCCCTTGGAGGACCCTCCAAAGTCTGTAATGTGCTGCACCATGGGGATTGGAATGAACTTGAGTGGTTCTTGTTTGGTATTCCTGGACAATCAAGGACGGTACATGATAGCAAGCTTGCTGAAATATGCCATCATATTGTAAAAGATCATTTTTGCTCCTTTTTTATAGTTGGTCTAGCTTTTAAGCTAAATTAGAGGTTCAAATATCAGTACTCCAAACTTTTTATCCTTACCAAAAGGAAGTTCTGCTCAGCAAGCTCGCTATCATGTCCCATCCTTGATTGACTTGAGTTACGCTAATATTTTTATTAGCGCCCTTTTGATACCTAAACAGTATGTTGTGTTTTCTTAACATGTTCATGCATTTCTTTCTACATTTTCGAGATCATTTGTCCTAAACTAAGTGATCATGGGTGGTTGGTCATTTTCATTCTATTCTATTTCTAGAAAAATAAGAAAAGAAAACAATTAATGGAATTGAAATTGCAAGACAGTAAGTAAACAAACAATGAAAGCAATAAATCTCTTATGCAATGCTAAAAAATATAAAAGAGAAATACAATTGAAAAAGATGAGAGAAAGAGAAAGCCCGCAACTCGTCGATAGGTAACTATCCTATACCCGTTATTAGCTACTTGTTTTCCTTGTAGCAAGTAGAATTATAATTTTTTTTCTCGTCTTTCTTTGTTTTCTGATGAAAGGAGTGAATTACATTACAATTATTTCTTGTCTTTCTTTATTTTCAAATGAAATGAGTGAAATTGAGAGTCCAAATGAAAAAATACAGCGTATTAAAGCTAAAATTCTTGATATCCAAAAGAAACAGGTGGAGATGCAAGACAAGGCAAATGAAGTTTTTGCTGTATTTAACAATTATTTTGGGTTTATATGACGCTTTACAACGTCGAAATAGTGATGCTCAATATACACTCATATATATGGTCATTTTGGATATTGGGGACTTTTTTGGTAGGGATGACGCTCTAAATTATGAATTCATACTCGAAGATACAAAAGATTGGTAGGGAGTGAGCGAGTTTGATCAAAGAGTTGACTGAATTATATGTTGAGGCTCAGACATTGAGTGACTCCAGAAAATTGGCAGAATGATTCTTCTCTTGCTTCTAACTTGAAGCACAATCTATCGGCATTTTCCTACATTTTCATATCTCTTCTGATCATCCCAGTTCTATGCCTACTTATCATATGCGATGGGATAATTTATTACTCTTCTCAAGAAGGTGGTAAAATAATTTATTTGTGCTTTTTTTTAGTTATGTTAAATTATTAATGCTTGGTCTGATGTGCTTTAATAGTCAAAGCAAACGAAATGCCGGGATCTATCCTCAGTGAATTTAAGGACAAGTCCCGGCACTTCGTTTGTTTTGACTATTAAAGCACATCATACCAAGTATTAATAATTGAACATAATTCAAAAAAAGCACAAATAAATTATCTTACCGCATTCTTGAGAAGAGTAATAAATCATCCCATCGCATATAATAAGTAGGCATAAACTGGGATGATCAGAGACACGAAAATGTAAGAAAATGTCGATAGACTATGTTTCAAGTTAAAAGCAAGAGTTGAGAATCATTCCGCAATCTTCTAGAGTCACTCAATATCTGAGCCTCAACATATAATTTAGTCAACTCTTTGATCAAACTCGCTCACTCCCTACCAATCTTTTGTATCTTTAAGTATGAATTCATAACATCCTCACAAAAAAATTCCTCAAAATCCAAAATGACCATATGTATGTGTGAATATTGAGCATCACTGTTCCGACATTGTAAAGCGTCATTTAAACCAAGATAATTGTTAAATATAGCCAAAACTCCATTTACCTTGTCTTGCATCTCTACCTGTTCCATTTGGATATCAATGATTTTAGTTTTAATACGCCGTATTTTTTCATTTGGACTCTAAATTTCACTATTTTCATATGAAAATAAAGAAAGACATGAAATAATTGTAATGTATTTCACTCCTTTCATCAGAAAACAAAGAAAGACGAGAAAAAAAAATTGTAATGCTACTAACTACAGGGAAAAAAGAAAACAAGTAGCTAATAATAGGTATGGGGCAATCACCTACCGACGAGTTGTGGGCTCTCTCTTTCTCTCATCTTTTTTAATTGTGTTTCTCTTTTATATTTTTTAGGATTGCATGATGGATTTATTGCTTTCTTTGTTGGTTTACTTACTGTCTTATAATTTCAATTCCATTGATTGTTTTCTTTCTTATTTTTCTAGAAATATAATAGATAAAAATGACCAACCACGCATGATGACTTAGTTTAGAACACATGATTCCAAAAATATAAAAAGAAACGCATGGACATGTTAGGAAAATACATTTAGATACCGAAAGCACGCTAATAGAAATATTAGCGTAACTCAAGTCTATGAACCAATATATTTGGTTGCGTAGAAATTAAGGGAAAACTCCCGACCCTCAATTGGGTTTTCTAGTCGACCCTAAAATGAGGCTAGTGGTTGTCATAAACAATTAGACCGTACAAATAACTTGTCACGCAGGGTATGAGTTTCGATGAAACTCATGATGTTTTAGCATACTCAATATGGGGAGTAACCCAAAGGATGAAATAATGCCATTCTTATGAGCAAGCCTAACGAGAGGGCTACCATAGTAAAGGTACCCTTAAATCCAATATCCACATCCAACCCATTTTTCTAAGGTGTGTCGCTCGTGTGGGTATGGATTGCAACACTCCACTATTACGCGGGGTACGAGCTTGGGAGAGCTCGCGATCTCGTGGAGGGAACTCACGAGAAACTTGATCCAAAAGACGAGATGATGACGTCTTTTGAAACGCGAGCCATGAGAAAACTCTCGTGATCAAGTACCCCTAAACTCGATCTTTCCCCCTTTCCTCTCCTCGTGATAATGAGGGATTTGAGGGTGGCAATATCGGGTCACGACAAGCTTGGCAACTCCATTAAAGAGGCGGACCGATGGCCTTAGATTAAGCGCGGGCTCTCCCAAGCCTATATCTCACGCGATGTTGGATTTCGCATTTCAATTCTTAACAATCCATGTATTTTTAGGAGTCCCCACTAATCTATTGAGATCAACTAGAAACCAATAAAAACGTGGGAGTATTGTCTTAATTCCTACGCAATTAGAGAAATCTAGGACCGGTGAATTGTTTATGCAAATGTTTCTATTAGCCCCCTTATGGTACCACTAACTTGGAAGGTTGTTTATATAAATGGCTATACAATCTTGATTACCAATTATAACATTATAAAACCGCTAAGAGTCCATGCAAATATTTTTGTAGGTTTGTTTTCCATAATGTCTAGACTAATCCTAACATAATTTAGAATAGAATTTACACTCAAATTAATGAAAAACAATATGTAAGTAAACATTTAAGAAATTGAAATGACTTGAAATATAAATGCGGAAAAGGAAAACCTGATACAAGTCGAACAAATAACATTACATGGCCTTTTTATCATGCCTCGGGATAGGACCCCATAAATGAAATGAGAATTCAAATATGCATGAAATTACTCTATAATTTTAATCAACGCAAAATAGATTATTTACAAAAATGATTATAGAAAATCAAGATAGCATTAAATTAGGAAAAATGACCTCATAAAATTAATAAAATTTCATAGATGTCATTTTTGCCTTAATTTGATACCATTTATTATTTTGATAATTTTTTTTTTTTTGGATTTTTTGGATTTTTTAAAAAAATTTTTTAAAAGGGAATTTTCAAATTTTCCAAAAAAAACTGGTTTTTTGCAAAAAAAAAAAAAAAATTCGAAATTTTTTATTTTCTTTCTTTTTTTTTTTTTGAACGTTTTGAATTTTTAATATTTAATGTTATTATACTTCGCGAAAATGGGTTCGGACCGGGTAAACCCAATCCGGCCCGTGGACACAACCCAAACCCGGATCCAACACTTTTGGATTTTTTTTAAAATCATTTTCAAATTTTAAAAAAAAATTTAAAAATTTTCCTTTCTTTTGTCTTTTCTCACTGCGCACTCCCCCTCCTGCGATTCCTCTTTCCCGAGACCAACTTTTGCCCTTCTTTTTCCAAACTTTTCTTTTTCTCTTGTTTTTATTTATTTATTTTTTTCTCCCTTTTGATCTTCTTCTCCTTCGTGCTTGCCCCCTGCACGCCCGACGCTCCATCTTCCCGAAGACCTAGCCTCATCGAAACTCAGCCAAGCAACGACGCAGCCCGGACGGAAAAACCGACGACCATTCCACCGCCAAACCTCCACCGGCCACTAGTTGGCCGGAGATCATCACCGTTGTCGGCCGAGCATACCCTCCTCGGCCAAACACCGAACAAACAACGGCGGCGATGGGAACGTGATGAACGACCATACGGCCGACGCCTAAGGTCACCCAACATCACCGGGACATCACAATAGAGCACGACGCGCCCGGACAACTCGATTTCAGCCGAAGACGAAGCCACGGAGACTAGATCTCGTTCTGGCATTCTATCGAACAAGTGCAATACACTAGAGGAATGAGAGATTCCGGCTCATCCAGACCGGGACTCTTGACAAACGAACCAGGACACGCGGCAACTCAAAGGGGAATCGGCGGGGTCAGATCTCGCGTGAGCCGGACGATCGCGAGATCTAACCCGGCGTGCGCAAAACAGGGTCCGAAAAAAGGGAAATAAAGGGGCTTACCGGTTCGGCTTGAGGACGTCGACCGGAGGAGATCGTCGGACGGAGTTCACGCGCGGCCAAGGCCCCCTTTCTCTCTCTTGAACATCTTTCTGGTTCGGATCTCTCTCGGTCTCACCTTCCAGCCCCTTCTCGTCGCTCCCGAACGGCCGCGTCCTTGGGCAGCTCCCCCGTCGATCCAGTCCCCGCGCTCGAAGTGTGCTGGCGAGAGCGTCCTCAGGAACGTGGAGCCGCCGCGTCCGCCGAAGGCGCCAAAAGGGAGCAGCGGCGCTCGGAACCTCGCGAGAGCCGGAGCGAGGCTGGGGTTGTGTGGTGGAGTGTGGCTGAGTCGCGAGGTAAGGCTCTCTTGTTCTCGGCCCTCTAAACTTTCTCTACTCTCCGATCTCTCCTCCTGCTAGCTCTCCATCCTCTGTCCCTCTCCGTTTCTCTGTGTTCCCTCCTCTTTCGAGAGTCCTCCTCCGCTCCTTTTCTTCTCTCCACGGACGCCCGGCCTTCTGCCGTGCCAGCTGCCCTTGCCGGCCTGATCCGCGACCACCACCTCCAGCCGATCGTCCCCTGATTCGGCTGTTCCCTCTGCTCCCCTCTGCTGTTGCTGCATTTGTTCCTTTCTTGCAGGCGCGCGCGAAGGACGGCAAGAGGGGGACGACCAGCTCGTGCGCGGGCTGGGCTGAAGGGAAAAAGGGCTGGGCCGGGCCCAGCGCCAGGGAAAGAGAAAAGGAAAGAGAGGAAGGGGCCAGCCCAAGGCTTGTCCGAACCCGGCCCGACTGCCCCTCTTTTTCTTTTTTCTTTTTTTAATTTCGAATTTTTTTATTTTTATTTTTTTTTTTTGTAAATTTTAAGACCAGTGACGCAAATGCTCCTAATGTCTATATGTGATGCAATTTTAATGAAAATTTTGTTAAGAGATTAGAAATTAATCTCTAATTTTCCAATGTAATTAATAAACACTTAAATAAATTGCCAAAATTTATGTGTCAACACACATTTCTTTCCTAGGAATAGAAATTTTGTGCAATTATCAAGCGCATTCTTATACTAAAAAATTATTTATGGGAACAGAAACAAAAAAAAAAAAAAAAAAAAAAACTATTTCTATTTAAAAATTGTTCCCCATAATAGAAGTATTACCAAACATACCCTAAAAGAAAACAAAAGGAAAGTAGCGATACTTGCAGCCACCTCCAGCAGCAATCCAAACGGCCATATTGTAGTAGTCACAAGAGGTAGGCATCTTTGATGTCAATTGTGCTCTCCAGTGTTCGCTGCAATACATGTAGATATGGAACCATGACATTTCTTCTTTTTTTAATCTTTCGATTTTCAAACCTACTAATTTAGATTGTGTTTTTCTTTTTTCTTTTTTTTTTGCTAAGATCATCCTAATTTGTTAATTGCTCCATTATAATGTGGTGCTTTATCTAAGATAATATTATATAGTGAACTTTAAATGTGTTATATGGCGAGTACAAATAGATTGAATATAGAACTACATAAAGAAAAACATATCCAAATATGTTATGTTGAAAAAACCAATCAATCTATCTATGACTAACTCAAATCTTATTGGACCTAATCCATTCATTCGCCATGTCTAGATTTTAGCCACTGTCCCAACCTTCGGCACGCATCAGTGGTCTCTCTTATTGCCCCTCTGTATATTTAGCACCAATAGTCACAACCCCACTAGAAAATTGCAAACCTCGATCATCTTCCTCTGCTCTCCCCTTCTACTCCCTTTTCATGGAAATATATAGAGCCAGTCAAGGTCGTTGCTTGATTCAATTGTTGGAATCCTCGAGTAGGACAAATAAAACGCCAACAATGCGAGTGGGGCCCCCACACAGAACAAAATAGAAAATATAAAGGCCAAAGTCCAAAGTAGGACTATACCTATACGAAGCCTTGTGGATTTCTTCCATTTTGTGATTTTGAATCTAAAATCTTTACATATTTTCCGTGTGCCATGTGAGAAAAAGTAAGGTTAGACCAATTTTTCTATACTTGGATTGGTCAAATGTAGTGTTGAATGAGGAGGACACAAAATAAGCGTGTACTGAAAGAGGTGACCCAAGTCTTTGACGCCTTTCAAGATGTGATGCTACTCGAATTGCCAAAGAAGCTGCTCCCTCAAAGAAAAGTAGATCATCGGATCAAGCTCATGTTCGATACTTAACTGTTGACCATACCTCCAATTTTCGTGTCAACTAATTTAGATGGTTTGACCACCCAAGCCAATAAAATAATCATTTTACAAACAAATTATGGCATGCATTGAATAGGTCCATCTACTAAATTAGATAGGTATGAGCTCTTAGCTATTGGATAACCCTCTCTTCTACTAAGTTAGATAGGTATATCATGGGATCAATCCTCCTACTCTCATCTCACCCCTTAAACTTTTACACTAGGTTTAAGCCATAATCAAATATCTAGTTTTTTTTTGGACAATCAAATATCTAGTTAAACCGGCAACAAGTCGATCAAGTTGACCAATTTCGCCAAATTTGACTAGGCCTTTTTTTTTTTTTTTAACCATCCAAGCTATTAACAAGATCGAACCATAAAATGATCTTCTTTCCAATCTAATAGGTTAAGCTAACTTGTCTAATATGGTTTGAGAACACTAAATTTAATTGTGGGTGGGTAAAAGTGTTAGCGCTACTTTTACAGGCGGCAAAATGATTTTAGAACATCTATTTTGACTTGTATATTACTATATATGATTATATTTGGTTAATAGATTTTGTTTATGAAATAGGTTAAAATGGGTCTAACAATAAGGCTCGACTAGAATATGATCTCAATGGGTTTGAATCTACCTTATTTATGATCTATATGGATCAAAATGTTGGGGAAAAAATAGTCCTCCGATTGAAAAAAGAAAGAGAAATTAAATATATAAATAAAAATGAGAGAGAGAGAAAGAGAGTAGCAACACTTGCGGTCACCTCCGGCAGGCGGCAGCAATTAGATAGCCACATTGTAGTAGTCACAAGAGATAGGCATCTTTGACGTCGATTGTGATCTCCAATGTTCACTAAAGTACACGACATTTCTTCTATTTTTAAATTTTTTTATTTTCAAACCCGATAATTCAGATTTTTTTTTTTGTTAAGATCATCCTAATTTGTTAATTGCTCCATTATAATGTGGTGCTTTATCTAAATAATATTATATAATGAAGTTTAAATGTGTTATATGGCGGGTACGGATAGATTGAACATAGAACTACATAAAGAAAAACAGATCCGGATATGTTATCTCGAAAAAACCAATCAATCTATTTACGATTAACTCAAATCTTATCGGATCTAATCCATCCATTTGTCACGTCTAGGCTCTAGCCACCATACCAACCTTTGGCACACATCAGCGGTCTCTCTCATCGCCCTTCTGGATATTTAACACCTATGGTCTCAACCCCACCAGAAAATTCCAAACTTCGATCATCTTCCTCTCCTCTGCCCTTCCACTCCCTTTCCATGGAAATATATAGAACCGGTCAAGGTCGCCCCTTGATTCAATTGTTGGAATCCTCGAGTAGGACAAATCAAACGGCAACCGAGCGAGTGGGGGCCCCCCACACAGAACAAAGCAGAAAATATAAAGGCCAAAGTCCAAAGTGGGACTGTATCTTTATGAAGCCGCGTGGAAATTTCATACGCAATCCCCTCCAACCCCACACGTCCACGTGTCCCCACATCGACCTTTCACGGGTTGATTTTTTTCCCGATCACGAGTCAACCTCGCTGCTCTATAAGAAGCAAGGCCCACCAGCCCCATACTTCTTCATCACCATCTCTTCTGGTCCATGTCGTTGCGTCCTCTTGTGCGGCATAGCACTCTCTTCGAGCAACACCGGATGCCATCAGGCGTGTCAAAAAAATGTTTTGTTGGTTTTGGATCTCATAACAAAATATATTTCACAAAGTGTTATATTTTGTTTTGTTTTTTTTTTAAAAAGGAGACTCAAGTTTTGTATTGGCTTTGGACATAAAAGGTCAAATGCGAATGAAACTATACACTTTATAATCTGGTAATTAAAGAAGTCATTGGTCTACCACGCACCTAATACCGATGATGACTAGTATTGAAACTTCATTGATGACATCATCCAGACTCACTTTATGTAATAATAAAAGTCCATTAAAATTAAAGCAGTCTGTACAGTATTGAAGGTGCTTTGAGAACACTAGGTATGAACAAAATATCCGCTAAAGTACTACTTTCCACTAAACTTCAGGACACAATGCCAAAATCTAATCAATGATGCTAGAAAGTAGGAATAATGCTTAGTAGACAACAATCTAGGATGAATACGAGGACACATTGTCGGAGTCTATTCAATGACGTTGGACAATAATAACTATACCTAGTATACACTACCCCTAGATGGACATAAACATGACGTTGAAATCTAATCAACAGCACCAAGTAGATGCGACATCTAATGAACACTGTCTCTAGATGGAATCGAGGACACAATGTCGGAATCTAATCAACGACACTGAACAATGGTTAGCATTGGAATGTAATCGACAGCACATCCGGGGATATAAACACTCGCCGGAGTTGAATCTACAATGAGTAAGCTACAGCTAGTCTAGACTAAGTAGAGATAAAGACAATAGAAAGTAGTTTTGTGAATTGTTCGAGAAGGGAGGATCTCTCTATTAGATGGCTGATGGTATTTATAGGCTAACTTGGTAACCATCAATGGTCAATTACTTCCTCCTCAAGAGTCGCTCCATGTTTCAAGCTTAACTGCCTTATCCACATTGGTTCGATAGTTGTGTCATAGCTTGCCCATCAATTATTAACCATTTCTCTTTTGATTTTGGCACCTTCAAAATTGTTCCCGCCTATTCTCACCACCAAGTCTGCATCTTCTTTGTTAATCTTTGGATTCAACACATGGAACTCTGTCGTTTCATCATGATATTCCATGCCTTGGTTTGTCAAAATTCAGTCCAAAATTCCTCAAAATCCTTAATTATCTTTTCTTGTACGGATATTCATGTGTTGGGCAGATAAATTATGGCCCATATACTGTTGCAATGACTATGTCAAGACTTTCTGTCTCCCGTGTCTCACACGTGTCCATAGGAGCATTTTTGAGCGTCAACACAACTATAGAAGCTTTAGATTTCGTCAATGAACAAAATCCTCCGATGATGGATGCTCCACGAAATTTAACTTGAAAGGAACCCTTAGCTCAAAGGCTCTTGGTGCGAAGCAGAGCAAAACCGACGATGACCAACGGCAGCGCGCGCCCCCTCTCTCACTGCCGTCCCCCTCAATAAGAGAGGGATCTTGTAATTCCCCTTCTTTTTTCCTTTTTTTTTTTTTTTTTTGATTAATACCCTAAAAATCCCAAACTGGTACACTTGTGACTAATTTACCCCAAACTATTTTTTTTAACCACAAAAAACCCTAAATAGGTATACTTTTGACAAATTTACCCCAAACCGATACACTTGTGAGAAATTTACCCTCCGTTAGTTTTCGTTAAATTTTATTTTCAAATTATTAAGTTAAATGACATGTGACAATTGACCGATACACCAATTTTAGATTTTACGCTTCATTTATCACATTTTAGAATTTTTGTGATTTTTTTTGTGGTATTAATCCAATTTAGCAAAGGGTATATTTGTCACAAATTTACTAGTTTTGGGTTTTTTTAGTCAAATAAATTTGTTTGGGGTAAATTTATCATAAATGTACAAATTTAGGGTTTTTTATGGTTAGTTGAGGTAAATTTGTCACATGTGTATTAGTTTATGGTTTTTTATGGTAAAAAAAATAGTTTGGAGTAAATTTGTCACAAAAAATGTACCGGTTTGGGGTTTTTTAGGGTATTAACTTTTTTTTTTAATATATTACTTGTCCTTTTTTGTCCCCTCCTTCAACCGCCAGCAACAACAAAATAGACACCATTTCTCCCTTTGTCTAGAGTTTTGTATGATCACGCCACTTGGCGCATGATTTGGGGGAAGATTGAGCTTACCTGAATAAATCGTAAGATATTAAGTGCGATACTCTAAATGGTTGACTTGTTCGAAGGCTCCACAGATCGAAATTTCTTCAATTGGACCCGACATCTCTGAATTTCACCGTCCCAAATCAAAATGTCTAAAACAAAATTAAACACTAACGAAATTCTAATTTAACCGTTTTTCAATCAAAGGTTAAATTTTTCATTTTGACAAAAAGGTTAACATTCGGCCATTTTAATGAGAATTTGAAATTTGAAGACCAAATTCTACATGCCTTCGCTAAGCTAACATATTTATGCTATTGACCCACTAAAAATACTAATATGATTTTTTGGTCACGAAGCAAGTTTCACGATGATCTCAAATCTCGAATTTTTCTAGCCTTAACCGTCGGGAAAATTCGGGTAGCAACAGTATTCTACAATGACTTTGGAATAACCTCAAGGCGAATACATCCCCAAAATTATTGTTACTATGCCAAGAACAAGATGTCTCTGACAAATACATACGATGCAGTTGTTCAACAGAAGTAGGATTACATTTAACGCATAGAGAGAGTTGCAAGTGATGCAGCCAAATACATTGTACGATTAACTGGCGGGAGATCCACATGAATCAAACATAAGCAGTCATTTATTATCTCAATCATTGGTAACTTGCAACTGATGTTGTCAAACGCTGGATTAGTTCAGACGGTGTCGCATCTATTGTGTGCATTATGTGGCTTAGTAGAAGGATCTCTCTCGATCCCTGTGTGAGAGAGCAAAGCCCACAAGTGAGTCACAAACTCGCCTCCTCTAGTCAAATGCTCCGCATGTGCTCGCGCGTCATCTGAAGGCGCCACATACAACACCAGTTCCACCCAGAAGTCGGCCAGAATCTCCCAAATCTTGTCCATGTGTTCTGGACCATCCGCCAGCTGATCATCCGCCAGATGATTCCCGAGCGCAGCACCCCGCTTGATAACTTCTATTTCATTCGTTGAAGTGCCACTGTTCTTTAGCCTAGTAACCCGCTCCTCCATTGTCTTGCATCCCTCAAAGAATATTCTGGCTTCATTGATCACCTGATCGAATACATACTCCACAACGAAAGGGTGATCCGGCAATAGTCGAGGAGCGAAAGCAACCAAATAAGCCAGATACTTGGACAGAAATTCGTCGGCTCGGGCGAGCTTGATCTTACTGGATTTTGGTGCTCGAAGAAGCTAGTGGCGATGTGCCACACCATTATGACCTGAGTCTGTGTCTCAAGCTGACATGCCCACGACAGCTTGTTAAGCATACCGTGCTTATTCAGTGAGACCAGTCCATTCTTCAATTTTTAACACGGTAATTCGGCTTCAAAGCATCAAACACTGCTTTAAACACTGCTTGCTTCACTTCTTTACCCAATTTGATTGGGCGACTCTGTTCCTGGCCATCCCTACGTTGATCAATGTAGGCTACCAGAAACGTGTTGTTCAATAACCAGCAAGGTTTATAGGAGTAAGACTTGAGGAATGTGTACTGACGAAGCTTTCGCTCCCAAGGCTTCAGCAACCGGATCCCACATATTCCTCTAATCAACGTCTCAGCCCACACATTCCCATGCCATGACTTCTTCTGCACATACTTGCAGATCAATATCACTTTATCCCAGTCCGAAAAAACAATGAAAACGAACTGCATGAGCTCGACAATGATGAACATGATTATCATCACGCTGGTCACGAGTACGTCAACACTCAACCCGTTTGGCATAGTGGTGAGTCGACAGTTACTGTTAGGTCTCTTATAATGCTTCAAGAGTGATGTCGTAGCCCAGATGCTCACGATGACGTATATTAGCTCCACCAATTTGTTCACGTACCAGCCAAGTTGGAATATGATATTATACTTGGTGTAGAAAAAATCGTAAAGGAAATTGAGCTCAACCTCGACAATTCGAAACATTCGCTCGTAACCATCTTCTTGCGAGAGGAATCCATCGCAAATCAACTTCCATGCAATCTCATGAGCTTCTTGGGGCAATGAGTAGCCAGCATATCTCAAACGGAGGAGCTTGAAGAGTGCAAAAGAGAAGCATAGATCTTTGAGCCTGTTGGGGGGTCTCCTTGTGAGCTTAGGAGCCTCCCCCTCGCACGTCCACACCTAAGTAAAGAGTAAGAGCTTGCATATAAGTCATGGCCAACTTAACTGTCTGAATATGTGGTTGTAATGAGTCTTATTATGTGCAGCCATCTTCCATCTCATGGTTTAAATCAGGATATACAAATGTCTTGTCAGAGTATAAGTTAAGTGTTTAGATCGCGGCACTTTCTTAAACTTATCACTCGTGATGAATTTATTAAAACTGGCTCCCACAAAATAGAAGCGGTTTCCATTTCACAAACAACCAAATCGGGTCATACACCTGGAAGAGGTCAGCTTACATGGAGGGAGTAGTAATTATAATCCCACTTGGCTTAGCTATGTGACTATAATGTGTCCCATATTAATAGTCTCCCTCTATTTGATAGGTTAAACTTTTGCGTTTGACTTACAATGTGCCAAATGGAATCAAATCACCTAAGTATAATGAAAGAAGCATGCTCAGATAAAGAACCCAAAAATAATGAGTCAAAAGTAATCGGGAGTTGAAGTGAGGATTTGCACAGAGGATGAATGTCTTCTCTTGATCTACGCTGATAATGCATACTGTCATCATGTTGTACTTTTTCACAACCAATTGAGAATATATGTATATATATTTTTTTTATCAGAAAGAAGATCCTTACTAAATCGAAGTTTTGAAAAATCTCAAAAATCGAATAATTGAAGATGTACCTTTGCAACGATGATCCACTTGTCTACATCGTCGACCATGTATGATGTTGCATTTTCACAACCAATCAAGATGATTTTGCACTTTTTTTCTAACTTTTTAGCGTGAGAAGAAAATCCTTATTAAATCAAAGATTTTTTGTTTTTGGTCGTATATTAAATCAAAGATAAAAAAAAATTAAAATAATAAGACAATTGTAGGTATACCTTTCCAACGGTGATTGATTGGGATTCAGGCACTACCATCCGGTAGTGCGGTGCCGGGTAGCGCGGTGCCGGCGGGGGCGACGTCCTTCCCTAGGCGCCTCCAGATAGCCAAAATACGGTGAATCACCAAACCCCACTCTTCACCCCTCACCCCTCACCAAATACGTACACTCTGTCATGGTAACCGGATCAACTTCACCAGGTGAAAGGGGCTCCGTTCCGTGCTTCTCGCTCATATAATCATGAAGCACTTTTGACGTCCTCTCCAAGGATTGCCGGCTCGCAGCCATCAAGGCCCGAGCCCTCTCGTCGGACTTCAGGATCAAGATGAGTGCGAGGAACACGGTTGCGGTAATCGCCACCTTGGATCTGTTGCGGAAGTACATGACTACCAACAAGGTCACCCAAATCAATTTGAACTGGAGCTGCCAATTGTACCTCCTCCACTGCTCGTTGTCCTCCAGACTGTATGCGGTGATAGAATCAGCGCTCCCGAGGACGAGCATCAGGAACATTGCCCAAATGGGGAATAATTCGGTGCGGAACGGAGCATCGTTCATGAGGCCTAGAGCGTACGTGAGCACGTAGGTTGAGAGAGTGTATACCAAGAAAATGACAAGCCGGAACATGCTGCTGTTATAGAAACGTCGCCACGAACCGAAGGCAACGAGGAAGAGGAGTAGGAAGCCGGTGAAGATGACTAGGAGCTCGATCTGCAAAAGCATGCCCATGGGAGTTTCCAGGGACTTCATATTGCCCAACGTGACATTGCAGTTTCGGCTTAGCGCCATTGCTTTTTAATTGTATGTCAATTATCTTTGCTTTATATTATTGCTGGTTGCAGTTCGCTGAAAAGCTCAATGGTGACAACTATGAAATTTGGCACATGAAAGTCAATATGTGCTGGAAAAGCAAGAAGCACTAGAAGCTCTTGACCATATTATGGAAGATCTTGAGGATGCCGTGCGCCACTTTGAGCTAGTAGAGGACCGTCTAACGGCATTTGAGTCAAAAGTAGACATTTACAATGCTTGGTTCTAGCTCGAAAGAGCTTTGAGCTCCTAAAAGCGCAAAGCGTATTGATTCGTTCAATGTGTGGGATTGCAAAGGATCAAGTCCTTGTTGCAAGAAATCAAAAGTTAACCAACACAAGAGAGGAAAACATTCTCAAGTGAAGAAAATGTCAAGGGTGAGGTGTTACAATTGTGACAAGAAGGGTCACTATGCTCGCAACTGTCGTGAGCCAAAGAAAGTAAACACCCTTTGTACTTTTCAGAACTTTACTTTTGTGTCGAGTTCTGTATTCTTGACTGAGTCTAATCCTTTGTGGACTGTAGATTCAGGAGCGACAGACCATGTAGCGAAGGATAGAGGATCCTTCATGGAATTCCGACAGTACCAAGCTGAACTAAGTGGGTCTATGTGGGAAACAACTCCCCGAGCTGAAGTGAAAGGAATTGGCATATGCCAACGGAATATGCGTGGTGGATGCACTTTATTCCTACAAGATGTATTGTATGCTCCGGAGATTCGTCGAAATTTAGTGTCTTTTAGTGTTGGTTAGACTAGGTTTTAATATGAACTTCCATAATAGAGGTGTAGATTTGTATTTGGATACAAACTACTATGGTTATGGTTATTTTCTAGATGGTTTCATTGTATTAGATATTGAGTATGTTAATGCAAATGTTTGTTATTCCCTTATCACGTTTCCTAATTCATATGATAATGATGTGAATGTGTGGCATGCTAGACTTGGTCACATTGGCCAAACGTATGAATAGACTAGCCAAGAGAGCTTGTTGGGCAACATTGAAAAAGTCGATTTGCGCCATGATGGCGCATGCTAACTTGCCTATCACTTTTTAGAGTGATGCATTATTAACTACTGTATATACTATTTTCATAAGATACTCGGAACACTCAAAAGGGTATGTGTTCATAGGTGAGAAGGAAAGTGGGAGTATAACTGAATTTGAATCACGAGATGTCACATTCTTAGAGGATGAATTTCGTCTTTTCAGCCTCTAATTGGAGAAAGAAATGATAGAGTTTCTGAGAGAGTTTAGGGACTAAATCTTAGTTCTTATATAGCAGGGATGCCAGGGACTAAAATGAGAATGTCAATTTTATTTTTTCTTTTAATAACACAGGGCATTCAAACTTGTGTCGGACAATCTTTACAATTGTAGGAATTAAACTGCTCAATCCATGTGTATCGAGTAAGGTTGTCCCACCCAAAGTTACTACATTTGGAGGATGCTATGACTTGAATATAAAACATCCCGCGTTAAATGAAGTACTTTAAATATCTAAAAGTAGAATTGTTATCTTCATTAAAACATGAAGAAATCATTGAACGGGTTGTGATGTGTTGGAAGGAAATAAATGGCAATGATGAATTTCTATAGAAACAAGTTTATTCCGGGAGCTCATTGCAAATTGCCTAGTTTTCTAAAATGTTATTTACTTAGCTCTTGGATTCGATTTTATTGAGGTGAGAATATTATAATTAGTTAGTCTCTGAGGATGTAAAGTGCTTCCATATAAACTAAAGGATAATAATATGGATGATCCCTCAACTTTTCTTAAATGTTCAATGTGATCTCTTTACTATTTTTTTTTGTCCAATTTAGTTCTTAAACTTCCAAAAACCCAATCAATGTAATCCTTCCGCTAAAACTTATAACACCGTTGCTTTTTCATGCTAGCGTCCAAAGACTTATTAGTCCAAAAAGAAAAGAAAAAAAGATATGCTAATTTGAGAAAACAGCATGACTCTACACATTATTGTTTTAGCCCAATTGAGACCAACATAGGAGTCCACGTAAAAGAATACATTTGACGTGGTGATATACTCAACGGAAAGACTATAATAGGTGGATTTTTGAAAGTTCACATACTAATTTCATGAACCTTATTGAACATTGAAAAAAGTTCAGGATCCTCACGTGATTTCCCAAAAAGAAAAAGAAAAAAATACATTATGATGCCAACTCCACATCTATGTTATGCATGAATCCCAATCTGAGAAACACGCATTACACGTTGCCCGTCGAAGGACACAGTGGAAAGCGAGGGAATGCAAGAACCTTTTTGTCTCCCAAGAAAGTAATTTTTGCCGGTCGAAGGACACAGTGGAGAGCGAGGGAATGCAAGAACCTTTTTGTCTCCCAAGAAAGGAATTGTCCTCTCGATTTGCTCCCTTCGTCTCCCATGAGATAAGGGGGAAAAACACATAAAAGGCCCGCTTACAAAGAAAGAAAGAAAAAAAAAACCTCCGTACTTCCTCATTTCCTCCTTGTCGGAACAGAATATTTGCGGGCCTTTTGCTTTAGTTTGCGTTCCAAGTAGACAAGCAACGCTAAGATTATATCTCCTATATTGTTCTAAATAGTGGTATCCATGGGAGTTTTTGTAAGAGAAATAAAATACAGAAAATTACGACAAAATAATATTTGCATCGATCAAATCTGCGCTAAAGTTTGCACGATTATATTTGAAGTGATTCCAAACCCCATCATGCAAATTTATCCTTCGATTAAAAGTACAACTGAAATAAAATATTGCAATATCTATTGAGTCATGATACGAGAACATGAATTATTCTGAGCACGTAAAATAATATGAATCAGTAAGAAATATGAAAGCACAACTAATAGCTTTCCTCAATTTATTGGAAACTTCATTTCTTGCGATCATCTTGGTTTTGAAAAGGTAGCAAGTTAATTTGTCTAGAATCTTAAAAAGCTTTATTTATTTCGTGAAAAATTAATAATTTAGTAAATATTTTCCTAAAAACGATTGTTTGTATTGTTTGAAATTATTAGTCAATGGAAAATATTTTTACTATAACAACAATTTACGTCTAAAGATTTATCAACATTTATTTTGTTTTGTTATTAATTTGTTAAAACGACTAATATTTCTCTGAAACTACCAACTTCTATTTGAGTCTTTTGATTTAGCGACTATTCAGTGATTTACCAACATTGTATCGACTCAATTGATTTCAACGGATTATACTTACCAATTTAGTTATATGAAGATGATATGCTCGATTGATGAAGAACGATACTTACAAAACGAGGACAAGGCAGAATGGAGGAAAAGAGAGAGGAGAATAAAGGAGTTTATCTTGCCTAGAAAAGAATATTTCTTTTTAATTCACTTTCACTTTGGTTTGTGTTGTCTCCAAGTACTTGTTGACACCCGACGAATTCAAAAAGACATTTGATCCAAGGATCATAACAATTCAAGATTATAAGCCCAATTTTGAGACTTTGAGCTAAATGGGTTGACCAACGTTCGAACTCGAATTTAGGGCTATGGATAACTTTCACAATGAAGTCAAAGAGCACAATTTAAAGCTCATTAGGCCAAATTAATTCCAGTTGAATATCAATTTGAGCAAAATTAGGATAATTAAAAAAATCAAGCTTAAAATGACGAGTTGGCACGTGCAAGTCAACCCGGTTAAACTGACCGAATTTGGCCCAATGCATCAAAAACATGGTAACAGCCAAGCTATAACGTAGTTTGATGACAAATAGGACAATTGAAAAGTCTCAGGTCAACTCAGTTTGACTAAGGTTGACCCCAATCAACCCAAAAGTCAACAAATTATAGACCATGGAACACATTACCAAACCCCTCTATCCTTGATTACAAAAATGCTATATTCTCTCAAGGACCCAAGTTAAATTCCATGTCATCAATCCTTGAGAGCATCAATCTAAACCATTAATTTCCCTTCTAATTAAGACCATAGAATAGGGAAAATTCCAAATAAGGACCCGGAGTGAATCAATTTTTTCAAATAATGATCCAAAGTAAATGTTGTTTCAAATAAGAACCGAAGTTGACCAATTCTTTCAAATAAGGACCCACAATGATCAAGTTAATCTCTATTAAGAACCTTAGCTCGCCAATAGACATTTTCCGGAGATTAAAATAGGGGCAATTTTGTCAAAAATTTGTCATTGGAAAAAAAAAGGAAAAATTCTAAATTAATTAAATTTATGTTATTTATTTAGATGTTATGTTTTCTTCTTTCTTCTCCCCCACTACTCCTCAACCAAATCGTTGCCCGGTCATTATTGCAACTCGATTCTCGTCGCTCCTTGCCTTGCTTGACCGGTAGAGAATTTGGGTCTCCGCAAACAAAGAAAGAAGCATATGGTTTTCTTCTTGTTTTTGAATTCATGCCTCAACCAGTGGAGAATTTGGGTCCTCAACTTTGCGGAGGATGGGTACAAGGAATGGGGAGAATTTTGGCCTTTGACTTTGCAAAGGATGGGTAAAAGGAACGAGGAAACCATAGAAAACCTAGGGGGTTTTTTTTTTTTTTTCTGTTTTAGGATTTTTTAATTTTCCCTGGATTTTTTTGGGACAAAATTGCCCAAACTCCGGTCATAAAAAATATTACATGCTTGATAGCCGTCGAATATTTGGCTGACCAAGAAGCTCGGGTCCTTATTTGGAATTGATTCAACCACTTCGGATCCTTATTTAAGACAATGAATCAATTTTAGTTCTTTATTTGTCACAAAGTTCATTTCGGATCATTATTTGAGAAAATTGGTCCACTTCAAGTCTTTATTTGAAATTTCCCCCATAGAATATGCCATGTCAACTATCCATGATCAAAGCGACTTAATATGAGCCAATCTCATTTCTTACTCATCAAATAGAGAACTTGAATGGTAAGGTGTGTTGTAGGGTTAGGATTAGTTCCAAATTTGATTTTTTTTCCTCCATAATTTTCCTCCTAACCCCTAGGTTCAAATTTTGACTTTAATTTAGCCATTCCTATGATGAAAATCAGATTGAGGAAGCTCTCTAAAAATGTACACAAAACTCTCTCTGACACGCCTGATTTTTCTTACAACTAGCTTCCTTGGCCTTACTATGATGATCGTCATTTCTAATTGCCGCCATAATTATCTCAATTCAGCCAATTGTCTTGACTGCTTGCCAATGATTCTAATTGAATGTAGGAGCTTTACTTCTTACAACAATTCCAAAGGATATCTCAATTCAGCCAATTGTCTTGACCGCTCGCCAATGATTCTAATTGAATGTAGGAGCTTTACTTCTTACAACAATTCCAAAGGACTATTCAAGGAAATTTAAGTTGATCATAGTGTAAAATTGAAGTGCTATCTTCAGTCTATGATCAATCCTAAGTTAGAATATGGTGGAATTTGATAAGATTAACATGAAAATTGCTTATAGACTTTGGATCGTTTAGTAAAATCAAAAGTCGATGGCATGTTCAGATCACTTTAGAGCTTCAATTCCTTCCTAACGTGTCCTCCTCAAGTTATATGCGAAGTGATTTTAGTTGAGTGATTGATGATTCGACTTAGATCTTCCCTGTTTAGGTGTTTTTCATGCAATCATCCTTAGAAATTACACGTAATTCAAGCTAATTGAACTTGAATAGCAACATTTCCTTTATTGCCTTTAGTTAGCCAAAATTCCTAAGTGTGGATTAGATCATGATTTGAAGGTCAATTAATCTAAAGTTGATATACATTACATGCATATTGATTTATTAGCAATTTTAGATAGTCTCATGATGATCCTTTGAGGTTTGTGATTCAATTATGTGATGGATGTTAAACTTTGTCGTTTGAACTTTTGGATGTGCTTGAATGTTCATACAGCTTTGTTGAAAGTGTTCCAGGCTTAGATGAATGCATAGGATCATTGAGTGGAATGTTTTAGTGATTCATAAAAGTTCGTTGTTGTTTTGACCTTTAGGTGTCTAATGATTTTTACGAAAAAATCAATTTAGTATCTGGAAAAATTATCTTCTAGAACTGTAGTAGAAATTCATAACTTTTTTTTTTGTTTTGTCAATAAGGTGAATAATATTGAAATTAAAAAGTTCTTAGACAGAAAGCCCATGGAAGGGACATCTAAAACATAGCAAGTCCCAATGAGATTGGGTATGGGCTATCCAAGATGGAAATAAAAGTATTCACGCGTTGCGCTTTAGTTAATCAATCCGCAATTTGCTTAGCACCTTTTCACAATGGGCCAAAGACATTTTAAACGGGGCCAGCTGGGTCTGGGCATCCACAATAAGCACCTCAACTTCACATAGCATGTGAGCATCGCTTTGCAAAGCTTCAATCAATACTAAACAATTTGACTCGACTATAAGATGTTCTATACTTCATGACCCAAAGTACTTTAGAGCTTCAATCAAGGCAAGGGTTTCAATTTAATCACTGGAAACGCTGATTCTTTTGGCAAATCCATCCAGTAGAGCTCTTGATGCATCTTGATGGTTTCAGATGTTCGAACTTTGATGGTTCCACTTACTGAAACTCCTAATTATTTGCGTCAAAGTAATTAAGGATTATGGGTTTGGGAGTTGGCATCAAAATACATAGTTTGGCTTCTAAGGGCGCGTTTGGTAACGTTTCTGTTTAAAAATTTTTCCAAGGAACAAAAAATAAAAAATAAAAAAAAAAAGTGTTTCGTTCCTAAACAGTTTTTGAACAAAAGAACGCGTTTGGTAAGTGTAAAAAAAAAACTGTTCTTAAAATAAAAAAAGAACAGAAACACATTTGGTAACTGCAATCAATTTATGTTCATAGAATAGAAAAAGAACAGAAACACGTTTGGTAAATTGTACGAAATTTCTGTTTTAAATTTTTCAAGAAAAATGCTTTTTTTTTTTAAAATAAAGTTTAAACTTGATATTGAATTCTCATTCTCATGAAATGCTCATTAATTTTATTTTGTTCATGGTGAGTGAAGACAAACATTTTGAACATGATCATATAGCATACTTTGTAGAAAATTTTGTAAGTAAAGTTAGTATCAAATTTTTTCAAGTACTTTTTTTATTTTTTATTTTTATAACATATAAACTTGATATTGAATTCTCATTCTCATGAAATGCTCATCAATTTAATTTTGATAATGGTGAGTGAAGAAAAACATTTTCAACATGGTCCTATGTGCATACTTAAAAGAAAATTTTATAAGTAAAGTACGTACAATAAGAACTAACAAAAAGAAGAATATCTTATACATCTCAACATGAATCCTTCCATACATTACATCACAATAATGAAGCAATATAGTTCATTGTTCAACTTCATCACAGTAAATACTTAAAAACAATATTACAAAAGTCAACAAATCTCATGTATGTTGTAATCCCTTACTATTTTATTTGCAATACTTATCCTAAGCATGTTTATCCCAGATTCCTGCTCATCCGATATAGCTGCAACCTCCACTTCTGTAGGTCCAAATGGATACTCCGGATATCCATATATGGAAAAAATTTTGTCCATCCTATCTTGATCATGAATGTAATTATGAAGAGCACAACATGCAATTACAACAAGTGGTGCATCAAGCATGTGCACAGATTGCTCCTGAAACAGGAAAAAATAGTCAATTTGTGCAGTGATAAACAGCATCTCTTGTGCCCCACCCCCACAACATGAATCCGAGAGTGAGAGAGAGAGAGAGACCTGCTAACCAAAATGAGCAGCAAAACTTTGCTTCATCTATATGCATGACAGCAAGCCCAATAAACCAGGACCCAACGCTCACATCATCATATGCATATGCACGAAGAATGGATCTGCATTATAGGATTACTATGAATCCATCCACGCAATTGCATAGAGGTAATTGAGTAAAAGCAAAAGAGAAAGGTACCTACCTATTTATCAATACAAATTTTGCCAAAGCTCGTGATATGACAAATAACTCCCCTGAAGCATGGCGAAAGTATCTGCACAGTCAAGAGACGAAACTTCTCACACACATATGGAATATGAAATACTAAGTATAAAATACAAAGGCAAACCTTTAAGTTGTAACCATTTAATGCTCAATTTTTTCTAGCGAAATCCTAATTCTAAGTCCAGGGCAGACCCTAATTATGTGTCACGTTATTTGCCGAATTCTTATTTGACGAATTTCTTAATGCTACTGCAGGCTGAGCAAAGACTTACCCCTCAAAGTCTCCACCTCCTCTGGGCTTTATATTCTAAAAATTTAATATTCATATGTGTTTTTACTTATGTGCATGTACATGCAGACATGGTTTAATCAGTCACGAAGAAATGACAACTAATCAAACTAAGATGATTGCATGTTAAGGGCAGCAAGCAGACTGCAGGCAATCACCAGAATTTCCCTCACAAATTCATTGTTGGTTCAGTCATGGACATTTAAGTAATTTGCTGGACCATGATAATTGTACTAAATCCTTGGAGCAGAGGAGCGGCAAACATCTTGCAGCGAAGTCACCATGGAGTAATATGCCGCCTGGACCTAGTATGAGCATGACCAAGAGGGACCAGCACAATTATCAAGTTTTATGTCTGGGATGGGATGTTTAAACTTTCTGACGGATCAATGACCATTGGTTTTGAATACTCCTTAGCAAATGCAACGTCAGTGAATATCCTCCGGATCTAAAGTTGTGAGAGAAAAAAGAAATCAGCTATATAGGACTTACGATTTTTTATCACCAAATTTCCACCAGTCTGGTTCATATCATTGATGACCCCTGCAAATACTCAGCCAAAGTGAGTTGACAAATTCAAAAGGTAAGTTAACAATACATGTATTCAGGATGCCATGCTCACTGCTCAGAGAATACTTCGCCTGACTTCATGCACCCCATATAAACACGAGGCTTGTCCAAGTGAGCCGTAAATGCAGTCAACAAGGCATCTGTTAAGAGAAGCACAATAAGCAGATATAATCTTAACATACACTGTCGTAGCAGACAGCAAATATCTAATCATGAATTACAGTCCAATTAGAGATGACATATCAGCAAATTTTAACATTATTTTACCAGAAACCTAGGGGATAAGGTTTGTGATCCAAGTCTATGCCATGTACTTCACAATATAAACTTTATCTACATGAAATTGAACTGACCAATATTTACGTAGACATCATCCTTCACTTTAGCATAGAACTCAGCGTCCCATGTTTCAGCAGCATGAGCAAAGAACAATTTTGCCTTCTTTGGACTCTCCTCAGGTGCCTCGACATGATCATCCTGTTACACACAAAATCAACAATCTTGCATTACATCATCAATCACAATTCATCCAAGCCACAGCAAAATCAAGGAACAGTAATGTGGGAAACTCACAGAATGCATTCATGGCAATCATGAAACGATTGTGTCCACAACCAGATCTGCCGCAGATCTAGGCAACCAATGCTCGCTTGGGGCTCGTTCTACTTGCTCGAGCTGGCAGAGACGCTGCTCTGCCACTCGAGCTCGGCAGAGCAGCTCCAGCAAGCAGTCGTCGCCCAGATTTGCCGCAGATCTAGGCGAGCAATGCTTGCTTGGGGCTCAAGCGAGCTCTCGCGCTCGAGCCCTGAGCAGCTGTCGCCCAAATTTGCGAGGGGTGGCTCTCGCCGAAGCCCTCGTCCAACGGAGAAGGGGGAGCAGCAGAAACTTACCTCGATTCAGAAGCTTCAGCCGGTGAAGGAGCACTAGCTGTCGGCGCCGGCGAGTGGGGAGGCGCCGGAGAGTCAGCGGAGTGGGGAGTCACTAGAGAGTCAGCCGAGTGGGAGGCGTCGGAGAGTCGGCCAATGGTGAACTTGGGAGAGACGCCGAAAAAGGGAGAGCATTCGGGTAGGGCACGAAGGAAGGAGAAGGGCACAAACGAAAGAGTGTTTCTGGTTTTCGTTTTTGTTCTTTTCATTTTTGTTCTTTTTAGCCCTTCAAGAAGTGTTTCTGGAACGGAGAAGTAAGTTTTTTTTATTTCTTTTTCTTGTTCTAATTTTGTTCTGGGAACAAAAAAAACAGTTTTTGAATAGAAACGCAAACAAACGTATTTCTGTTCTTTTTTTGTTCCCGGAAACGAAAAAACAAAAAATCTGTTATTGAACAAAAAAAAGAAATGAAAACATGCACGCCCTAACATGAACTAGAGAAGGACTGCAATTCTATCAAAGGTAAATGTGTTACCTGGCTGTGTATGTAAATTTTGTAGCCATTCCTCAATTTGCGTAAGATTTTGACACGAGATTAATATGTACTACAGGATTTGTCCAGATAGAGTATGTCTAAGATCAAAGCAAAAAGAGATGTTCCATTCTACCTTCCAATTACAAAAGGGGCATCCTGGCTAAAGTAAAACCTTTATCATGTAAAGGTTCTCTTTGGTAGGGAGTGCATTATGGCGCTGTCGCGACCTCTTTTTTTTTGGCGCTCGTGATCGCGTACGAGCGCCTAAGGAGGCTAGTGGCTCGGCTGAATTTATTAAGCCCGGACTCTCCCAAGTCCACCAATTCACGACTTAATGGTTCGGGTTTTTAGCCTGTAAATCAATTTCTAAAATGGAGTCGCCACTAATTGATTTGGGGTGGGTTGATTAGAAACCCAAGTGAAGTATCAGGAGAAATACTCACTCCTCGCACAACCCGAGAAATTAGGATCGGGACTTGATTACACTAGTTAATCACTAATGCCCTTTCGGTACCTAATCTTGTTTAAACCTTGAGGCTTTTTGGATGCTCGAGGGATTTTCCATGCATTTTTGGAGAAAAACAATTTTTTTGGGGTCTTTTTCTATTTTTTGGACACAAAATGGGTTTTTTGGGATTTTTTTGGTATTTTTTGGAAAACACAAGTCTTTTTGGCTTTTCTGAATTTTTTTTTGGCTTTTTCATGAAATTTTGACCTTTTTTTTTTGGATTTTTGGCATTTTTTGGAAAATATGAAATATTTTTGTTTTTTTTTTCGGAAAATACAATGTTTTTTAATATATTTTTTAATATTTTTGGAAAATACATTATTTTTTATATTTCTCGATTTTTTGGAAAATAAAACATTTATTACAATTTTTTTAAATATTTTGAAAATAAAACATTTCTTTGATTTTTCGATTTTTTTAAAATAAAATATTTATTATTTATTTATTTATTTATTTAAACTATTATTTTATATTAAAATAATATAAAAACTGACCGGGTCGGATCCGCGGGTTGGGTCCGACCCGGCCAGCGATCCGAATGAGGACGGGCCGCGTTGCGGCCGACTCGGTTTTTGTTGCCTTTTTTCTTTTTTATTATTATTTTTTTTTGGGTGTTTTTTATTTACTGAAACGGCGTCGCGGCCGGGCGTTCGGAGACATCCGGCCCGACCCGACAACTCGGCCCGATAGCCCGCTCCGCAACCCGACTCCCCACGAAACCCTACCCGAGTCCGACCCGACCTTGCGACCCGGCTTCCCGCCGCCCTGGAATCTCGCGAAACCCTACCCGGTTCCGAGACCCGGATTCGATTCGACGACTTTGAAATCGCAAACCCTAGGGTTTGCGAATCCGCGGCGCCGAAGGGGGGAACCGAGGTGCTTGGCGGCGACGGTGACTACGGCTGTCACGCCCCGCTCCTCGGGCACGTGCACATCCTTCACTCTTGGTTGATTTTATAATGCGATATCCCATGACAATGTATCGCCGACCCTTTCTTTTATTAAGCACATGCGGAAGCAGTTAAAATCCCCAGACAATAAAACGATGGGATAGAAAAGCAGGGCCATATTTTTCATATTGAAATTTATAACCAAACTTTTGTACATGACATCAATTAGAGAACTTCATAACTATTCACATCAATTGGAGTTCACAAAAGAAGATGGAATCTCAATCCCTTCAGGACATACTCAAAATCTCTCTCGGTATTATCTTATTCTTCCAAAAATCCTTCTACTCAGGTTTCACCTCCGAGTTCTCCTTCTCAGATTCCTCCTCAGCTCCTTAACGGGGTCTTGAAATGTTTTTCCCCAAACTGGGATGAGACTACATCTCAGCGAGTTCTACCCCACTAAGCCCGATTAGTGAACCATTATACTAAAGACTGCCTAAACATGCATAGGTCAGAAGACATACGTTAGCATCAGATCCTACCTGCAAGTCAGTACAACTCATAATAGGCACCCAAGTAATCATATCACGGATCGAAGCATCGATCAAATCGACCTAGTCGATTAAATGCCAACAAGACCACTCACGGTCATTTCTAATCAGTCAATCAATCCACAACATCAAATCAAAGCACTGAATCACATCAAGTCATACTCAGATCGAATCGTCGATTAATCGACCTAGTCGATTACAAGCCAATCAGACCATCTCATGGTCATTTCCAATCAATCGATCAATTCACAACATCAGATCAAGCAATGATCAATCGACCTAGTCGATTACACGTCATCACGACCCATGCTTGGTCGACACATTCAATACTATCTATAAGTCCGACCATAGTCCAGGACTGCTCACTCTAAGCTGATATATAGATAGTATAGCTTGCACTAAGCTGACAGGGTTAAGGTATACTACTCTCGCTAAGCTGACATATCGCCCGTAGGCTGATATAGTATACCGGTATACTGCTCTCGCTAAGCTGACATATTGCCCGCAGGCTAATATAGTATACCCCCGATGCTCACACTAAGCTGATAAAGTGTACTGCTCACGCTAAGCTGACATATCGCTCGTAGGCTGATATAGTACACCAGTATACTGCTATCGCTAAGCTGACATATCAGAGCCCGTAGGATGATATAGTATACTATCCGACCATTCAATCCATCCCATTTTTTATCCTTCTCGATAAAATAGCCGTGTGGATACACGATCGGCCTTAACCAAAATATTATAATATCATTTTTCATAATTCTCACCATTCTCTATAGCCCACCAAAACACTTTTGGCGCTGTCAACCGACACCTGGTTATTTCCCAATTAATAACCAAAATTCAATAATTTAGGAATAAATCCTAAAATCATTCATAAATTGATTTAGCACAAAATCAAGCTCAATTAAATAAACGAACCATGCCACGATGATCAGCACGAGATTTCGGTCGTCGGCCATCTCAAACTTAATTTCCTAAAAATAAATAAATAATTAATTAATTTCGAAAATTAATTATTAAATATTAAAAATTCCATTTAGCTCAAAATAAGGTCCAATTAAATAAACGGACTTCACCACGATCATCAGCATAATTTTCCGATCATGGGCCATCCCAGTTGAATTTTCGGAAAATAAATAATTATTTAATTAATTTCGAAAATTAATTAATATTAAAAATTCAATTAAGCTTAAAATAAGGTCCGATTAAATAAACGGACTTCACCACGATCATCAGCATAATTTTCCGGTTCCAGACCATCTCCCTTGAAATTTAGAAAAAATAAATAATTATTTAATTTAATTCCGAAAATTAATATTTAAATGCCAAAAATTCCACTTAGGCCCGAATCGCCAAATTGAAGCCCGATTAGGGGTCGGAAAATTCCCGAGATGCTTCCAATAAATAGTAGACCACGTCTACTTGTTAATTGCGCAATCAATTTATCTAAATCACATCACAATTGACTAATAATTGCTAATTAATTCTAATCTAACAACCTAAACATAATTAATTAAAACTAAACCAACCTAAAGCATAATTAGCCAACTAATCCAAGATTAGTGAGATTACTCACCAAATCGCGCGCAAATCGGATCAATCCGACGGCGGCGACGCGAGGAACGATTGTTCCCAAAGCGACTCGCGAATCCGGGGCCGGGAAACGGCCCAAAACGGCCTTGAACAGTGCTGGAAACCCATTTTTCCAGATGCTGTTCATGGCCAAACGAGGCTGTTCCGGTGGCTGAGATGGCGGAGCAAGGCCGGCGGAGGGCAAGGGGAACGTCGGGGAGGTCGGGCGGAGTCGGGCGGTGGCCGGGGGTGGCCGGAGATGGCTGGATGGAGCTGGAACAAGGGCTGGGTTGGCTGGATCGCGCGGAGGGAGGAGCGGTAGTGGCGACGGACGCGGGCGGAGCGCACAGCGTGCGCGGGCATGCGCCGCGGGTGCGGGCGGTCCGGCTCCGGCGTGGCGGCGACGGAGCTGCAACTTCTGGTCTTCTTCCGCTTCTGGTTTCCGTGAGGAAGGAAGAAGAAAGAAGGAGAAGAAAGGAGCCGGTTCTGTCGTGCAGGGGAAGAAAAAGAGAGAGGAGAGAGGAGAGAGAAGAGAGAAGGGCTTGACCGGTCAAAAGGGGAAAAGAGAAAGAGAATAGGCGGTGGGGGGTGTTCGCACGGATGGGAGGGGAGAGGAGAGGAGAGAGAGAAAAGAAGAGAGAGAAAAGAGAGAAAAGGAAAGAGAATGGAGAGAGAGAAAAAGAAAAAGTCAATAACATTACTTTTCCTATTGAATTTTCTTCTCTTTCCCTTTTTTATTTTCTTTTTGATCTTCAATTTTCCTCCAATAATTTCTTTATTGAAATTTCGGACTCGTCAATAATTTGACGGACGATGAGACAGAATCCTAAAAATAAGA
The DNA here is from genome assembly GCA_017140185.1 of Eucalyptus polyanthemos subsp. polyanthemos. Lineage (NCBI taxonomy): Eukaryota > Viridiplantae > Streptophyta > Magnoliopsida > Myrtales > Myrtaceae > Eucalyptus > Eucalyptus polyanthemos. Next base: position 13,501,054 of record CM029460.1, read on the forward strand.
ATTATGACGCGCTTAAAATTCGATTCCCGAAATCGAGTTTAATTTCGTGGTTAAAAATCAATCAGACGCGATTTTAGTCCAATCCAACAAATTGAGTAGCTTTTAGGGATTTTACTGCAGATACATCCCTTAACGGCTTCACCCAATAGGTTAGTTAACTCGTGAGTGATCAGCTCAGAGAAAAAGGACCGTAAACACGTCGACGAAATGCCCATTTCACTTTATCGAAACGGGGTCGAATTTCAGGATGTCACAACGGCGACGACGACGAAGGTGATGATGGCGACGGCAACGGTGGCTAGGTCGACGGAAAATGGCTACGACGAACAATGACGACCCCTCTTTTTTTTTTACCTTCTCTCGAACGGGGACAGCGACGACAGGAGGGCGGTTATCCGGCTTCCTGATCTGGCACGGCTTCGGCGAATCAATCACGACAACGGCTTCACAGGGGGGGGGGGGAAGCACAACAGCAAACCCTTCGAAGCAACGGCGTCGGGACTCGGTCGAGGCGAACGTCGTTCGGCAGCAACAACAGCAGCAAAAAAGAACCAGATCTAAGGCGTAGATCTTGGCCGGACCTTCCTCGGCCTCGATTTTCTCTCACTCAAGCCAGATCCGAGCCTCCACCGGCCGGATCTGTCCTTCTCGGAGTTGCTTGCGGCCGGCCTTCCCCGAAGTCTCTCGGTAGAAGGTGGGCTGAGCTCGCGACTCGAGCTCTCTCTTGTGCTCGCCCTTCAACCCTTCCCGATGTCTCTCAGTGAAGGATCTCTGAGCTTGCCACCCCTTCGACGATGTTTGCAGCCACCTATTTATAGGTGAAGGAACTCCGATCGACGAAGGGCCTCGGCCGCCGGCATCCGGTTCCACTCGGTTGAACCGGTGTCCCATCGAGCTTTTCCAGCGATGCTCGCTCAACATTAATGGCGCCTGCAATCTTATCTCCTCCGGCCGACGTCGGCCTACTCCCCTCGGCCGTAGGCCATCCTTCGCGCGCGTCGCCGGCCACCGCGCGTGAACTACAGAGGCGGAGAAAGAAGGAGCGAGGAAGAAGAAGGCAAGAGGAAGAAGAAGGAAGGAAAAAAGGGGGGTGGGGCCAAGTCGCGCGGACCCACGTGGGGAAAAAAGGGAGCTGGTGTTTTTTTTTTTGTTTTTTTGTTTTGGTTTTTTCTTGTTTTTATCTGTTTTTTTGTTGTTTTCTCTTTTTATTATCTATTTATCCGAAAATATAAAATAAATTAAAAACTTAATTAATAAAATTAAATAGGCCTAAAATTAAGGCGTCAACAGGCGCTACTCCATAGTGGGGGAGGGGGCTTCAAGTGCCAAATCTAGTACCATAACTGTCATGCCCCAAATCCTCGATCACGTGCCCATCCTTATTTTATCTGGTCGATTTTAAACTTGCGATATCTCAGGACTACGTATCGCCGACCCTTTCATTTATTAAGCACATGCGGAAGCAGTTATTAATCCCCAGACAATAAAACAATGTGATAGAAAAGTAAGGCCACAATTTCCATACTGAAATTCACAACCACTCTTTTACACAAAGCACCTCATAACATATAATGTAATACTATTCACAGGGGTCTGATCTAACACTTCTCCGCATATAATCAAGGTCTGACAAAACAAGATGGGATCTCAGTCCTCATCCGGGTCGTACTCAGGATCCTCCTCGTTTGGTTCCACATCAGGGTTCTCCTCTTCAGGTTCCTTCTCCTCAGGCTCCTCATCAGGGTCCTGAAATGGTTATTCAATAACCATTGAGACCACGTCTCAACAAGTTCTACCCCCTAAGACTCGATTAGTAAACTAATATGCTAACCGGGCTACTTATACACATACGAGTCAGAGGACTTACCTTGGCTTTAGATTCCACCTACATATTAGCACAGTTCAGTAGGAACCCAAGTAATCACATTACTGATCGAAACGTCGATCAAATCGACCTAGTCGATTACATGTCAATCAGACCATCTCATGGTCATTTCCAATCAATCAGTCAATTCACAACATCAGATCAAAGCAATGATCAATTGACCTACTTGCCATCACGACCCATGCTTGGTCGGCACATTCAATACTATCTATAAGTCCGACCATAGTCTAGGACTGCTCACTCTAAGCTGATATATAGATAGTATAGCTCGCACTAAGCTGATAGGGTTAAGGTATACTGCTCTCGCTAAGCTGACATATCGCCCGTAGGTTGATATAGTATACCGGTACATGACACGCTTTCGCTAAGCCGACATATCGCCCAGCCGATAGAGTATACCCCGATGCTCACACTAAGCCGATAAAGTGTCTCGCTCGCGCTAAGTCGACATATCGCCCGTAGGCCGATATAGTACACCAAAGATATCGCTTCTCGCTAAGCTGACATATCAGAGCCCGTAGGATGATATAGTATACTATCTGACCATTCAATCCATTCCATCTTTTATCATTCTCGATAAAATAGCCGTGTATGGGGACACGGTCGGCCTTAGCCGAAATATAATATTTTCCTTTCCATAACGCCCACATTTTCTGTAGTCCACTCAAATATTTTTAGCATTATTAATCGATGCCCGATTATTTTTCAATTAATAACCAATGATTATCCAATTAAAGAATAATTCCCTCTTTCACAAATAATTCAATTCAGCATGAAATAGAGCTCAATTAAATAAACAGACTGTGTCACGACAATTAGCATAAAATTTCGGTCATTGGCTATCCCAATTGAATTTCTGAGAAATAAATAATTAAATAATTAATTTCGAAAAATAAATAAATAAATACAATAAATTCAATTTAGCACAATATAAAGCTCAATTAAATAAACGGACTGCACCACGATCAGCAGCATACAATTCCTCGTCGGTATCCCTGCCTAATTTCCAGAAATTAAATAATTTATTAAATTAGTTTCGAAAATTAATAATTAAATACTAAAAATCCAATTTAGGCCCATAATGCCTGATTGGATGCTTAACGAATCGGAAAAATCCCGAGATGCATTCGATAATTATTAGAAGCTCTCTATTTGCTAATGATTAAGTCTAACCACCTAACATGCATCATTAAGTCACTAATTTAATTGTTCTAAATTAATCTAACCACCTAAGTACACTTAATTAAATCTAACCAACCCTTAAGCATAATTAGCAAACTAAGAAAGCATTAGTGAGTAAAACTCACTTGATTAAAAGCGGGGACTGGGACACCACGACGGCAATGCGACGGCGGTCGAAATTGGGCTTTCGACGACCTCGGCAGGCTTGGACCGGGCCTTAAATTTGGCCCAACAAATCTCAGCCCAACTGAGATTTATTCTTGCTTTTGGGCTGGACCCAAATTGGGTTGGGCCTGCTGAAATTCTAGGATGATTTCACTTGAGTTTCAAATTCGTGGGCTGGACTTCAATTGGTTGCTGGAAACTGGGCCTCAAAAAGACTGGGCTGAGCTGCTGCAAAGAAGATAGGCCGAAGACACTGGAATCTGCTGGCTTTGATGGGCCTGAAGACTGAATTCTGTTGGGCCAAGGAAATGCGTGAACTGCAGGTGACGATGGTGAGCTGGCGGAGAAGAAGTCATGGACTGTTGCTTTGTTCGGTGTTGCCCGCGTGAGGAGGAAGCGCGGGTCAACAGAGGGGTTCGGCTGGTTCGCTTGTTGACCAAGAGGCGGTAGGCCGTGGATGTGTGGCACTGCAACAGGGGAATTGGTGGCGTCGGTGGCGTTGAAGATGCTGAAGACGCACGGCCAAGAAGAGAAACGTGGACTTCGCTAGGGTCTTCAAGTCGCTGAAGTCCACGGACGTGCGGCTTCTTCAGTGGAAGGAGATGTTGACCAGGAAATTGAAGACAAGAAGAAGCTTGTAGCCTTCGGTGGGACGCGTGGGTGCAGAAGGCAGTGGCGGCTTCGTTCGGCGCTGCTTCACTAGCTTTGGACCGAAGTTGAAGACGCGAGGACCGAAGCTCGCTCGATGGTCTTCGACGTCGGTTTGTTGGCCGAACCAAACGCAGGTGCTGTCAAGTGGCAGCGGTAAATGGCAGAACCCGGTGAAGACGTGGCTTCTTCAAGCGACGTTGTTGGTCAACCAGTGCTTCGCTTGGTGGAGAATTTGACCGAGATGAGGGCGTGCTGGCGTGGAGCTGAGGGACGTGCGGATGAAAGGAGTTGCGACTGCTGGCGGTGGAATTTCGCTCGGTCTTCTTCAGCTTCAGGCGTCGCACGAAATGAAGTGAAGAGGAGAGAGATTGGATGAGGCTGCTTCGTGCGGATGAGTGAAGAGAAGACGTCCGAAGGAGGGGGTGGCGTACGCAGTTGGAGAAGCTAGCTAAGGGGAGCAAAAGTCTTAAACCCTTAGCCAAAAATTAAATGCTTGGTCCCCCCCACAGCCCACATAAATATCTTCTTGCCCTTAATACTTTCTACCACTTTAATTTCAACAACTAATCCAAAATGTAGTCAAAAAAATGATGCCCAAGCTAAATTCCGAATTTCCATTAAATTAGCTTCAACTCCTCACCCAATTTCCTAAATTGAGGCCCGATTTCGTCAAAGGAAAATCCCGTACCATTTTCTGCTAGTCTCCAACACTCAAAGGCTTAGCTTGGAACTCGAAATTTCATTTAATTTGGCCTATCCGAATTTCCGTTGATTTTCGCGGCGTCCGAACCGATTTTCCGTAAACATCTCAGAATCTCTGAAAAATCTTCTGAGACTGAGTCGATACTCCTAGAATTTATTATGACATGACAGAAACTTCAATTTCTGAAATTAGACTCGAATTGTTGGTTAATTTCCATTCGACGCGTTTTTAGTGTGACCTAGGCTACCGGGTAACTTTTAGAAATTTTTAAGTGCAAATGACTCGTGGTCGATTTTCTTCGAGCCACTACGAACCCACTCGACTCATTAGCGACTCTCGATTGTCGTGAAAATCTCAAGGATCCAAATACGGACACAGGGTCCCAAAACAATAGGAAAATCAATCTAGTGCCTGTTGACGAGAATTTTCCAATTTGGCGGTGTCACCCACGATTAGCCACACATCTCAGTCGAACCAGCCTATCTCTGATTTCGAATCAATTTTATATTGTGCCGTATTGATCTCTAAAGATGAGCACGGTCGAGAAGCCGATTCCTGATCGAATTCTCAAGTCTATTTGCCTTAAAATCCTTAATGGCTTCCCCAGGTAGTCTAGTTATCTCTAGAATGATCAGTTCTGAGAACAGCCCTATAGACGCGTCAATGAAATGCCCGATTTATTTAGCAGAAAATAGGGTTGAAAATCTGGGATGTCACAATAACTTGCGATTTAGCCGAAAAGATGATGAAGCTTGCATAGTGTTCTGTCGGTTTTCATTCTCTCAAACCAGGTTATAGGCACTTTTCACAGAGTACACTCTAACTTGGTACTGTTCCCCATTATTTTATCTTGTGTAGGTGAGTTGTAAAAGGCATAGTTAAAAGACCACTTGTTGTTTTCTCATAAAAAAAGCCTTCTAAGAGTTTGATCATCTCCTCCCCCACCTCTTGTAAAATCAAGTCAACAACATTAGTTGGTTCTCTAAAATTAGCTGGGCCTCTAATAATACCTCTCTTGAGCCATCTATCTTCACAAATATTGATTCGCGCGTGTATACCAGCTGACCACATAATTGACTGCGAGATTGTTTCTTTATCCATCAATATGCTCTGCCATCCTCAAGAAGGGCGAGATCCCTTATTAGCTTGCCAAAAGGATCTATTAGGAAATAGATTCCTTTTAAAATTTGGCACCATAAAGATATTTATTTTTTAGATAAAACCCACGCTTGCTTACAACGCATTGCTCTATTAAAGGATAGCAAGTCTTTGAACCCATTCCCCTTTTATCTTTTTTTTTTTAAACACATCCCATCTTTTCCAGTGAAGACCAGTTCTTGATTCACTGTTATTCTACCAAAAGGTAGCAATTTTCTTTTCTATAGACTGACAAATCAAAATTGGAATTTTGAAAATAAATATGACATATTGAGTAAGTGCTGGTATCACAGTCTCAATCAAAACTTCCTTTCGAAACTTTGATATTAGGTTTGCCTTCCACTCCTCTAACTTCTTAAATCTGAAAAAACATTGAGGCCGTGAAGTTTGAGTTGGAAGAAACCCAAGATAACTGGAGTTAGATCTAAAAATTTTGTCAAAGAATCTTTTAGGATTAAACCGAACTTAATATGAACCCAATGTCACGTGAGGTAGGGGCTTAGGAGAGCTTGTGCCTAATTAAGAGCTGTTAGTCCACTTTTTGGGCATTACCTTATCAATCTTTTCCCTGCTGGCTGCGTCGAAAATAGTGTCACGACAATATTATTTTATGTTAATTTGATAAATTTTGGTCAGTTACTTTCTATTAGAAATATTATGGTCAGAAATGAAATTGCCTGTTGAAAAGGGTTTAATAAACTATATGAGATCATGACAAATGTAAATATAGATCTCCCAAACATCTTGTTTTTATTATTTGGAAATTTTTAGAGGCAATGTTAGAGAAATCTGGAAAATAAACTTGATTGCAAATTGCAACTTGAGCCAATTGCTTTGTTCATTGACCTAGATTTATCAAGAAAAGTTGTCGCCTCAAATGCTCAATACCCTCTCTTAAATAAGGTTCGGGATTTTAATAATTACTGCATCACACCTGTGAAAAGACACTGCTTATGCTCTCCTTGAAGAGGGATTATTGGCAAAAGGTCAAGTAAAACTCACAGGGTTTAATTCATCGTTAATGGTCTTACACGAGATGCCACATTAGGTAGTGGTTAGGCCATATAGTGGTACTTGGTAGAGCCATTTTGTCAAGAGTACTACTAGAGTTACTAAAAGTGTCACTAAAGAGTTCTCGCTAAATGGTGTTCATAATTTCCACGACCTTTGACAAAGACAACAATGAAGGATTCAATAAGGAGGAAGACGATAGTTCTCATTAAATTTAACAGTAAAATTGATTGAAGCTAATGGAGAAAGGCTAAATGTGTCCCATGGTACTAGTTTAGGGTTGGTGACCCCAAAAATTAATTTTGGATAAATTTATCATAGGTGTACTAGTTTTTGGATAAATTTACATAAATGTATGAGTTTAGAATTTTTTGTGATATTAACTCGATAATCGATCCATGCAGCATCCAAGTTAGCAATTTAACGATAATATTTGACGGAAATTAACAGAGAGTAAATATGTTACGCATGTACTAGTTTTTGGGTTTTTGATAGTCAGAAAATAATTTGAAGTAAGTTTATCATTAATGTATCATTTTGGGATTTTTTGTGGTACCCAACTTTACAAAAAAACACATGATGATGAACTTTTAAAATCTAGCATAAAAGGGCAAAACCTTTCAAAGCTCCAACTGTAAAGCCTACTTTACCAAAGTATGACGCGAAATATATTCTAAGGCTTTGATTGTTTTACAGAAAATGTGACATTTTTGGGAAAAAAGAATTCTGGAATACATTTTCCAAGAAAATGAAAATTATTTTTTGATGTTTGGCTGACACATGAAAATGAACGGGAAAAAATTTTCCGTCGTTTTGCAAGAAATCAGATTCTCTTAAATTATTTTTTTGGATGCCGCTTCGACGGCCAACATCGACAGCTTCTAGAAGGCTGGGCATAATGGAAAGATGCTTGAAGGGTGACGAGCGTTCACCGAAGGAGAAAGAGGAGGGGGGGAGAGGTCGTTGGCTGATGGTGTTGGTTTCGGCCACAAGGGAGAGAGGGAGAAAAGCAGGATCACCATTTATGGCCGAAGAAGAAGACGGCGTGTACTCGAGTCAGCGATTTCAATCGAGAGATTCGGTTGTCGTTCAAAATCAACCTCAGGAGTTTCATCTCTCCAAAGATGATGGAGCGAGCGATTGCAGGGCTTGAAGAACCGATCAAATGGCGGTCGGCTAAAGCAACAAACGGAACGAACTTGCTATCTGCTCAAGATAAATCATAGTCTCACCAGTAGTTTGATGAAATGGCACGTGAAGGACTGATCCAGTGACTCTTTTCTCTTCCTCTCTTCTCGGTCGACAGTTGTCATCTCAGCAACGTCCTTCTGTTTCACTTCACCATTTAGATGAGAGAATGGAGAGGAGGTTGGGGAAGGCTCTTGAATCCTCTTTCCTCGCTCCGACTGAAAGCACCTCACGGTAACCGCTAGTTCAAGCTGGCTATCATGGCATATTTTTCACCCGTGTTACGTTCCCTATTCCATGAAAATTGGGCATCGATTCGTTTCCTTTGAGATCCGACAGTCCCAAAGAACCCAGTTCGTGTTCGATTATAAACTATCACCTCCGATCTTCACCCGATAACAATTTTGGAAGTCCTTCGTGATCTTGTGGATCAAAAGATAGATACAAGTTGTTATCCGGTTCTCTGAAGCATTTCTTGAGGAGTTACATTCGGCCATTCCTTAAAGTCTAGAGGTGGCTGGTTAGACTCTTTAAGCCTTTGATCCGATGAAGCGAGGCCGCTTGTGGTGATTTTCGGATTACCCACAAGTGGCTGGGGCTAGTCTAGGATCATCATTCTAAATGCTCAATGATAGTTCGAGATGGATATGTGTGATATGATGTTAATCAATGGCTGTTAAGGCATGATTAGTGGATGTTGATAGTGTAAATGGGATTTCTGGACTGATTGCACGATGTTGACGATGTGATGATTTCTATGGCTGATTTTCATGATGTGATCAACTAGAGAATGCTAATAATCTTCATTAGCTTCAATTTGACATATCATATATCATCATATCATATGATGTCGTTTGCATGCTAAAATTGTGCCGTGATCTTAGGTTTTGAATCTGAACTCTGAATGTGTTCTCCTCTGTCTGACCTGGCTGTTTTGTCGACTTTTTATGAATTTTTATGATGCGATTTAGGTGTTGATGTCTTCACAGAATTTTTTCATCACATCTATGTCTAGGTCATATAATATTTTAATAAAAATTTGAGATGATTTAGTCGGTACGAACACCATTCAAAGAGATGTGCTGGTTTCTGGAATTTTAATTTCCAGTTTCACCTTCACGTAATCTCTGATTTTTACAAAATTCTGTGTTTAGAATCTGATGATGTTTCCTCCATGAAAATTGTTCATCACATCCATATCTGTATTTTCAATTTTTTTCAGAAAATAAAAAGTTCATTTACTATTTTTAGCCATCCTCCTAAAGTTGCGGTAATATTTTGACATTTTGGTTCACAGTCTGACCTTCATGCATTCCCAAATTCTTATAAAATCGTACGTTCAAGATTGGAAAACATTTTCTTCATGAAATTTTTAGAGAATATTTCAAGCTTTGTTTTGCTATTTACTCCTTTGAATCCAAAGCACATTAGGGTACTTAAAAGGCTTGATCAGTGCGCCTAGTCAATTCGCACCTAAGTCTTCCTTGAATACCCGGGTGTGACTTTGCATTTTTAATGAGATCAATGTCCTTTTTTTTTTTTTTTTAAATCCTCAAAAAAGCCAACTTCCAAACCTTCCATTGGACGTTAGTTTCATTAATATTTCAACCAAGTTTAGTCATCCTAAGGGTTTGATCAGCGTGCATCGTCAATTTGCGCCCAAACCCTGAAGTTAATTTTCTTGGGACTTCTGAACTGGTTTCATCATTTTTAATGAAGCTAAAGTCTCCATTTGCAAATTTATCAAGACATGAGACTTGTTCATCTCCGTCTCAACTTGATGGATGTAAATTTTCGGATCTGTATTCCAAGGTTTGATGGCTTCGATAAAATCACTTTTGAATTGGGTCTTCCCTTTTTTCCAGAAAAGAGTTTGTTCCCACATCTGCATGGAGGTATATTTTCCAGCATTAATCCATTTTTCATCTCATGAAACTCAAAACTGAGAATTTTTTTAGCACATTTTGTTCTACATGCACAAAATTTTTCATTAATTTTCAAATTTGTTTGGCATTCTTTCCAAATTTCATTATGTTCAAACCCAAAGAGGGTCAAATCCTGAACCCCTTTCTGTAAATCTTCCATTTCGAGTCAAATGACTTAGAATAAGTTTAATTGGTCTTCTGAACATTTGTTGTGCATCTAATTAGCTTTCCAATGGCATATGGCTTGTATCGTTTGATGATCATTTGGTTGCTATGGAGTTATTTAGCGTGCAATCAAATTAGGTACCGAAAGAGCATTAATGTTATGACTAATGTAATTAAGTCCCTAAGTCTAGAATCTCTTATAGCACAAATAGTAAGATATCCTCCCGTATCTTACTTGGTTTCTAGCCGACCAAAGAACATTAGTGGCGGCTCCTTAGTTGAAATTCAAGTTGGGTTAATTGAATAGGAATTGAACGCCCAATGCTGCACGAGGTACGAGTTTGGGAGAATTCGAGTAAATTGAAAGTCGTTGGCCTGAAGTTGACAATACTCCTAAATCTAATTCCCCCTTCCTGATTCAAAGGGATTAGGTCGTGACAATCTTCTATTTGAAGATGACATGCTCGATTCGCCAAGAATGATACTTGCAAAACACTCCGCTGGGTAAAGGATACAGCAGAATGGAGATAAAAGGAGAAAGAAGGGGGGGGGAAGGAGTAAAAGACACGGCATAAAAGAAGGGCATGCTAAAGCATATTTCTTTGCCAAGAAAAGAATATTTGTTTTCAATTGGCTTTCACTTTAATTCGTGTTGTCTTTAGAAACTTGTGTGATGTTAATTTGACAAATTTTGGTCACTTCTTTTTGTATTAGAAATGTTCTGGCTTAGTAATGAGATTGCTTATCGAAAAAGGGTTATAGGCTATAGAATATCATGAGAAATGTATATGTGTGTGTGTGTGTGTGTCTCTCTCTCTCTCTATATATATATATATATCAAAAAGATCAAATCCAAAATATTAAATTATTGGATCACACAAATGCGTTTCACATTGAAACAATCCATTCACAAAAATGGATGACTTACCAAAAAAGCCGTTAAATGTAAATCCCCATATGCAAGCCCAGCTTGAAGTCATGTATGCATAAGGGGGACCGGAAAATTGATATATTACATTATTTTAGTAAATAACATAGGCGTATTTTAAATTATCTTTCATTAAAAATTAACTTTTATTCGAAAATATAAGCAATTTATGTACCTAGGGGCTGTGGCCACCGCTAGTCCCGTCTTAGGTTGTTGACACCTCAATTTTAATTAGTTTTATTAATTAAGTTTTTAATTTTGTCTTTCCGAATAAATAGATGATAAAAAGATAAAACAACAAAAAACAAAAAGAAAACAAGAAAAGCAAAAAGCAAAAAAAAGTAGCCAGCCCCTTTTTTCTTTTTCCCTTCGCACGACCAGGCCCCCCCCCTTCTTCTTCTTCCTCCTGTCTTCTTCTTCTTCATTCGCCTCTGCAACTCACGCGCGCAAAGGGTGCCGACGCGCGAAGGACAAGCTAGGGTAGAGAGAGGAGCATAGGCCGGTGGTTGAGAGGACGCGGCATTGATGGCGAGCGAGCCTTTGTGGAGGGGGAGGAACTGAGGCCGGTTCGGCCGGCGAAGGGAGGCCGGTTGGTGCACCAAGGACCGCCGGCCTAGCCTCTGTCGACCGGCACCCCGCGCCTATAAATAGGGTGTCGGGGGGAAGGCCAAAGCAGCAACGAGCTCTGAGAGCTTCCCACTGAGAGACTTCGGGGGAAGAGTCGAAGAGTGAGCAAGAGAGAACTCGGGTCGCGAGCTCGACTGACCTCCCACTGAGAGACTTCGGGGGAGGCCGCCGGCGAGCGAGTCCAAGGAGGTCAGATCCGGCCGGTGGAGGCTCGGATCTGGCCTGAGTGAGAGGGAAACCGGAGAAAAGGGGGCAGATCTGAGCGTGAGGGGGTTGAACGAGGTCAGATCCGAAGGGGAGAGGAATCCGAGCAAGAAGGCCAGATCTGGGAGTTGAGTGCCCTCCGCCGCTGCTGTCGGTTGCATCGTCGTCGCCATCCGTTCCCCCCCCCCCCCACCGCGCCATCGCCATTCGGTCGTTGCTGCTCGCCATCCACCGCAACCTCGACGCCGTCGCTGCCCTGTCATCGCCACCGTTCGCCACCTCGTTATAGAGCAGGTACTAGTAACCGTCACCGCTGCCCGTCGGGCCATCGTCGTCACGTCTTCCCCCTTTTCGAACCAGGCCGCCACTAAAATCCCCATCACAGACCCATGGTCGCTCGCCCTCGCTGTCCCCATACGCAGATTATCGTCGTTGTCTCCACCGTCGTCTCCGTCGTCTCCACCATCGTCGCCATCAAGCCCGTCGTCGCCGCCGTCCGCCCGGTGACGCCGCAGGCCCTCTCATCAGCGCCGCAAGGGAGTAAGGGGTAGAGGAGGCAGGGAACCGAGTCAATTCGCGGGTCTGTTGCGACCCGGTTCCTTTGTTTCCGGGTAGGGTTTCCCCGGGCCGGGTTGTGCGTGTGGGTCGGGTAGACTTTAGGCTGAAGTTTTTATAAAAGTGGGCCTATTTTGGTTTTGGGCCTGGAGTTATTTTCTTAAAAGAAATTGTGGGCCTGGGTTAGTTCATGGGCTTGAAAAAAGAAAAAAAGGGAGAAAAATCTGAGTCGGGCCCGCGTTTGCGTTTCGGGCTGGCCCGGGTCGGACCCAACCCGCGGATCCGACCCGGGTCAGTTTTATATTATTTTAAATAAATAATAAATATTTTATTTTCAAAAATGAAAAATCAAAAAATCAAAAATCAAAAAATGAAAAAATCTGAGTCGGGCCCGCAACGTGGGCCCGAATGGATGACCCGGGTCGGACCCAACCCAAAGATCCGACCCGGTTCGTTTTTTTTTTTTTTACATTATAATATAATATAATATTTTAAAAATAATGAAAAATAATTTATTTTCCAAAAATATTAAAAAATATTTTATTTTCCAAAAAATACCAAAAGTCCAAAAAAAGCCAAAATTTCATGAAAAAGCCAAAAAATTTCAGAAAAAGCCAAAGAGACTTGTATTTTTCCAAAAATACCAAAAATCCCAAAAAGAAAAATCCCTTTTGTGTCAAAAAAAAAAATTAGAAAATGGCTAAAAAAAAAAGAGCATGTTTTTCCTCTAAAAAATGCATGGAAAACCCTCGAACATCCAAAAAACCTCAGGGTGTAAATAAGATTAGGTACCGAAAGGGCATTAGTGATTAACTAGTGTAATCAAGTCCCTGATCCTAATTTCTCTGGTTGCGCAGGAGTGAGTATTTCTCCCGATACTTCACTTCGGTTTCTAATCAACCCACCCAAATCGATTAGTGGCGACTCCAATTTAAAATTTGATTTACAGGTTAAAAAATTGAACCATTAAGTCGTGAATTGGTGGACTTGGGAGAGTCCGGGCTTAACTAAATTCAGCCGAGCCATTAGCCTCCTTAGGCGCTCGTACCCGATTGCGGGTGCCGCTAAAAAAGAGGTCGCGACAGCTTGGCGACTCCGCTGGGGACTTTGAGGACTTAGGCCATTTTATCTTTGTTTAAACGCTTGGCTGACTTGGGTTTTTTTCTTTTGTGCAGGGTAATAGCTTAAAGTTTTTTTTATTCTGTCAAAATAAAATGTTTTGTGATTATAAACTGCTGTGCATGCTTTACTGTTTTAAACACTACACATGGCACACACAACCCGGCCGCCGGACCTGGCCATAGGATTTCTAGGATGGTGTTAGGAAAGATACGACCTCGAACGTGAGACTGCGATGCAGAGGTTGCCTTTCTTTTCCCCGAATTTCTTAGCCGAGATTAAGGGGGTATGCTGCTAACGCGAGACTGCGATGGGCGGATACCTTTTTAATTTCATCAAGCCTTCTGAGTTAGAAATCGAGCTGCACGTCCCATGCGCATGTCTTTGTGCTTGCCATTTTTCTTTAAAAGCAAAGTGATTTCTTTACTTTTACTCAATCTTTTTATTTGGCCCATGGCAATGTAGGATAAGCTTTTCAAGTCCCAGTTTATATGTGATGGGGAAAGACGATATCCAGTTCATTCCTGCTCCCAAGGCGGAGCTCTTCAGATGGTGGGATCAATTAGATCAGTTTGCCCAGGAGCGCGTGAAGGCCAAAATTGGTCATCTCCTATCGTTGATCCAAATCACTGTTCGTCCTGAAGTCATACAAGCCATGGCACATTTTTGGTGCCCGAAGACAATTACTTTTATATTCGGTAGGTTTGAGCTAACCCCCAACCCCCGGAAGAATACATAGCATCATCACTGGAATACCTCTTGAGAAAAAGCTTGTCAAGCCATCGATAGGCGCCCTCCCATGGCGCAGGTTAGCACGACTTTTAGGAACTGAAATCCATGTCATGAGACAAATTCTTGAAGGCAACCATAATACCTGTCCACTAGAATTTATGAATGCCTATTTCCAAAATCAGCCTATGACCAAGAAAAGTGAGATTTTCCTCCTAGCTTTTTTCGGGCTCATCATCTTCCCCCATCAAAGAATGCCATAACTCCCAAGATGGCATGGATAGTTGATCAGATCTTAAGAGGGGGGAATTATGTCAACATGATTTTAACTGAAACATTCTTGTCTTTTAATCGTTTTAAAGACAACTCGGAGAAAATCATGCGAGCCTCTCCTGAAATTTTACAAGTCCGGTTCTTTTCTCACCTAAGCGAATTTCGAGACTTCATGCGATCGCCGAAACAAATGCTTTTGAAAATCCATTACAAAAATTTATGGTTTTAGGACCGTACATTCCCAATCAAAGCTGTTTAAATTGGGTAAGCTTCCTAAGAAACCCAGCTCCTGAGGCATTCCAATGGTGTGCTGGTTGGTTCTATGAAAAGAGGGCCCGCTTTGCTTACATGCGCACCCGCCCAATTCCGTTGCTCGGTCTCACCAACGCCATTCCATACTACCCGTATCGAGTAGCACGACAATATGGAGCCCTTTAGGAGATCCCACCACCTTTCAAGATGATGGTCCCTCCAGTTCTTTTCAACACAAGCCGTGACTATGAATTCGAAATTTCTACCGCTGAGGAAACCTGGGACAAGTGCCATCGTAAAAGGATTATGATACCTGAAGGGCTTGAGGGAGAAGAAAAAGCCCACCACGCCTCCATGTCCTACATCCACAACCATTGTATCCCGACAAGATGGAAGCCATTAGTCCCTCACTCAATCAAATGAGAGCAGCCAAAGCACGAGCAAGCGAGCTCATGGAGAGAGATTTGGGAATGGACTGGATGCACACCTCGAAACCGCTTCAAGGAAGTAGGCGTCCTCGTAAGAACAAGGCTCCCCGTCGCATATAAATTAGCAATCATGTGCCCCTTAGTGCAAATAGTGTGAAAGTTTTGTCCCATTGTTTAGGGACTCTTGTTTAATATCTAGTATTTCATCCTGTCTTTTCAATTTCAAGTTCTAGATGTTAGGAGTTGGCAATCTATAAATCCTCTTTTGATAAATAAAAAAGCAGTTAGACCATTGCCATGGGTCAATCTTTGTTTACTTTCGTGCTCATTCATTGTTTCCACAACAAACAGGTAATTATGAATCGCCGGCCACCAATCGCCCGTGATTGGCCTCATGCAATAGGACCCGATCAGAATGATGTACAAAATCGTCTCATTAACATTGAAGACGGCGTAGGACAGATGTCCATTGTCCTTCAACAACTCTCGAGACAAATGAAATCCACTCAAGCTGAGCCCAACTCTATAGTTGCCTCAAACACTGTCATGACGCCCGCAAATTTGCCAGAAAATAGCCAGTACTATGGACAGTTTGAAAGGATCATGAAAAAGTTAAACCAGCTGCAGGGGCAGAATCCCATGGACCCTTCCAATTATGCCGGCATTGAAATCCCTGAAAAGCTCAAAGCACTTGAATGCGAAATGTATGCTGATACCTCCCGCCCAGAGACCTACTTGCAGGCCTACCTGGTCCGAAGGATGATTCAATCGTACCAATCGAACTTGACTGGCCCTGCCTTGCGATGGTACATTGTCAGGAAGATTAGTCCCCTTAAAACCTTGAGGGAACTAATTCATATTTTTCACCAAGAGTACAATATTGACATCACCCCTGACATCACCCTACCCTACGAAGAGCCGATGATCACGGAGCACGAGGAGTTATTAGTCGTTGAGATAAGAGAAGAGCATGTCAATGAAACCTTGCATGATAAATGGGCAGCTGAACAACATCTTGTTACTGAAAAATTTCCCACTAGGAAAGGCAAGGAGCCTTTGTATGAGATCAAGGACACAGAGCCTGTTCAAGACCGGGGCACAACTGGACAACTCCCCAAGCTTACTCCAAGAGCCAGGGTCCAAAGAATACCAACCCCTATCAACATAGAAAGTGAATCAGACAGTGAAACTCTACTATCTCTCACTTCCCTTGACAGAATCAAGTTAGCAAAACGAAGGGCCTTACTCAAAAAGTCTGGACCAGAAGCCAAGAAAAGAAAACCCAAGCAGATAGATTCAGCATCTACCGACGAGCCACCACACCAAAGCTTTGAACATCCCCAAGAATACAACTTTGACGGCCACCACCCTCTAGAGTACAATCCTGAAGACTTCCCGGCCCTAGAATACAATCCCAAGGACTTCCAGCATTATTTCGACAACGAAACTGACGATTCATCGTATAACTGTTTCCTACTCTCATCCGGAGATGAAGGCCCGTCAGAAGAAGAAGCATACGTCTTTATCCGCTATGATCCTAACGAAGTACTAAGCTTGTCCTCTGACCATGAGGATAGCTTCAATACTTTATCCTCATTCGGAAATTTTGACCAAGAAGAAAGCAATGGGGTAATCTCGGTAGAATCTAACTTCCCTGAAATAGAAAAATTCGCCACTACAACAGATATGCAGTGGGAAAATCAGTGGCCTAACCAAGATATATCAAGCCCGTCTTACGCTCATAAGATCACGACCCCTGGAGAGATGTGGATACCTGATTTCCGTAAGTATAACGGCACGACTTGCCCCGTGGCCCACTTGCAGTACCTCCATGCTGAAATGAGTCGGTACTATGGCCCGATGTCATTCACAACTCAGGCCTTCCAAGAAAATCTTACAGGGTCTACATTGCAATGGTTCGTCACAGCAGATATTAGCCTCATGAGGGATTGGAATGAGCTGTCTTCCACATTCTTGCATTAGTACCAGCACCAGATTGGAGCTGAACTGTCTTGCGAGAACTTGGTTCACTTTAGAAGAAGACCAATGGAGGATTTTCGAGCATATGCAAGGAGGTGGGAAGCTTTTATGATGCAAACCTACCCTCAGCTGGCCGAATAAGAAATGATAAAGCTGTTCATAGGAGCTTTACCCCGCAAGCATCGCTGTTGGTTGCATGGGTTGCATTTCCGTAGCTTCAATGAAGTGGTCCTCTCATACGAATACTTCGAGTCTATGGGCGAGGAACTCAAAGGCGCTTGATTTCAAAACCAGCACTATCAAAGTGCTCATTTTCATAGGAGTTTTCATGGGTGTTGCTTGTTTTTATAATTTCATGTTTCTTATCCTGTCTAGTGTGCTACTATTGTATTTTCCATTTCAGTAATCTAATGTACAGTTCTAATATTTTGTTTTGAAAGCATGAGGCGGTATCCCAAACCGGCCCAGTGATGTTATCCAACCATGAAAAGAAAATATCATCCAAGGAAAATACTGAGGGCTGGGCTTCCTCATGCTTTTTTCCCCCAAAGACGTATTTTGAAAATAAAAAATATTTCATCACCCGAAAGTTTTTTTTAAAACAAGATGATAAATTTAATCATTTTTGTCTTTCTAACTCATTCACTTCATGTCTTAGAAGATCATTCCCGTCCCCTTTGACTTAGTGTGACAGAGGGCATTTGAAGCAAATGCATCAGGTGAACTCGCCAAATTCAAAGACACCCTGCCAAGAAAACAGGGGCAAATAGAAAGAATCATCCTACACCAAAAGATGGTAAGTTTTATTCTCTGAATATAATTTGGAAATGATGTCCTCTCTCTTCTATTTACAGGATACAAAAGATGAAACATAATAGGTACAAGCATAGAGTTGAGATCAAAGCATCCATGACATGCCTCACTCTTGCCCAGCTCCATCCTAAGCCAAAGGACCATCTTGTCGCACGACGCGCCCAAATGGCTAGATGTTACAGTATCAACTTCAACATAAGGAAGGTTGTCCTCCTCTTCCTTTTAAGTGATTACTGTCAATAGGGAGAAAATCTAGACGGTTAAGGCGATCTATGGCCCCACACCTTGGACAATGACTTTGTAATCTAGAAAACTTCACTCCAGACACATGTTCTTCCTAGGAGTAGTTGCCATCGCAAGGCTTGGGATTTTGATCTCAGATTCCATAGAAGCTTGAGGTACATGACTTTGCTCAATGCTGTTAATGATGCTATAGTTAAAGACAGAAGAAGAAATTCCACAGAAGGAAGGCGTTGAAGATGAATCAACGACCAGCAATCATGCATATGTGGCCACAAATAAGGAAGGCCAATTGAAGGAAACATTGGACTATGCCAAGATAAAGAGGTCATCATTGACATTCAAATATCTTTAGGAGCTAGCACAGACAAACTCTGGGGAAGGGTAATTTGGTATCGTTTCCAATACTCCCACTATCTGAACCTGCTTTTGACGTATTTTCCTTATTTGACAGGGAGTATCACAACTCGAGACCAAACTCAATGGTTAGGTTTGGCAAATCAATATTGGCCAAGCTAGTACGTGGAAATGACCCACATCAAATTTACCTGGCTTCGTGTAAAAAGACATGTCATCTAGGAGCCAATTCAGAGAATAATTGACCTAACGAAGCAAGGGACATAGGACTTCGTGTCCCCTTTCACTTCAGGTTCACCCTCAATCATCCGCAAACCAGTGAAGGGTAAAGTTGTATCGCTTCCAGTTATTCGACTCTGGAAAGAATTCATGACTAACACATTCCCTCTTGTTTGTTGTAGGATCACTTGACTATCATAAGCAATGATAACGAATCAATGAGAAGATCACCTAACTGTCAAAAGCAAAGATAACAAATCAATGAGAGGCATGACAAACTCTCCCAAGCAAAATGGCGTCTCAAGTATTGCCAAAGCAAATGACAAAGATCCTTCAGGCCTCAATTCACCTTTAATTTTGGCCTTATTGATTGATCCATTTTCATTTTCTCTTTTGCAGGGGCAAAAACAGAGATGCCCGATCAAATCCCCAACCTCGGCTGATCCTTCATGTGTCATGTCCCTAACCAATAGGAGCAATCTATCAACACCCATTTGTGAATAACCCTTTGTAAATAACTCTTTTGATATTCAAATTTCAACACATTTGTGAATACCATTTCACCAAGCAAGCACCCTTAAAGCTGTTAGTAAGTTTTTCTTGAGTAAAAACCATTCATTTTGAAAGTACAAACTCTTTCGCATCATATGCTGCATGCCTTTTCCAAATGGATTTCGCATGATGATTTTGTCTGTCTAAATCGCTGATTCCATTAAGGATTATTAGAATAGACGGCTAAATGAAGAATACAAGATTAATCGAGCATGCTAGATGAGGTGCATCAGAATGATGAAAGGCAAGCCATATCTTACACACAATCCCCTATCTATACACTTGTGAGATGAGTGCAAAAGATTCCATGACTGCAGGGTAAAGAGTTCTCTCGCGAATGGTACGATAACCAAAGCAGTGAGAGGCATTTCATTGCTCACCCCTTTGAGCTCCTTACACTGGTGAAATTTCTGTCCTACCCCTGTCAAAGAACCACCCCACACTGGGGCAGATCGAAGGCGAAACAACATCACTAGGTGAGAAGAGAGATAGAAATTTTCTTGCTTGCACTTGTATCAATCTTTGAGTGTCTTTATTGCATATGAACACTCGCGTTAATTTAAGTGCCCTAGAGTCGTGAAGAGCAATTCTTTATTTACGCACTTGTATCCATAGTACAACTCAATTGAGTCTGTAAATTCACCCCCACATGGAGGCAAAGTAGAAGCCATTGCCGTTTGAACAACATAATCAAGAGTGCCAATAAAAGATGAAGACTCCATAGTCTAACGAAGGCGTTTGCTTGAACTTGCCAAGATCGATTCCTCAAGCAACAAGAGTAAAAACTGGGGTATAAAAAAGCAGTGTACCTGGTAAAAGCAAGGTCAATGCCCATGAATGAAAAATTGAGATGAGAAATAGGGGCATGAAAAAAGCAGTGTGCTTGGTAAAAGCAAGGCCGATGCCCCAAACAAAAATACAGCCATTTGTATTCCCAAGAGGAATTGTTATTCAATTGATACAACCTTCATCTGACCGTGAAGAAAGACTAGTGACAAATGCCAAGACAATCACCAACTCTCACCCTCTTACATGTGAGCCAAGACTACGTTACATTCCCATTGTAAAAGTCTCTTCAGACTAGGGGCACTTCAATTAACGTAGGATTTTATGTGTACATAAGCATCGCTCGAAGAAGTACGAGCAAGATTACTCTATCTCTTTTCGCAGGATTCTTGACTTATAAATCCGGAGATGATCGTGTAGCATTTTTGTCCATCAGCTTCGACCTCAACGATCCCATTTGATGAGCTATTGACCAAGTCTTCATCACAATTTCAACAAAGACCTCTCACATTGGTAAAGTCGTACCACTTGCGAGAATACTCAGACCCCTGCTGACATGATGATAGTGAGATAATGTGGTCCTTATAAATCCTGCATTAATGGTCAGGATAGCCTTTTCCATGAGAGTGAGCGGAAAGTCCTTTCAGACTGAAAGTCCCTCACCTGTCATGCTCAAGACATCTATATTCCAAATAAAGGTTGTCTTTCAAAATTTTCCCCAGTGGAACTCAGATGATGCAAAACTGACAAAATTGTCATGCATGAATCTCATTTGAACTCATGAATTTACAACACATACAATCATGTGTGTATATTGTGCAAATAGCAAACATACTCTCAGAGATCAGAGATATTGCCGGTAAGCATATTTCTATCCCCTTGTCTTTGAGTACCCACCACTTGCCGGGTACTCCCTCTTAACGACACTCGACCTGTCCGAGTTGTCCTCAGAGTATTGATACTTGCGACTGTCCAGGTATCCCTTTATTTTTAGGTACCTCCCACTGTCTAGGTACCCTCCTATCGACACTCGACCTGTTCGAGTCATCTTCGGAATTTAGACGCTTGTGACTGACCAAGTATCCCTTTATCATTGAATACCCACTGCTGTCTAGGTATCCTTATTGTCTTTGAGTACCGACCACCGTTTGGATACTCCCTTTTCCTGACACCTGACCTGTTCGAGTTGTCCCTAGAGTATTGATGCTTGCAACTGTCTAAGTATCTCATTGACTTTGAGTACCGGCCAACGTTCGGATACTCCCTTTTCCTAACACTCGACCTATTCGAGTTGTCCCCAGAGTATTGATACTTGTGACTGACCAAGTATCCCTTTATCATTGAATACCCACTGCTGTCTAGGTATCCTTATTGTCTTTGAGTACCGGCCACCGTTTGGATACTCCCTTTTCCTGACACCTGACCTGTTCGAGTTGTCCCCAGAGTATTGATACTAGTGACTGATCAAGTATCCCTTTATCGTTGAATACCTACTGCTGTCTAGGTATCTCCATATCATCAAGTACCCACTACCGTCTAGGTATGTTTTCTAACACTTGGACCAGCCTGAGTGGTCCCAGATCATATCATTAAATACTTGTGTTCATCCAAGCATTCGAGTACTTTGTACACCTGCGGTTACCCAGTGTTTCAGCCCTTTTGAATGCCTGCGGCCATCCAGGTAAGCCTTGTGCTACATTCAAATTTATGTTACCAGGAGGTGGGAGACCTTCACGAATATGCGGGGTACGTCCTCGATATTCCCATTTACCAGGAGGTGAGAGACCTTTACGAATATAAGAGGCACGTCCTCAATATTCCCAATTACCAGGAGGTGAGAGACCTTCATGAATATCTCAGGTACGTCCTCGATATTCCCAATTACCAAAAGGTGCGAGACCTTCCTGAATATACGAGGTACGTCCTCGATATTCCCCTTTACCAGGAGGTGAGAGACCTTCACGAATATAAGAGGCACGTCCTCAATATTCCCAATTACCAGGAGGTGAGAGACCTTCATGAATATCCTAGGTACGTCCTCGATATTCCCAATTACCAGGAGGTGAGAGACCTTCATGAATATCCCAGATACGTTCTCGATATTCCCAATTACCAGGAGGTGAGAGACCTTCATGAATATCCCAGGTACGTCCTCGATATTCCCCTTTACCAGGAGGTGAGAGACCTTCACGAATATGCGAGGCACGTCCTCGATATTCCCCTTTAACAGGAGGTGAGAGACCTTCACGAATATGCGAGGCACGTCCTCGATATTCCCAATTATCATGAGGTGAGAGACCTTCACGAGTATCTCAGGTACGTCCTCAATATTTCCAATTACCAGGAGGTGAGAGACCTTCACAAATATATGAGGCACGTCCTCGATATTCCAACTACCAGGAGGTGAGAGACTTTCACGAATATGCGAGATCCATCCTCAATATCCCCTTTACCAGGAGGTGAGAGACCTTCACGAATATGCGAGGTACGTCATCGATATTCGCAATTATCAAAAGGTGAGGGACCTTCATGAATATCCTAGGTACTCCTTCGATACCTGCGAACGCCAGGTATCCTCCAAGAGTTTGTACTTGCGATCATCCAAGTACCCCTTCGATGCCTGCAAAAGCCCAAATATCCTTCAGGTTAGTACTTGTGAATATCTAGGTACTCTTTCAATGCTTGTGAATGTCCAGGCACCCCCAACAAATCGATGCCCTGAGAAAGGTTGGTGCATCCTCCCGAGAAAGGTCGGGTTCCAACTGGTGTCTTTGACAGAAGATAGACACCCCGCAAATCGATGCCCTGAGGAAGGTCGGCGCATCCTCCCGAGAAAGGTCGGGTTCCTACCAGTGTCTTTGACAGAAGTCAAACACCCCAACAAATATGATGCCCTGAGAAAGGTCGGCGCATCTCCCGAGAAAGGTCGGGTACCAACTGGTGTCCTCGATACAGATCAGGCACCCACAAACAGATGCCCTGAGAAAGGTCGGCGCATCTCCCGTCAAGGCGACCGAAGAAAGGTTCGGGTCCTAAACAAACAACTTACTGCTCTAACAGGCGACCGAAGAAAGGTTCGGGTCCTGGAAAAGCAATTCTCCGTCAAGGCAACCGAAGAAAGGTTCGGGTCCTGGAAAAGCAATTCTCCGTCAAGGCGACCGAAGAAAGGTTTGGGTCCTAGACAAAACAACTTATTGCTCTAACAAGCAACCGAAGAAAGGTTCGGGTCCTGGAAAAGCAATTCTCCGTCAAGGCGACTGAAGAAAGGTTTGGGTCCTAGACAAAACAACTTATTGCTCTAACAGGCAACCAAAGAAAGGTTCGGGTCCTGGGAAGACAATTCCCCGTCAAGGCGACCGAAGAAAGGTTCGGGTCCTAGACAAACAACTTATTGCTCTAACAGGCGACCGAAGAAAGGTTCGGGTCCTAGACAAACCAACTTATTGCTCTAACAGGCGACCGAAGAAAGGTTCGGGTCCTAGACAAACCAACTTATTGCTCTAACAGGCGACCGAAGAAAGGTTCGGGTCCTAGAGGAGCAATCTCTCGTCAAAACGACCGAAGAAAGGTTCGGGTCCTAGACAAACTATTGATTGTTTTGACAGGCGACCGAAGAAAAGTTCGGGTCCTGGAAAAGCAATTCCCCGTCAAGGCGACCAAAGAAAGGTTCGGGTCCTAGACAAACCAGTTGATTGTTTTAACAGGCGACCGAAGAATGGTTTGAGCCCTGGAAAAGCAATCTCCTCATATCACCAGGTAAGATGACGCCTTGATACTTGCCAAACTCGGGGCTCACACCCTATCTCACTCACTCCCGGTAAGTAATTACAGGTATCTTCTTATCTGTCTTAGAATATGTAATGTTATATTGCTCTTTTCCGCATAGAGTAATAGGTCCTAAATAAAATATAATCTATTGCGCATGCATGGATAAAATTGAGGCATCAGTCTGTCTTTGAATGCAACCTCTGCGAGCTCACCTTCAAAGAGGGGCAGCTGTTGACACCTCAATTTTAATTAGTTTTATTAATTAAGTTTTTAATTTTGTCTTTCCGAATAAATAGATGATAAAAAGATAAAACAACAAAAAACAAAAAGAAAACAAGAAAAGCAAAAAGCAAAAAAAGTAGCCAGCCCTTTTTTCTTTTTCCCTTCGCACGACCAGGCCCCCCTTCTTCTTCTTCCTCCTGTCTTCTTCTTCTTCATTCGCCTCAGTAACTCACGCGCGCAAAGGGTGCCGACGCGCGAAGGACAAGCTAGGGCAGAGAGAGGAGCATAGGCCGGTGGCTGAGAGGACGCGGCATTGATGGCGAGCGAGCCTTCGTGGAGGGGGAGGAACTGAGGCCGGTTCGGCCGGCGAAGGGAGGCCGGTTGGCGCACCAAGGACCGCCGGCCTAGCCTCCGTCGACCGGCACCCCGCGCCTATAAATAGGGTGTCGGGGGGTAGGCCAAAGTAGCAGCGAGCTCTGAGAGCTTCCCACTGAGAGACTTCGGGGGAAGAGTCGAAGAGCGAGCAAGAGAGAACTCGGGTCGCGAGCTCGGCTGACCTCCCACTGAGAGACTTCGGGGGAGGCCGCCGGCGAGCGAGTCCGAGGAGGTCAGATCCGGCCGGTGGAGGCTCGGATCTGGCCTGAGCGAGAGGGAAACCGGAGAAAAGGGGGCAGATCTGAGCGTGAGGGGGTTGAACGAGGTCAGATCCGAAGGGGAGAGGAATCCGAGCAAGAAGGCCAGATCTGGGAGTCGAGTGCCCTCCGCCGCTGCTGTCGGTTGCATCGTCGTCGCCATCCGTTTCCCCCCCCCCCTCGCGCCATCGCCATTCGGTCGTTGCTACTCGCCATCCACCACAACCTCGACGCCGTCGCTGCCCTGTCACCGCCACCGTTCGCCGCCTCGTTACAGAGCAGGTACTAGTAACCGTAACCGCTGCCCGTCAGGCCGTCGTCGTCACGTCTTCCCCCTTTTCGAACCAGGCCGCCACTAAAATCCCCATCACAGACCCATGGTCGCTCGC
Organism: Eucalyptus polyanthemos subsp. polyanthemos; assembly: GCA_017140185.1. NCBI lineage: Eukaryota > Viridiplantae > Streptophyta > Magnoliopsida > Myrtales > Myrtaceae > Eucalyptus > Eucalyptus polyanthemos. The sequence continues at coordinate 13,526,160 of CM029460.1, forward strand.
CCTCGCTGTCCCCATACACGGATTATCGTCGTTGTCTTCACCGTCGTCTTTGTCGTCTCCACTGTCGTCGCCGTTAAGCCCGTCGTTGCCGCCGTCCGCCCAGTGACGCCGCAGGCCCTCTCATCAGCGCCACAAGGGAGTAAGGGGTAGAGGAGGCAGGGAACCGGGTCAATTCGCGGGTCTGTTGCGACCCGGTTCCTTTGTTTCCGGGTAGGGTTTCCCCGGGCCGGGTTGTGCGTGTGGGCCGGGTAGACTTTAGGCTGAAGTTTTTATAAAAGTGGGCCTATTTTGGTTTTGGGCCAGAGTTATTTTCTTAAAAGAAATTGTGGGCTTGGGTTAGTTCATGGGCTTGGAAAAAGAAAAAAGGGAGAAAAATCTGAGTCGGGCCCGCGTTGCAGGCCCATTTGCGTTTCGGGCTGGCCCGGGTCGGACCCAACCCGCGGATCCGACCGGGTCGGTTTATATTATTTTAAATAAATAAATAAAAAATAAATATTTTATTTTCAAAAATGAAAAATCAAAAAATGAAAAAATCCGAGTCGGACCCAACCCAAAGATCTGACCCGGTTCGTTTTTTTTTTTTTACATTATAATATAATATAATATTTTAAAAATAATGAAAAATAATTTATTTTCCAAAAATATTAAAAAATATTTTATTTTCCAAAAAATACCAAAAGTCCAAAAAAAGCCAAAATTTCATGAAAAAGCCAAAAAATTTCAGAAAAAGCCAAAGAGACTTGTATTTTTCCAAAAATACCAAAAATCCCAAAAAAAATCCCTTTTGTGTCCAAAAAAATTAGAAAATGGCTCAAAAAAAGAGCATGTTTTTCCTCTCAAAAATGCATGGAAAACCCCTCGAACATCCAAAAAACCTCAGGGTTTAAACAAGATTAGGTACCGAAAGGGCATTAGTGATTAACTAGTGTAATCAAGTCCCCGATCCTAATTTCTCTGGTTGCGCAGGAGTGAGTATTTCTCCCGATACTTCACTTGGGTTTTTAATCAACCCACCCCAAATCGATTAGTGGCGACTCCAATTTAAAATTTGATTTACAAGTTAAAAAATTGAACCATTAAGTCGTGAATTGGTGGACTTGGGAGAGTCCGGGCTTAACTAAATTCAGCCGAGCCATTAGCCTCCTTAGGCGCTCGTACCCGATTGCGGGCGCCACTAAAAAAGAGGTCGCGACATAGGTTTCTCACTATCTACGAAACCATCTTATCTAAAAGCCTAAACTATCATATGGAAGGTGACTTCATGAATATTATGTAATTGAAAACCTATAAATAAGTAATGTGAGATATATTAACACCCATCTTTCAATAAAAAAACTGACATGTGAAATTGATGAAATAGGGGATACGATTAGCGAAATACACACAAAACATAAATTTTTTAAATCTGACTAAAACTTGACTGTAATATCATGTTGAAAATTCCTACTAAAAAGCCTAATTATCAGAGTATGATAGGAACTAATTTTGAAATCTTGAACTTATCGTGTCTCATTTAATGTATTGATACTTCACATAATTGTCGTGATGTTTTAGAGTTCGTTTTCATATCAAATTCCTTATATGTTTTGAATCTATATCTTTGAACTTTTGGCGTTTGACATACGGAAAAAAGAATAGGATTTTATTAATGTTTCTATACTCAGACTGGTCAAAGAACTGGCTTACCGTTTGGCTTTTGGGTTAGCCAACTCAACCAATTCGACCGCCAAGTCAATAAATTGAACTTTTAACAAACAAAATGTGTAACATATATTAAATATGCTTAGTTATCCAATTAAATAGGAATGACCACTTGAAGAGATCATGGGGTCGATCCTCCTAAGCCCCAACCCCTAAATTTTTTAAACAAACTTCGAGCCATAGGCAAAGAGCCGATCAAACCGGTGACAAGCCAATCGGGTTGACCAATATCACCGGATTTGATCAGTTCTTGACGATCCAGGCCATTGACAAAACTGGAACAGAGCACGTCGTGGTTCCCCGTCCATTCGATTAAATCAACTAGTCTGGTCCAGGTTAGAAAACATTGGAATTAACTAAAGATGGGTGGAAACAATATCACTATTATTTTACAGATGCCGATTCAATCATAAGTACTTCAATTTGATTAATTTAGTCATAAACATTTTGATAATTTGACAATGTAATCATTTTTGCCAATTTTGGCTAGAGATAACTAACATGAACACTCACCGGCCTTCGTAACTCAATTGGCACTGACATGAATGCTGACCATTTTATTTGATACAGCCGGCCCTAGCCATTGTCTGAGTTTTTTAGCATCAAATGCAGATGTGCTGTGGTTGTGGGATCGGAGGAAAAAAAAAAAGAAAGATGGGTATGGTCAAGTGTAGCCACAAAAAGTTCAGTTGTACGCTTATCAAGAGTCTTGACTATCATGTATGTCTTTCAACCTTTCTTTTAACTTTCATTTTTCCAATCTAAGATACCATGTCCATTTTATGTGCCGGTTATGATTCCACTTCACTGCATTATGATTCTCTTTTATGTGGCCGTGGCTATGAACTTGAGTCGAGCCGACTGTCTTAAGAAATCGTACAGTGGATCGAAATTTTCAACTTTGGAGCTAATTTTGAACTTCACTGTTTGATTCATTTGGTTGGTGCTCAAGTTGAACTGGCTTAGTAGCCTTCAAGAGAAACGTGTGCCTTAGAATGTGCAAGAAAAGGAAATCAATAGGAGTGTGATAACATGCTCATATCTTATTACACCATTTAGAAACAGATACCAGAAAATGCATAATTATGTCGTTAAATGCTCCACTTTCATATTTCTCAAATTGTTATTCCAATCCGAAAAGTTTACTTGACTTGCCTACCGTTACCCCATTCGACAAACCCATCCTTATCCGAATTTGATCTGACTAGAAGTCGGCTACTATAAATTTGAATTGACAAGATTTCAAATTGATCAATCTCAGGATGGCCATGGTTATTGCACATTTACACCTAATCCAAATTTGAAGAAAATTGAGCCTCAACAAGGCTGGGTTTAAGATGACTGATAAGGAAGATACGTGATTCTCGATATGGTAATTTCAATCGTGTAATAAAACTTACATAAAAGGGACCTGAAAGAAAAGGTCATAACATTTGACCAAATGATAATAAGTTTTGTATCTTAATTCCAAATAGATCTCAAGCTTAAAAAGTGAGGAGGACTCATTACATGAAGCCGCATCAACATGTATGTCGATCTTACACTCGGTCATCCGAGCACAATCTATATTTTCAATTTAAATTATTTTCATTAGCCAAAGAAATGATAAAAGAAAAGAAAAGAAACAATATATATATAAAGAATTTCTGTCATTCGCACTGTATGTTTAACTCATGAAATGTGTCACATGGGGACTGTTCGACATTGAAGTGATCCTTCATGAGATGGAAGCATCTTTAACGACACAATTGGTGGTGACTCATGCAAATGGCTCAGCTATACTAAGCTACATTTGGTTGTTTAGATTTCTAATCGGAATAGGATTGGATAGGATGGAATATGAAATCCGGGATTTTTTTATATCTTGTACATTGTTTGATGAATCGGAGTATTAAAGTCGGATATATTCACATCATATCATGTATATTTTTTTGATATAAATGGAATGTCATTATAAATGAGCCTAAATGTTCATAAATGAAGAAGGTGAAAATATCTCATAACACTATTCCTTAATTTATTTTTATTTTATTTTTCCTCTTATTTATATTATTTTCTTTATTATTTCTTTTTTTCCCCTTTCATCATTCTTTAATAAAATTTTATCAAATAGTAAACTGTACTAACATACCTAAAATACAAAAATACCTAAAATATTTAATAAATATAAATATTTAATTAATAGATTGAATTTTTATTATAAGATAGAATTAAAGTTGAATATATAAATTAATATAAGATTAATTAAAAATAAATTTCTATTTTTTATTTTTTATTTCTTAAATTAGAATTCAAATATTATTTATATTGAAATATAATTTCAATTTTTTTAATTTAATAAGTTTGTTATTCTAGAAAATAACTTTCCTATTATAGATATTTGAAATCTTATCTACCTTTATCCCACCTCCCCCATGGGATAATTTTATCCTGTCTATATCCCCCTTATATCCTACTTTATCATGTTCTGAGTGAGCATCAAGCGTAGAATATAATAAATCATATCATATCCCGAATTTTACCAAATAATTGATAGGATCTAGCAAAATCTCTGGATTTTATATCCTATCATATTTAGTTCTATCTTGATTAGAAATCTGGATGACCAAATGCAATCTAAGATCACGACTCATAGTTATCGGGTTTTCTTTCCATATTTGTGTTCATTCCACTTCTATCTTGTTGATTCAATCTTGTGACCGTAAGCATTCAAACTAAGCTTCATCATAGACATTTTCGCACTGTTTTTTTTCTCGAAAATGGAGGTATTCTTTGGGCCCCAAGAAGGAAGTCCTTTCTGCATTCAGATTGGTTTCCATGATACAGTCATAGAGATCAAAGAGAAGATCGAAAAACACCAAGGAATACCCATCTATAGACAAACTTTTGTCTTCAACAATGAGGCCTCGGTGTCGAGGGCTGCAACATCATCAATTGCTCCCCCATTCGGCGTATAAGATTGAATTACGCATCGTAATGCTACCTTCCAAAATGCCGCTCCCCATAGAAGTTGAAGTGAACGACCCTGTGAAACGCTTGAGAGAGGTTGTTCGGTCCTTGGAAGATGTCCCTCTTAAGCGGGTGAAGCTGTATGCATATGGAACTAAACTTGAAGATGACCATCAGATGTGTGACTACGAGCTTCAGGAAAATTCCAGTGTTGATGTGCACATCAAGCCTCCGAAGTTCACGGTAATGGCGTTGCCGTAGAAAGCCAACCTCAAAGTTGCAATGAAAGTGAAACAGTCGGATAAAGTGAAGGTTCTAAGGAAACAACTTGAGAAGTTGCAGCCGAGACTAAAGTCCGATCTTCCTTCGGAGGGGTATTTTTTCATACATAACCAGAGCAGGATGGATGAAGATAAGCCGTTCAAATGGCACGGCGTCGAGATGGGCGATACTATTGAGGTTTTCAGGGGGGATGATTTCACGATGAGACCTGGTTTTCGCATCCCGTTAGCGCTTTCAATGGGAAATCTAGAGCATGATGACAATAAAGTGCTTAGTGTAAATACAGGTTATAGGTCTAGTAACAAATGCGATCCTCTTTTACCTTTTATATTGGCGTTATCGGGTTTTATAGGCTCAGTTTTTCTTTCTCCCTTGTTCGTATATGTCGTCATTATTACTCTCTTCTTGTATATGTCGTCATTATTACTCTCTTCTTGTATAGTTGTCGTTAGGAACATCATTTAATCTCCGCACGTGATATTCTTATTTCATTTCAATTCTGTTTATGAAATGGAGAATCACATCCGTTGGTCAAGCCAATTAATTTGCGTTGAGAAATGGTGGAATCAAATAGTTTTTGGATATGGATCGATTAGCTTGCACACACGTTGCCTCCTTAAGTACGTGCTCTGATCGACAAATTTTCAGTTTATCTTTCACTTGTTCTCCTTAGCTATCGAATCCTTCTGGCCAAATTCTTGCACCAACCAAAGAAGCTTCAGTTGTAAAATTCACCAAAATGCAACATCTACTCTGTCAATTTCTACCAAATGAGCAATCTTGTGGAAAAGCTTTGAAGGAAAAAAAGATAATTGCTATCCCACATGTTATCTTCTCTATAAAATCGAACAATCGTGTCCGAGGCAGTACTTCTTTCTTGCAAAAGATATCCAATCTGAATCAATATGATCCTAACAGATGATTGACTACATTCTTTCCTTATGCAAAATCCGGTCAATGCCAGAACAACTCTATATGCTCATCCATGACAATCTATCCTAGAAAGCGAGTCATACTAAATTAATTGGTTGGGTATTAGTTTAACAGAGATCAATCGAGATCAACGGGAATTACTATTTAACATAACTGTTCTTGATCTTACTCACAGCAAGAATGCTGTAAGTATTGTGAAACTTTGTTACATAATCTTGAATACAAGAACCACCTTCCGCATCGGTGTCTTTGATATTTCAAAGGGATTCTAGTCATGTGTATATTGCCATCACTTTGGAATAAACTCAAGGTAAATATTCCTAGAATTATATTACAAGACCAAAAATAGGATGTCTCTGCATAATACATATGATGTAATAATAGCAATATATTTAATGCATAGTAAGAGCTACAACTGATGTGACCAAGGACATTGCACAGTTAACTGGCGTGAGATCCACATGAATCGTGCATAAGCAACCATTTACTATGGCAATCACCAGTCACTTGCAAGAGATGCTATCAAACACCAAACTAGTTCAGAAGCTATTCCTTCTCTCAAGTGCATTACGTGATTTAGTAGGAGGACCTCTGTTGATCCCTGCGTGAGAGAGCAAAGCCCACAAGTGAGTCACAAACTCACCTACTCTGGTCAAATACTCCGCATGCGCTTTCACATTGTCCGAAGGTGCCACATATAACACCATTTCCACCCAAAAGTCAGCCAGAATCCTCCACATCATGTCCTTGTGTTTTATATCATTAGCGAGCTGATTTCCGAGCTGAGCACCCTGGTTGATAATAGTTTCTCCACTCACAGAAAGACCACTTTTGTTCTCCTTCATCTTCTTAATCCGATCCTCCGTTCTCTTGCACTTTTGAAAGAAGTCCCTGGCTTTGATGATCGCTTGATCAAATAAGTTCTCCGTAATGTAAGCATGATCCGGCAATAGTGATGGAGCGAAAGCAACCAAGTAAGCTAGATACTTGGACAAGCTAGTTGCCACTAGAAAACTTCTCCTTGTTTCAGGTGAGTCTGATGTTTCCAAAGGTAGTTGGTGCTCACAGAAGCTAGTGGCGATTTGCCACACTATTATGACTTGAGTTTGTGTCTCAAGCTGACATGCCCACAACAGCTTCTTGGACTCATTATTTGCTCTTAGTGAGGTCTGTCAATTCTCCAATTTAGTACTGTAATTCAACTTTAGAGCATGAAACACTGCTTGCTTGACTTCTTCAGGCAATTTGATGGGTGATTGTGTGTGCAATAGTGTAGTGCTAAATACAAAGTATGCATAACAGTTCATGCATAACAGTTTATATCAAGCAACATTTTATATATGAAAATAAACCATACATTCCTACACCTCCCTGCAAAACAAAAGTTAGCAAATACTTCCCCTTATATCTCCCATTCTGCAAGAATATTTAACACCTTAAATGTTAGGGACGTACCTAGGATCCTCCCTACCAAGCAAAAATATTTTTTTGAAAAAAAAAAATGGCCTAAGTCCATTAAGAGTTTCAACTCAAGTCCCTAGCGGAGGTGTCAAGCTGTCACGACTTAATCTCAGGTGAACCACGTAGGGTTTTGCTAATGGATTACTAAGAATAAACTTAGTTCGGGCTCTTCCAAGCCCATACCAATTCACGATTTAGATTCAAGTTCTTAACATGTAAATGATTTTTCAATTATAAGTAGCCACTAACCTGTTTTTGGTGAGTCGATTAGAAACAAGAGTAAAGTAATTGAAGATTTACTTTACTTCTGCGAACCAGAGATTGTGAGTTCGGGGATTTGATTACGTTAGATTTCTCTAACGCCCTTTCGGTACCTTTCTCTTTTATTTTCAAAAAATATTTTGCAGGCGGCTTGGATTGATTTTAATTTACTTCCTTAATATGTGAGGTGATCACGCGGGTGTGCAAACCACCAATTTAACACCCAAGTAAGCAATGAATAAGTTATGAAGCTTATCTCGTAGCAACGAAAGCATATGCAATGTTGGCTCAAAATTCACATCAACAGTCTTAGATATGATTTATAATTACAATCACTTAATTTTGTAAAGATTTTCTCTTATTTAAATGAAGTCTAGAAACTACATGCAATACAATGCAATAACGTACAAATTTTTTTAACTAAAATGACATGCAACATGTAACCTAACATGCAGACTATATGTCACGTAGCATTTATTAAATGACCTAGTCTAATGATAGGAAAAGATTAATGTAGCTATTCTAACATATACACATTTAGATGACGTGCAATGAATGGCCAAATTCTACATGCATGTGCATGGTAATTTTTATGTTTTCTTTTATTTTTAATTAAATTTCGAAATTAAAATTACCCAATAATTACAAATTCAGTTTAAATTAATGAAAGTAAAAACTAACATCCTAAATTAATGTTTTTGGGATTTTTATTTCAAAAACTCGAAATAAATAAATTTCTTATTCTAAACATGCAATACTATACTAAAATAAGTAATGTTTTAGCATGAACCTAATCTAACTCAAATATATTTTTGGGTTGAATAGAGCAATCAAGGCGAGATGAGCACTAAGCCATTCAGAATCATCAAACATATCATACATCTTCCGAATTAGAGAACAATATCTAAATCAAACTTGATTATTTCGTTACTAAAATGATCTTAAGCTTTAAAGATCAAGATATCGATTTTATTCCCACATGATAATAAAGCCTTATAGATGGAATAAAAAATTGGCGTATGGTTACGGATTAGGCAATAAATCTTAATCGGGAAATACATCTATCACTTATAAATGTGCACATTAGGTACTAATAGACATATACTAGGCATTAGGGATGTGTATCTTACCTGGATTTGAAGATAATTTCCAAACTTGGACCCAATGCAATTGGACCGAGATTGCAAACAACTCCTCAAAGTGGGATAGTGATGACAACGTTGCTCGAAGCTCCGGTGAGGAATGGAAGGGCAGCAAGGGCGTTGCAGGTCAGGGTCGTCGGGTAGAAGCTGGTGATGGGAGTGTGGTGGCTCAGCGATCAACAGCGACGAACAGGCTGCTATTACAGAGGGGCAGAGAGGCGTCGGCGTTTGGAGCTCCAGCAAGGGGCAGCAAGCGCGCAGCAAGGCGGCAGCCAGAGTCGCGGGGGCTGCAGCAAGGCACGGAGGGGCGACAACCGACGCAACGAGGGGCGAGCTCGAGTTGCTGGCGGTTATTACGACAGTGGTCATTGCAGCAAGTGCCAGAAGTGCAGTAAGTGTGACGGTGACAGAGGCGAGCTACTCTGGCGGCAGCGACGCAGCTTCGGGCAAAGGTGGTGGCAGGTGCTTGCGGTGTTGGCACTCAGGCGAAAGGCAGCAGAGGCAACAACAAAGGGGGCGACGAGCGAGCAGGTGAAGGCGTTGGGGACTGTGGGTGGACCCGCAGATGTTAGGCAGAGGCGGCGGCGTCATAGCTTTAGAGGCGGTGGCATGACAAGGGGGCGGCAGGCAGAACCCGGCAGAGGGCGCTACAAGCGTCGATGAAGGCTGTTGGAAGATATGCAGAAGATCTTGGAAATATATCGGGAAATTGATTAATTCGTTTTTTTTATTATAGAGAATCAATCTAAATATTAGATTGATTTGTAAAATATTACATTGCCTTTTCTATGTGTACATCTTGTAATATAACTGCTAAAGTCCCATACAACATTGATGACCAGTAAGAAATACACAGAAAAAACATCTCCCCAAAATTCGTCTTCCTTTTCATTTCCTCGTCCATTCCTAGCTTCCCTTCAATTTCTGACATGGTATCAGAGCCTTGGCTCTAAGCTCCAACTTCCGCACCTGATTGCTTTCGTATGTTATTGAAGCTGTGAGACAAATCAACGTCTTGTTACAAAAGAATCAAATTCTGTAAGAAGGAAGAAGAAACGGAAAGGATTTTTTACCATGGATCCAGAGAATCCGCTCCCTGCCACTACTGGCATTCCTTCCACAGGTGACGTCACACTGACAGGAGAGACATAAGGCCACAGCACCAACATGATACGTACAATTCCCATAACCGAGCAACAAATCTAGACTCAATAGCAGTTATTCCCGGCTCAGGCAAATATGGGGCAGCCTATTCCAAGCCATCCTTACCAATGGGTACCCTATCCATGGTACGTTGGGCAAGGCTCGAATCCATCATTGCCGGGGGTAATAAGTTATTAGAGTAATGTTCAGCCCGACGAGAGCCTACCAGTCGTAAATGGGGCAAGCTCAGCCACCGAGACAGAACGAGTAAGCGGGTTTGGAGAAGTGAGTTCGGGAACAAACCCTCACCCTAGACTCTTCAATGCGGGTCATGGAATTGGGTTTAATGGGTTGGGTACAGGGACAAACCCCTACATGAACCTTTCAACCGGATTTTTACCGTTTCCGATTGCAGCCATCACCAACTTACCAGAGCCAGGCGACCCTTGCATGTGTCAACTGCTAACAATTCAGAATTGCGACTGATCAGTTTGCGATTGGTCAATCTGTAACTGACCGAGCCGGAAATCTACAACAAATGGTCACAAGACTTCCGGCGGGCTCTCATGACAAAGGATAAAGACGTTTTCCTCGACGGAACCATACAATTCTATCGGATGAAAGGCTAGCCAGGCACTAGAGAAAGTGCAATCACTTGATCCGCACCTGGATCGGCAATTGCCTTTCTCCAGACGTTGCAACAGGCCTCCCACCGACAGAAGATTCGAAAATCATGTGGGACAACATCAAAGAAATGTACTGGAAATTAGACTTAGCAAAAATATTTTGTCTCATGCAGAAACTCACAAATCTCAAGCAGGGGAATATGTCCGTCACAGCGGTTTACAACAAACTCTCATCACTCTAGAATTAGCTCAAGGCTGCAGAAGAAAAACTCGAGGGACCTCTAGAAACTCTCAAGTAGTATGGATCTATGAAGGAGAGGGAGAAATCCACTCGATTCCTTTTAATATTATATGAAACATACCTAACATTTCATTCGCAGATCCTAGCGATGGATCTCGTGCCGCCCCTCGGCCAGATTTTCCAGCTGGCCATCCAAGAAGAGAGCCAGTGGTTCACAACTCTAGAGCAGACACGAGGAGGCAATGCCGTCACTCTCGCTCTTCGCGGAGAACACCACGGGAGAGAATCGGGGTCGAAAACCCTAACCCGAGAGAGAGAAAATCGCGAGGGGCTAGGGTTCGCAACCGATTATAGAAGCCTTAAAAGGGAAGGAGGCTACAGCCCGAATTTAATCCGGCGATCTAACGGCTCGAATTTCTTATGGAGATCTAACGCCCTGATTTCCCCCGGCGATCTGATAGTCCGCAGGGAGTCAATCTGTCTGCTGCATTGAACAATGGAGATAATTTCACAATTAAAGCATTCAACGGCTAGATTTTTTTCGCGTCAATAAGGAATTTCAGCCAAAATTCAAGGGGGGGAGGTAAATTATAATGTGAACATTGCAAACGTCCACGTCATACCATAGATAATTGCTGGAGAATACATGGAAAGCCAAGAGAAAAAGGAAAAAAGAAAGAATATTTTGCAGCTTACCAGGTGACTGGACCTACTGGACCTACTGGACCAAGTAGTGACTGACCAATTACTTATGGACAATATCAATAATTGATGCAGGCACTGCAAAAAGCAGACATTGGAAATAAATGAGGAAGTTTCTCAGGTATATCCCACTGCCTGATCAATTCTATTTCATAAAGGGCATGGATAGTTGACTCAAGAGCAAGTGATCATATCATTTGTGATATAAACCTTTTTTTCAAAAATGCATAGAAAATTGGATACACCCATTTCTATGCAACTTCCAAATGGAAAAATTACTCATGTCACATTGACAAGGACTGTTCAACTAAGCTCTCAAATTGTCCTACAAAATGTCCTTTATGTCCCACAATTTCAATTCAATCTCAATTCTGTGTCCAAATTCTGCAAGGAAAATTCCTGTCAAATACTCTTCGATGTTGACACATGATTTTTTTCAAACCCTTTCGACTGGGAAACTGATGGACTTGGGTAGTCTTTCTGAAGGTTTATATTTCTGGACCAGTATTCCAAGTCATTTTGATTTGAATTCAATTCATTTCAATAAGTTGTCATTGTGTAATGTCATTGCCAATGATAGAGATTTTATATTACATTCAAGAATGGGACAAAGTGCCTTCTTTCCATACTCTAAATGTCATATTTGTCCTCTTGCAAAACAATCTCGCACACCTTTCCCTTCAAATGCAAAACGTTCCACTACTATCCTTTCTTTAGTTCATGTGGATGTCTGGGGACCGTATCACACAGCACATCGTGATGGTTCACGATATTTTCTCACAATCGTGGATGATCATTCTCAGGCCACATGGGTATTCCTAATGCAGTCAAAAGCTCAAGTTCCATCTCATTTGAAAACATTCATCACCCTGACTAAAAATCAATTTGGGAAATCAATCTAGTGAATACGGATTGACAATGGGAAGGAACTTTTTAGTCATGACTGCATATCACTTTTCTTATCTCATGGCATTCTACATGAAAGCTCATGTATTTATACTCCACAACAAAATGGAGTAGTGGAACGGAAACATCGTCACTTGCTAGAAGTCACATGAGCTTTGAAGTTTCAAGGATCTGTTCCAGCGATATATTAGGGAGATTGTGTCCTTACTACAGCCTATCTCATCAACCACATGCCTACTCGGATATTAGTTGGTAAATCACCCTTTGAATTACTTTATGGAAAAAACTAGCAGTAGATCATCTACGAGTTTTCGGTTGTCTATATTATACTGCAACTATGGGACCTCGAGACAAAATGAGTCCACGTGCTAGGAGGTGCATTTTCATGGGTTACCATAACCTACAGAAGGGCTATTATATTCTCGATCCATCAACAGGGGAATGTTTCGTGAGCAGGGATGTCATTTTTCACGAGACTGTCTTTCCATTTCATGAGTCTATAGAGAATTTGGATATCTCAACCAATTCTCATCGCTCCTCAATTGAGGAAAATATATCTCATGAATATTTTCTCATAGCATCACCAGGATAGGTCATTCCATCCTCCTCATTTGATTGGCCACCTCAGACAGCAACATTGGAAAGTGCACATGCTGTTCCATTAAATATTAAGAATGATTCTGGTGAACAGACAGAAAACAATGCTATGGAGATACCTCCTCCTCCACTGCCAACGGATCATCCACGACGTTCGGGGCCAGCTACGAGACCACCAACGTGGACCAAAGACTATATCTATGCCTCACTTAATGGACTAGGTATTAACTATCCAATATTTTCTTATGTCTCCTTTCAAAAGCTTTCGTCGGAACATAGATGTTGCATTAGTCGTATAGCATATGAGAAAGAATTATCTAGTTATGATGAGGCATCCAAAGACCCATGGTGGCAAAAGGCCATGGAAGTAGAATTACGGGCATTGACTGCTAATCACACATGGGAGATCATTTGCCCCCAAATAGGAAATCCATTGGATGCAAATAGGTTTATAAAGTAAAGTATAGAGCTTATGGATCCATTAAACGATACAAAGCTTGATTGATTGCGAAGGGATATACACAACAAGAATGTTTCGACTATCACAAAATTGTTTCTCCAGTTGCTAAAGATGTCACCGTCCGCTCATTTTTATCAGTTGCAGCAATCCATGATTGGCCGCTACAACAAATGGACGTCTACAATGATTTTCTTCATGGTGATTTGGATGAAGAAATTTACATGGATATTCCTCGGGGCTTACGGAGACAAGGGAAGAATAAAATATGTCGTCTTTGCAAATCCCTTTATGGGCTAAAACAAGCTTCTAGACAGTGGTATGCTAAATTTGCTAACGCTCTCACCAGTGCAAACTTCAAACAATCCAAGTATGATTATGCCTTATTTACATGGACCAAAGGTACGTCATCTATTTACTTAATGATTAATGTAGATGACATTCTTATCTTGGGAAATGATGAAGCTGCAATAGAGAGCCTTAAAAAATATTTGCATACCACATCTCATATAAAAGATCTATGAGCACAAAAATATTTTCTTGGGATTGAGATCGCTTGATCTCAATAAGGAATTTCCCTCAGTCAAAGGAAATTTGTATTGAAGATTATATTAGAGGCCAGTTTATCAAGATGCAAGCCAGCGGTCATTCCAATTGAGCAGAATACCATATTGACTACAGCAGACCATACTGGAGGAACATCTCAGGATGATCCTCTATTACAGGATTCGACGAGTTATCAGAAGCTCATTGGAAAACTTATATACCTGACTATGACCAGACCTAATATATCATATGCAGTGCATAACCTTAGTCAGTTTATGCACAAACCGAAGGAATCCTACATGAATGCCGCTCTAAAGGTTGTGAAGTATTTGAAGAGGTGTCTAGGACTCAGGACACTTCTATCTAGAAGATGCAACATGGAAATGGCAGCATACTGCGATGCAAATTATGCAACGTGCCCTATGAGTCAAAGATCCATAACTGGCTTTTGCATTAAGCTGTGAGATTCTCTTCTTTCATGGAAAACCAAGAAGTAAGCAACAGTTTCTCTATCCTCAGTTGAAGCTGAATATCAGGTGATGGTTTTATTAATGTGATGGGCTTAAGGCCCGTCCGCCCATGTTGGGCCTAAAAGCCCGGCCCACAAAATTAGGGCCCATGGTTGGAAGGAATACGATGAAGAGGCATGTTTTATATTTTTGACGGGATGTATAAAAGGGAGGACAGAGAGAGACGAAGACACCTTTTGGCAAAAAAAAAAAAAAAGAACGTATGTACGTCTCTCTCCCTCTCTCTCCCAAAAAAGAGAAACAGTAAGGCACAAGACAACGTTTTTCTTCCCTTCAAGGCGAATTGGTGTCATCGGATCGAACAAGGGCTAAATTCTCTTCTTCTTATCGGCGTCGGTGTATAATCTATAGCTAACAAGGTACGCTCGAATCCGTGGTGTGCTTTATGATTGGTGGTACGTGATTTTCCCGGGCTTGTCTTCCGCATTCGTTTTAGGGGTTTGATTTAGTGTCGAATTCGGTTTTTGGGAATCCGTTAATCCCAACATCAGGCCATGGCAAAAACCACATGTGAGATTGTGTGGATACGAGGTTTACCTAGTGACCTCGGAGTACAGCTGAAAGGTCCGATGAAGTTATTCTGTGACAACGAATCGGCTTTGAAGCTTGCGGCAAATCCTGTAATGCACGAAAGGACCAAGCACATATAAGTGGATTGTCATTTCACTCGAGAGAAGATTCAAGAAGGAACAATCAAGACAAGAGGGATTGGAACTGCCGAACAACTTACAGATGTGTTCACCAAAGCCCTATGTCAAAGACAACATGCATATCTACTGAGCAAGCTAGGCGTCTTGGACATTTACAAGCCATCAACTTGAGGGGAGTGTAGGAAGATATGTAGAAAATCCTGGAAATATACTGGGAAATTGATTGATTCATTTTTTATTATAGAGAATCAATCTAAATATTACATTGATTTGTAAAATGTTATATTGCCTTTTCTATGTGTACATCTTGTAATATAACTGCTAAAGTCCTGGACATTGATGACAAGTAAGAAATACACAAGGAAAAACTTCTCCCCAAAATTCGTCTTCCTTTCCATTTCCTCGTCCGTTCCTTGCTTCCCTTCTGTTTCTGATAGGGGCTGACGGCTGCTGGTGTCACTGACGGAGGACTTGGACGGCTGCAAGGCAGCAGCGGCGCAGCAAGGGGCGCTCGGCTACTGTGAATGCGCGGCGTACAGGTCGAGCGGCGAGGGGCTCGACGACCGGCTCCTTCTTCTTCGTCACTCTCTCTCACTCTCTGCCGCACGTCCCTCTCACGTCTTCTCTCTCTGTCTCTGTACTTTTCTACACTCCTTCTGCTGACTTTGACCCCAAAAAGTTAAGAGAAGTCCCCCTTTTGAAAAAAAAAAAAAAGGAACCTCCCAAAAGAAATGAAAGATAACTCCCCCCCCCCCCCCCCTTTGTTCTTCCATACGCGGCCCCTTTTATAGGCGAAAAACTTAATTTTTAGCGAATATATTTTATTTTTCTTTTCCTTGTCAGCTCACACACGAAATCCCCTTTGATTATGTACTCTTTCTTATTTTGAATCAAAGAATATATTGCTCAATATATGCCTCACGTGTAATATTCTTTCTTGATATTTCATTCAAAACCTTCCTCTTTGCCAAAAAAATATATTCATTGGTATATATTGCCTGAATATATGAAAAATCTCCCATCATATCATTGAATATTGGAAAAATTAACGTTTATCTATCGTTAGTCGGTCCAATACAAATGCGAACAAAATAAAATAAAAATGATCCTAAAATTATATGCAATTTAATTCTAATATTTTTTTGTTCAAGGGTTAAAAATCAATCCCTAATTTTTAATGCGATAAACGACTAAATGGATTGCCAAAATTTAGATATCAATAATTAGAAACGTGAAACTCCTCAACGAAAATCATCTGATGTGGTGGAAATCAACAAAAAGAATGGTTTGTCCAAGAGATAATTCTTGAAAGATGAATGATTTTGCAAGAGATATATTCTTGCCACCACATGGTGCTCCTCAATAATAGAGGGATCTTGTAATTCCCCTCTTTTTTTTTTTCTTTATATAATGCTCGCCCTTTTTTGTCCTCTTCTTCAACCGCCAGCCACGTCAAAATAGACAAACGGAGAATTTTTCCTCTTATCTAGTGTTTTGGGTGATCGCCCCACTTGACGCACGATCGTGGGAAGAGAGAGCTTACAAGAAAAAATCGCAGGGTGTTAATTGTCATGCTTTAAATAATTGACTCGTTCGGAGACTGCACCCATCGAAATTTCTTCGATCGAAATCAAAATGTTTAAAGCAAGATTAAAACTAACCAAGTTCTAATTTTTCTCAGTCAAAAGTTAAATTCTTTGTTTTGATAAGAAGGTTAACATGAGGCCATTTTAATGAGAATTTGAAACCTAAAGGCCTAATTCTACATGTCTTCACTAAACTAACATATATATGCAATTTGGACGTACTAAACACATTAATATGATATTTTTGGTCAAGAGCAAGTTTCACGACGATCTCAAATCTTGAATTTTTCTAGCTTTAACTATTAGGAAATTTCAGGTGTCAATAATATTTTGCAATCACTTTACAATAACCTCTAGGTGAATTCATCCCAGGGATCGTTATTACTAAACCAAGAACGGGATGTCTCTGACAAACACATATGATGCAAATGTTCAGTAGCAGTAGGATTATATTGGATGCATAGCAAGAGTTGCAAGTGAAGCAACCAAATACATTACACAATTAACTGGTGCAAGATCCACAGTAATCATACATAAGCAGCCATTTATTACCGCCGGTAACTTGCGACTGATGCTATTAAACACTGGATTTGTTCGGAAGCTATTGCGTCTCTCCAATGCATTCATTACATGGCTTAGAAGGGGTAGGAGGATCTCTCTCAATCCCTGCTCTCTCAATCCCTGCATGAGAGAGCAAAGCATACAAGTGACTTATAAACTCGCCTCCTCTAGTCAAATGCTCCGCATGCGCTTCTAAACGATCTGAAGGTGCCACATACAACATCAGTTCCACCCAAAAGTCGACTAGAATCTTCCAAATCATTTCCTCTAGTTTTATGTCATTCACAAGTTGATTCCCAAGCCGAGCACCTTGTTCAATAATAGTTTTTCCACATTCAATTCTTCCACTACCCTTCCTCTCCATCTTCGAAATTTGGTCATCCATGCTGTTGCATCCTTGAAAGAAGTCCCTGGCTTCAATGATTGCCTGATCAAACACATACTCTGCACTAGAAGGGCGATCAGGCAATAGACGTGGAGCGAAGGCAACCAAGTATGCTAGATACTTGGACAACCTAGTTGCCACGTGGAAATTTTTTATCATTTCAGACGACTCTGATCTTTCTGCCAGCAGTTTGTACTCACAAAAGTTAGTGGCGATGTGCCACACCATTATGACCTGAGTCTGTGTCTCAAGCTGACATGCCCACGATAGCTTATTGCACACACTGTATTTTGTCAGTGAGGCTTGTCCATTCTTCAATTTAGCATCATCTTCAATCGACTTCAGAGCATTAAACACCGCTTGCTTCACTTCTTCATCCAATGGGATTGACTTGCTCTGTCTCTGGCCATCCTTAAGCGTGTCAATGTAGGCTGCTATAATCACGTTGTTCAATAACTTGTAAGGCTTATAAGAGTATGACTCGAGGAATGAGTACTGACGAAGCTTTCGCTCCCAAGGATTCAGCAACTGCACCCTACATATCCCTCTGATAATCCACTCGATCCACTTAATCTTTTGCCATGACTCGTTCCGCACATACGTGCAGATCAATACCAATTTAGCCCATTCCGAGAAACTCATGAAGAAGAATTGCATGAGCTCCACAATGACAAACAAAATTATCATCACGCTGGTCACAAGTACATCGACACTTAACCCATTTGGCATAGTGGCCAGTTGACAAGTAATGTTAGGATTCCTATGATTCTTCAAGAGTGATGTTGTAACCCAGATGCTGACAATGATGTATATAACCTCCAGCAATTTGAACAGGAACCAGCCACGCTGGAATAATATAAGGTACTTGGTGTAAAGAAAATCAAAAACAAATTGGAGCTCGACTTCAATTACCCGAAACGCTCGCTCGCAACCGTTTTCTTCCAAGAGCAATCCATAGCGAATCAACTTCCATGTCTTCTTGTGAGCCTCTTGGGGCAATGAGTAGCCAGTATATCTCAAACCGAGGAGCAAGGCGAGTGCATAAGAGAGGCACAAGTCTTTGAGCTTGTCTCCTTGTGAGCTTAAGAGCCCCCCTGCACAGTTCCACACCTGGGTAAAGAGAAGAGCTTGCATGTAAGTTTCTAGCCAAGTTAACTATTTATATACGTGGTTATAATGTGTCTTAAATGTGCATTCTTCCTCCACTTAATAGTTTAAACCTTTTAGTTGGACATACTAACGTCTTGTCAAAGCACTAGTCAAGGTTTCAGATCCCGACAGTTCCTTCTTAAACTCATTACTCATGATGAAATTACTACAACTAGCTCACACAAAATAGGAGATGTGTCCAATTCACAAAGAACTGAGGCGAGTCGTACCCATGTAAGTGGTCGGCTTATATGGAAGGGGGAGTAATACGCTTAAGCACGTGATTGTAAACAGTCTCCCACTTTTTAATAGCTTAAATTGTTGTCTTGCACTTAGACCATGCCAAATGAAATCATATCACCCAAGTATAATGAATGAAACATGCTGAGATAAAGAACCCAAAAGAAATATTAGTAAACTAATCGGGAGTTGACAAAAAAAGATCGTCTATCCTCGTTTGTGTTCTTATTCGGTGCCTTAGTAATCCTGGCCATAGATTAATGTGAAAGAGGTTACTTTGGAAATCTATCACTCAAAGGCATTTATAATTGAGATTCGTTGAGATACTTTGCAAGGTAGAGGACCTCCATAGAGGATCAATGTCTTATCTTGATCTATTCCGTGATATCATATCATTAATAATGCATAATGTCATCATTTTTGCTAAACTTTTCATAACCAATCGAGATGATTTTGTTTTATTTTATTATTTATTTTTTGTGTGAGAAGAACATCTTACTAAATGGAAGTTGAGAAAAAACTAAAAAAATCGAATAATTGAAGATGTACATTTTCAATGTTGATGATTCGTCGTCATCATTGACCATGTACATGTCAGTATTTCTGTCGTACTTTTTCACAACTAATCAAGATGATTTTGCAGATCTTTTTTTCTTTTTTTGCGTAAGAAGGAAATCCTTATTAAATCAAAGTTCAGAAGAAAAAAAAAAGGAAGAAAGAAAGAAAGAATAATCAGCCGATCGTAGATATACCTCTTCAATGGTGACAAATTGGTCTTTATCCAATGGCTTCCGATAGTGCCGTGCCGCCGCCTTCTTCCCTTGATACCTCTCGTTATTCACCCGTTTCTTCTTTACACACGTCAGAAGACTCGTCACAAGATACTCGTACCCTTTCACGCGAACCGGATCAGCTTCATCAAGTGAAGCGCCCTCGCTTTTGTGCTCCACGCTCATATAATCAGCTAATTCTTTGGCTCTCCTCTCCATACTTTTCCGGCTCGCCGCCATCAAGGACCAAGCCCTCTCCAGGGACTTCAAGAGCAAGACGAAGAAGAGACACTGGCACGCGAGAGCCACCTTGGAACTGTGGCGCCAGTACGAGCCTATCAACAAGAACAACCAAATCAATTTGATCATGACCTGCCAATTGTACCTCCTCCACTGCTCGTTTTCATCGAGACTGTATGCGGAGATAGAATCGGCGCTCCCGAGGACGATCATCAGGTACATTGCCCAGATGGGGAATAATTCGTTACGGAACGGAGCATTGCTCATGAGGCCTAAAGCGTAGGTGAGTACGTAGGTTGATAGAGTGTAGGCTGTGAAAATGACAAGCTGTAACTTTCTGCTGTTGTAGCGACGTCGCCACGAGCCGCAGGCGACAAGGAAGAGGAGCAGGAAGGCGGTGAAGATGACTAGGAGCTCGATCTGCAAGAGCATCCCCAAGGGAGTTTCCAGGGACTTGATATTGCCCAACGAGATATTGCAGTTTCTGATTGTCACCGGCGCCATTGCCGTTGTTTGGCTCATTTCCATCAAATTCCTCATGTTTGTTACTGATTAGTTCACTGGCTATTCAGCTTCTAATTGGAGAAAGAAACGATAGGATTTCTGAGAGGGAGACAGAGAGACAGATGGTTTGGGGACCAAATCTCAGTTCTTATAGAGTAGGGATGCCAGGGACTAAAATGAGAATGTCAATTTTTTCTTTTCCTTTCACAAAGACGGGGCATCTAAATTTGTCTCGAATAATCTTCACAATGCAGGAGTTAAACTGCTCAATCCTTGTGCATCAAGTAAGGTCTGATGCTAGATGTCACTCACAAGGTTGATACATTGGAAGATGCTACAACTTGAATGTATAACGTCCGGCATCTAAATGAAGTACTTTAAATAGCTAAAAGTAGAAGTGTTATCCCCGTTAAGACATGAAGAAATTATTGAACGGGTCGTGATGTCCTAGAAATAAATAAATGTCAATGATGAATTTATGTAGAAACAAGTTTATTTTGGGAGCTTATTGCAAATCGCATGGTTTTCTAAAATGTTATTGACTTGTCTTTTGTATTCAATTTATTGAGAAGAGAATATTACAATTAGCTAGTCTATGAGAATTTAAAGTGCTTCCATGCAAACAAAAGATAATAATATGAGTGATTTCTGAAGTGTTTTACATTTTTGAATGTGATCTCTCGATTTTTTTCAATTTAGTTTTTGTACTAATCCTTCCATTAAAGTTAATAGCACCATCAATTGACGTGACAATAATGGATTTTTCATTTTAGCGTCCACAAGGCTTTCTAGCCCAAAAAGAAAGGAAAAAAAAGATATACTGACAACAGGAAACGGAGTGCACGATCTTTTTTCTCTTCCAAGAAAAGAATTTTCCTTTCGATTCGCCCCCTCGTCTCCCATGAGATAGGAAAATAACACACAAGGCCGCCTACAAAGAAAGAAAGCAAAAAGCCTCTGTACTTGCTTTATTTTCTCCCTTGTCGGAACAGAATATTTGCGGGCCTTTTGCTTTAGTTTGCTTTTATAAGCAGACCAGCAACGCTAAGATTGTATTTCTTATATCGTTCTAAATAGTGTGGTATCGACGTGAGTTTTTGTAAGAGAAATAAAATCCAGAATCAGCAAAATAATATTCGGATCAATAAAATCTGTACTAAAATTTACTTGAAGTTATAATCGAAGTGATTCCAAACCCCATCATGTAGATTTATCATTCGATTAAAAGAATAAATGAGATAGAAGATTGCAATATCTATTGACTCACGACATGAGAACATGAAATATTCCGAGCACATAAAATACGAATCAGTAAGAAACATGAAAGCATAAGTAATAGCTTTCCTCAATTTATTGAAATCGTCATTTCCTGCTCTTGATGTCAAAAAAGCTAGCAAGTTAATTTTTCTAGAATCTTCTTAAGGCTCCATTTATTTCGTTAAATATGGATGATTTGCGAATATTTTCTTAAAAATGATCGCTTGAATCACTTGAAATAATTAACCAATGATAAATATTGTTATTATAGATAATCAATTATGTCTAAATAATTTCATGAATAATCAAAATATTTTTCATTCATTCATTTTGGTAAGAAATGCAAATGATCATTTTTTAGAAAACGTTTTCCAAATCATTTTTCTGCAAAACAAGTGGAGCCTAAAAGTAAAATCTTTTTCACTCCTCTCTATATATAGAAAATTAGAATTGATTTCTTGCAAGATCGAACTAATTTCCATTAAGCTCATCTTCCAATTCCATATATTTCAGTTTATTTATATTTATGGAAATTCTCCCTTTTCCTTATTAGTAACCATTTAATGTCCATCTTTTTGTTTTTCACAAGAGTTAATGGATATCTCATCATTTGTGACAATGTATCACAACAAGAATTGTGATATGTCTTGCAAAAATTTGCAATATTTAATTTGTAATTTAAAGAAATTTGCAAAATTTCTTTCCCAAGATTGGGATTGTTTGTACTAACATGTGAGTTTCACATTGAAAGCTATTGCTCGTGGAAGTGGAAACAAAGTTAGCTTATCTCATCTTTAGGGTTGTTGATTTGTAAACCTGACGAAAATGATGATAAATGATTATTAAGTTTATCAGTCGATGATGCTTATCTATCGTTGAAATTATGACCAATCCCACATTATGAAACTTTATAAGACCACTTGGATTAGTCAGTGTGTACTTATTGCCAATGATTCTCAATATTGAATGGTAATGAATGTTTTCCAAACAAATGAATTTACCTTGATTTGCTCATGCAATCAAAGCTTTTTTTGGTGATGATATTCTTTTGATATTGTCTCTTATGACATTTATTCAAATGACGATGATCCTGCCCAGTATGCTCCCGCAACTAGTGCACTTGTTTAATATATTTCAGCAGTGCTCGTAGATTTTAGCTTCAGAGCCCCAGCTCTATAAGTGACGGCAATTTGTAGCCTCAAAATCTATTTTCAAATGGTGATTTTATGAAATCTGCAACATCTTCATCTCTAAAAGTGATCGCAACCTATAACGTCAAAGCCCGAAGCACTCCCCACCACAAAGCTTTCATAACCCGGAGCATCTTTACATGGGGAGCTTTAATAGTCCGGAGTGACTCATTTCCATAATGCAAACGCCGATTCTTCTCTTTATGGTGAAATTATGTAGCGTGAGGCACTTCATTGACCTATCGAGATTTTGCAGCCTTGGGTCTTCTCCTCCACACTGTGAGCTTTAGTAGCCTGGAGCGACCCATTTCCATTAGATTTGTGAAGACAAAAGCAAAATTTTCTTTGCACTGTGAATTCACGTAGCTCAGAGTAGTTCAACAACTTGGCTAGCTTTCGTAGCCTAAAGTCCTTTCCTTCACACAACGAGCTTTAATAGCATGGAGTGACCCATTTGCCTGGCATTTTTAGAAAAGTAGCAGGATCGGTTTATTCTTTCCAATTACCAACAATTCTAAAGATTTGTCGATATTCATTTTTGTATGTCATCAATGAGTTAAAATAACTAATATCTCTCTGAAACTACCGACTTTTGTTGGAGTTTTCGAATTTAGCAACTATTCAGTGATTTACCAACATCGTATTGACTCAATTATAACAATGTATTAAGCTTACCAATTTAGTTATATAAAAACGATAAAGTCGATTCACCAAAAACGATACTTACAAAACCAGGACACGGCAAAATGGATGAAAAAGAGGATAGGTAAAAGAAAAAGTCAGAGACATAGCATAAAGGAAGGGCATATTAAAGAAGTTCTCTTTGCCAAAAAAAAAAATCTTTCTCTTTAATTAGCTTTCATTTTGGTTTGCATTGTCTCCAAGTACTTGTTAACACTTGAATATTCATCAACAAGTCCAAAAGGACATCTGATTCAAAGACCATAACAATTCAAGATTTCAATTTCGCAACAAATTACAACCCATAAACCATATGGCCTCCCCGGTCTATCCCTAATTACAAAAATGTCATTCTCTCAATTACCAAAATTAAATTCCACACCATCAATCCTTAACAACATCAATTTAGCCATTCATTTCTCCTCTAAGCAAGGCCTTAGAATATGCCATGTCACTTAGCTATGATCCATGTGAGTTAATTTGAGCCAATCATATCATTTCTTACTCATTAAGCAAAGAACTTCAAGACCTTAGGATATCCATATTCTCTCAAATACTAAAATTTTATTCCAAGTCATCAATCCTTAAGAACATCAATCTTAGCCATTCATCTTTATTCTAATCAAGACCTTAGGATATGCCATGTCACCTATTCATGATCCATGTGACTTAATTTGAGCCAATCATATCATTTCTTATTCATTAAGCAAAGAACTTCAATCGTAGGATCATTAGGTGAGTTGTAGGGCGTAGGATCATTAGGTGAGTTGTAGGGCTAAGATTAGTCCCAAATTTGATTTTTTTTCTCTCCAAAATCCCTCCTAACCCCTAAGACTGAATTTAATGTTTTTTAGGAAGTCATTTTTCCAATAAAATGATAATATTTCATGGTATTTGGCCGAGACCTAAAAATGAACTCGAAAATTTTTTCTGTTATGTGGTAAGAAATTAGATTTTCCTAGATAGGCATACATTATTCGGATGCTAGTGACTTGTGCATAGGTAGCTAAGAAACCCGGCAAGAGCATCAGGGTCTCAAGCCAAGATCCCCAACTCTTGAGCATGAGCACTAGTCTTGGGTCCATTGAAAGCGAGCTCGAGAACTCAATACCTATGCCTAGCTCCCTTACACTCTAGTCTTGGTCTACAAAGGCTAAGATGAGGTCCTTGGTACTCGAGCCTTGGTCCATCAAGACCAAGCCTTGAACCTAGCACTCGGGACTAAGGCCCCAAAACCTAATACTGGCCTAGGTTAATCGAGACCGAGCTTAGGACTCAGGTGCTGGGGTCTAGGGCCCAACCTCAATGGACCTAGACACAAGCACCAAGGACTCGAGCCGGACCTCGATATTATCAAGCCTAGTATCCCAAGCATGGGAACAAGCATCAGTGTCCCAAGCACGAGCATGAGGACGAGGGTCTCAAGCCCGAGCTCGATGGATCTAGGTTTCAGCATTGGGGACCCGACCCTGTTGCCAAGGGTCTAGGCACAAGCGTTAGGGAACTCATGCCCAAACACATTTTTGGTTCAAGCACTAATATTGTGACATTCCAATTTTCCAATTCTATTTTCAATAAATTGAGACGGGCATTTCGTTGGCACACATATAGTTCATTTCCTTGAGTCGGCCGCTCATGTGAAAACTAGTTTATTGGGTGAAGCCGTTAAGAGTTTCTAATGCATCAGACTCGAGAATTTGGCCAGGAAGCGACCTTTCGACTGAGCTAATCTGCAAGGGTCATTATGGCACAAATAAAAATCGATCAAAGACCGGAGATAAATCGACTCGACAGAGGCATGTGATCGAGTGTGGGTGATTCCACCAGATTGCATTATCCTTGTCGACCGACACTAGACCGACTTTTCTATCGATTGGGTACCTTGTGTTCGTATCTGAAACCTTGAGATTACCCCGACAACCAAAAGTCGCCAATGTTTCAAAGATGTACATTGTGGCTTGAGATGATCAACCACAGGTCAAATGCATGAAAATTTCTAAAGGCTACCCGGTAGGTTGGGCCGCGCTAGTATCGTGCCAAAGTGAAATTAACCGTGGAATTGAGATCGAAATCAGAAATTGGAAGTCTAGGTGTGTCACAAATCATTTCAAGATCATTGAATTATCTTTGGGAAGATTTTTCATGCAAGCCGAGCTTTTCAGCAAAATAATCAAGAAATAACTAATTTGGCTCGAGAAATTAGCAGGCCGCTTTTGGTCGCGCTTTTGAGACTTAAGTTAGTTCTTCGGGCAAGTGAAGATGTGAATTGAAGTGTGGTAACATTGGATTAATTTTATGGGCTTCAATTTAATTCAATTGGAAGAGAATCGAGTGAAATTGAAGAAGTTGTTGTACAAAGAATTGGACCCCAAATGAAATTGCAAGTGAACCCATTGGAAGAGGTTGTGAGAGATAGTGGAGTGTGATGTCATCCTAGGTCATGGTGGGCCATTTGGTGGGATTAAAGAAAAAGAAAAAGAAAAGAAAAAAAAATGGTCCCATCTCTCTCTCTCTCCTCCTTCTCTCTCCTCCCTCTCTTCTTCCTCCCAACCGTGCGACTCCTCCATCTCCATCTTCTTCATCTCCTTCTTCTTTGAAAACCCAGCAACCAGCAAGTGGGAGAAGCTGCACGCCTCCGCCGTTCACCGCCATCGCCGTTCGTCCGTCGTTCGCCGCTCCGCTCACCCGCGTGTGCTGCTCCATCTCCTTTCTCCCCCTCCGTTTGCTGCTCGAGATCTTAGATCCGGTCGGACGCCAAGCTGAAGCAGCAGCCAACGTTGCTCGGAGCCGTCGCACGCCTCCGCCTGTCCCCGTTCGCCGCTCGCTCGCCGCTGCCGTGCGTCGCCGTCGCTGCCCGTCCACCCGCGCTCGCCCGCGCTTGGCCGACTCCCAGCCGCCTCCATCTGCCCCTGTTCGCGAGTTCTAGGAGCTGTCAGAGCTCATCTCCGCCGCCGAAGGGTCGTCGGAGCTACCGCCTCACCCGCACGAGTTGCCGCCAATCTTCTCCGCCGGTTCCGCGCCCGAACCACCGCCGTGCAGCCTCCGTTCGGCCTCAACCAGCAGCCAAGAAAAATGGGTATGCAACGGATGTTTGGCCCGTTTTGGCCGCCTTCCCGAGCCTGGATGCTCGGCCCGCTTTGAGGAAAGTCGATCCTCGCGTCGTCCCCGTCGTTTTGGTCCGCTCGGTTCGTTAATCCGGTGAGTTTAGCTCACTAAATCTTGATTAGACGGTTAATTATGCTCTAAGTGTGCTTAGTTTAAGTTAAGCAAGTTTAGGTGGATATCTTAGTTTATTTAATTGTGATTTGGATTAAAAGGTTTGTTTAATTTAAAGTGTGTTTAATTAAAGGCTAAAAGAGTTTATTTAATAATAAACCTTGATGGGACATAATAGGGTTTTAGTTTTGAATTATTTAAATTGTTTCGAAATTCTGGAATTTATAATATTATATTATATTCCGAAATTATTAAAATATTATTATTTAAAAAAAAAACGGAAAAATTATTTTTGACCCCGATTGCTCAAAATTTCGTGCCGATCGCTGCTATGCGTTCGGATTTTGAAATTGATGATTGGCTATTATAAATTGGGTGTGGATGACGAAAATATGGATATTATTATTTAATTAATTTTCGGAATAAATTTAATTATTTATTAAAATTCGAAAATTTCGTCGGACCCTAAACTCTCAGAATTTCGTGCCAATCACTGCTGTGTATTTAGAATTTGAATTTGATGATTGATTGTGGCAAATTGAGTGTGATTGCGATAGATAGGGATTCTTTATAAAATCCAAGTGTTGAAATTGATGGGAGATTGGCTGTGATTGACCACCTATTAGAGGTCATGCCCAGTGAGGCCGTGATTAACCACCTATTGGAGGTCGTGCCCAGTGAGGCCGTGATGGATCACCCATGAGAGGTCGTGCCTAGTAGGGCCGTGATGAACCACCTAAGAGAGGTCGTGCCTAATGGGGCCGTGATTGACCACCTATTAGAGGTCGTGCCTAGTGAGGCCGTGATGGACTACCTATGAGAGGTCGTGCCCAGTGAGGCCGAGATGGACCACCTAATTAAAGGTCGTGCCGAGTGGGGCCGAGATTGCCACTGGTTGTTAAACCTGCCTATAGGGCTGTGATTAAGAGTAATGATTGAATTGCTTAATTGACATGTAATCGGCCAAGTCGATTGATCGCTGAGACGATCTAAGTGGTTGAATTGTTCTGATGATGTGATTGTGCCATGGTTGTTTGGTTATCATAATTGTACGTAGTTGGATTATATAAATTGCGTTAACCTGCAGATGAAAGCTAATGCGAGGTAAGTCTTCTGTGTGATGTGGCTAGGCCACCCGGGGCGTATTTTCTTTCTAATAGGGGTTTAGGGGGTTGAACTTGCTGAGACATCGTCTCATCCCGGTTGTGGGATTAAAATTTCAGGTCCCTAGATGGCGGTCGTGGAGGACCCGAAGCCCTAAGTCTGGAAAGGTGGGGATGGAAGGATCGGTGAACGTGTCCTGCTAGTTGGTTTTAGGATGGTTCCCCTTTTGTCGAGCTGGTCTATTTGTAGACAATCCAGAGTTGTAATTAAACCTATGTGTTTGTAAATGAGTGTTTGGTATTGTGATTGATTGCTTGCTTTTCTATCCCAAGTTAAATGTTGTCAGGGGATTTGTTTCGCTTCCGCATGCGTAATAAAATGAATGGGGTCGACGACGTATCCTGGGATGTTGCATATTTGATCGACCGCAGTGGGATGTGCACGCACTCGGGGTTCGGGGCGTGACAAATATTGAGTCATATACTTAAAAATGATTTAAGACTTTTTTTCAAAGCAATCATTTTCCTAAATTTAAATTGCAATGGGAAAAAATTTTCCTAAACAATCCAAACACCAAAAAATGAGAAAAATATTTTCTCAAAGAAAGCTTTTTGCAAGACAAATGGAGACTAAGTCTTGAGATATAGCGCATCATTTAATGTATAGATAATCCACATAAATGTCTTGATGGTCATAGAGTCCTTTTCTATATCAAATTCTTTCTTCTAATGAGATTTGTTCCATTTTGTGATTTTGAATCTAAAATATTTACATATTTTTTGTGTGCCCTGTGAGATAAAGTAAAACTTTGACCAATGTTTTTATACTTGGACTAGTCAAAAAACTGGCTCCGCCTCTTGTTTTTGGGTCAACTAATTCAACCGGTGTGACATCCTGAAATTCGACCCCGTTTCGATAAAGTGAAATGGGCATTTCGTCAGCGTGCCTATGGCCCTTTTTCTCTGAGCTGATCACTCACGAGTTAACTAACTTATTAGGTAAAGCCGTTAAGGGATATATCAGCTGTAAAATCCTTAAAAACTACCTAATTGGTTGGATTTAGCTAAAATCACGTCCGATCGATTTTTAACCACGAAATTGAACTCGATTTCGGGAATCGAATTTTAAGCGCACCATAATTCTTATTTTTAGGATCCTGTCTCATCGCTCGTCAATTTATTGACGGGTCCGAAATTTCAATAAAGAAATTATCGGAAGAAAATTGAAGACCAAGAGAAAATAGAAAGGAAAAGGAAAAGAGAAAAGGAAAATTTGCATAAAGGCATTATGCATTTTATTTTTTCCTTTCTCTCTCTCTCTCCCTCTCTTTTCTTTTCTTTCTTTTTCTTTCTTTTCTCTCTCTCTCCTCTCCCCTCCCCCTCGTGCGAATCCCCCTTCCCACGCCGACTCTCTCTTTCTTTTTCCCCCTTGCCGTTTCCTACTTTGCTTTCTCTTCCCTTTTTGACTAGTCAAAACCCCACACCCTTATCTTCTCTCTCTCTCTCTCTCTCTCTCTCTTCTTCTTCTTCCTTCCTCCGCACGTCCGAGCGAGCGAACCAGAAGCTGTAGCTCGCCGTCGCCACCCGTTCCGCCACCACACCGCACGCCCGCACCGCGCCCGTGCGCCTACCGCTCGCCGCCGTCTCACCACCCGCGCACGCCCTGTGTCCGTCGCCCGCTACAGCCCCTTCCCCCGCGCAACCCAACCGCCGTCGCGCCTCGTCCGACCAACCCCAGCCATCGCCCAGCACCGCCTGACCTCCCCGACGTTCCCCTTGCTCTCCGCCGCCCTCCCCTCGCCATTTTGGCCGTTGGATCGGCGCCGGCCAGCCTAGGGCAGAACCCAACGAGTGGGTTTCCAGCTCACTCGTGGGCCGTTTTGGGCCGTTTTCGAGCCTTGGATCCGTGAGTCGCTTTGGGAAGAATCGTTCCTCGCGTCGCCGCCGTCGAATTGATCCGATTTGCGCGCGATTTGGTGAATAATCTCACTAATCCAAGATTAGTTGGCTAATTATGCTTAAGGTTGGTTTAGATTTAATTAATTATGTTTAGGTTGTTAGATTAGAATAAATTAGCAATTATTAGCCAATTGTGATGCGAATTAGATAAATTGAATGTGTAAGTAGCAAGTAGACGTGGTCTACTATTTATTGGAAGTGCCTCGGGATTTTTCCCGACCCTTAGTGGGCTCCAATTAGGCTTTTCGGGCCTAAGTGGAATTTTTAGTATTTAAATATTAATTTTCGGAATTAAATTAAATAATTATTTATTTTCTGAAAATTCAACTAAGATGGTTCGGGACCAGAAAATTATGCTGATGACCGTGGTGAAGTCCGTTTATTTAATCGGGCTTTATTTTGAGCTAAATTGAATTTTTAATGTTAATTGTTTAATTTTCGAAATTTATTATTTAATTATTTATTTTTCGGAAATTAAGGTTGAGATGGCCAGTGACCGGAATATTATGCTGATGATCGTGGTGCAGCCTGTTTATTTAAATTGGCTTTATTTCGAGCTAAATGGAATTTTTAATATTTATTAATTAATCGGAAATTAAGAATTTGATGGCCGATGACCGAATTTTCGAGCTGATTGTCGTGGCGCAGTCCGTTTATTTAATTGAGCTTTATTTTGTGCTAAAGTGAATTAATTGTGATTATAAGATTATTTTCCTAAATTAATTGGAAAATAACCGGTGTCGCTTGACAAAGACCAAAAGTGTTTTGATGGGCGCTAATAATAGTGGGAATTGTGGAATCGAAATCATTATATTTGGCTAAGGCCAATCGTGTACTAATGCACGATATTTTATTAATGATAATAAAAGTTGAAAAGAAATGTTGTGTGATGTGGCTCGGCGATTTTTACATCGCTTTGGCATGTAGGATGCCTTAGAGAATGCACGGAAATTGTTGAATATTGATCATGCCTGTGTGGCGATAGTTGATCATACCTGTGTGGCGATAATTGATCATGCATGTGTGGCGATAATTGATTATGCCTGTGTGGCGATAGTTGATCATGCCTGAGTGGCGTAGATTGTGCCTGTGTGGCTGTATTTCTATGTATCGAGTATCGGTTGCCAGTGATAAAGATATTGTGGTAGACTACCGATCACACTGGAAATTGTGGAAATGAAAGTGAGTATGTAAGATGTATGCCGACCTGATGTCTTGGCATGTCATTTAGAAATTTGGTCATGTGTATCGTGGCTCGATGATCGGTCCCATCACCTCAGAGAATGCACGTGGCTCAGTGATTGGTTTTATCAGTTGAGACCGTATAGCAATGACTGGAATAACCTAAAGATGGTCCGGCTGACATGTAATCGACTAAGTCGATTGATCTTTGCCTTGATTTTGATATTGTAAATTGATTGATTGAATGGGAATGACCGTGAGTGGTTTTGTTGGCATGTGATCGACTAGGTCGATTTGATCGATGCTTCGATCTGTGATATGATTACTTATGTGCCTATTGTGAATTGTACTAATATGCAGGTGGAATCTGAGGCCAAGGTAAGTCCTCTGCCCTGTGCGTGTTTAGGCAGCCTATAGTATAATAGTTTACTAATCGGGCTTAATGGGGTAGAATTCGCTGAGACGTAGTCTCATCCCAGTTTGGGGAAAACATTTCAGGATCCCGACGAGGAGCTGAGGAGGAAGAATTTGTGAAGGAGAACTCTGAGGTGAAATTGAGGAAGAGAATGATCTGAGTGAAGAGGAATCAGAAGAGGATCGGGATGATCCCGAGTATGACTTAGACGAGGATTGAAATCTCATCTCTCTGTCTAATGCCATGTATAAAGGTTTGGTTATAAATTTCAATATGGAAAATATAGCCTGCTTTTCTATCCCATTGTTTTATTGTCTGGGGATTTATAATTGCTTTCGCATGTGCTTAATAAATGAAAGGGTCGGCGATATATAGTCCTGGGATATCGCATATTAAAATCGACTAAGAGAAGGATGTGTGTGTGCCCAAGGATCGGGGCGTGACAACCGGTCCAACCCCCCCAAGAAAATAAAATAAACATTTTACAAACAAATTATGTCATGCATCAAATAGGCCTATTGTCACGCCTCGAATCTCAAGCGTGCGCACATCTCTCAGTGTTGATATAATTGGGACGTTCCCAGGACATGTTGCTGGCCCAATCGATTATGCACATGCGGAAGCGAAATAACTAATCTCCTAACAACGACAAACATGTGATAGAAAATCAGGATAATCAATTTAAACAAACACACTTTATAACAAACAAGATCAGCATGCAAGGTTATGTACAAAAGTTAATGCCCCAAAAAGGATTGCCTAGCTAACCCTACCCCGGACCTTCTACTTGGGATCCGGGTCTATCACGACACTGTCAGGGATGTCGATGTCATGCGGTCAACTACCCCCTCACCCTCAACGGCGGGTGCGTCGAACCCATCCAAGGGACCTTCCCGTTCCCCGTTAGGCCCATGAAGAAACCACGCCTTGAACCGATGAGGTACCAACTGTGGTAGGCCCTCATCGACTAAGATTGTGGTCACGACAAGCTCACGGATCCAGGGACTCCCGGGGATAGGGAAGTCAGTACTCTATTCGCTATACCCTCGTGGCTGCCCAAAATGCACAGGTCTCACCTCCATCTATGGACTTGAAAAGATTAAACTCACGACGAGGTGAGACGATGTCTCAACAAGTTTACGCCCTAAACCCCGATTAAGAAGGAAATACGCCTAAATGCGGCCTAATCACACAACCAATGAAATTCACCTCGCTTCAATTCCTTCCTCCACGTCAATATAGTTCATATAACAAATATAAGCAATAACAACACTCAACAATTGGAACGCGTCAACTTATGTCTCAAACAATACAATCACAGGGGTCCCAATTATAAGGCCAAATCGTTATGACACGTCACATTCCGTGCCACACAATTTTGTCCCATAATCAGACACGGTTATATCTCACTCAGACAAGTGTCCCAATACAGGCATGGCCTACTCGACGTTCGACGGTCTTCCGGCGTAATCGGGCATTGTTTCGCTCCATTGAGCACAACATCATCTATCCCTCGATCGTGATCTGGCATCCGTTGAAAATGGGCATTCCATATAGGAGCATCGTCCGGCGTAAACGCTCGCAATGGGTTCTCATACTATTCATACGCACATCCAACCCCGGCCAATGAAATTGTTCTTTGCACTCAAATGTCTCAATTAAAATAATGAACTTGGCATATTTTCTTAATATTAAAAACACAAAGTAAAATAATCGTGTGTAAGTACACGGTTGTCTTGAGTCATAAAAATGTAATATTCTCACTTTTAAAAATTTCACTATTTAATATAGTATTTAAAAACAGTTTTGATGTCAAAAACCGACATCTAGTATTTTTCTAATTAAATACCAAAAATCCATATTTTTGAAGTAATAAATCAAATTCATCAATCAGCACTCAATTTGCATAAACTAATTGCACCACGACAATTAGCATGAAATTCTAACAACCGGCTATCCCGGTATAATTTCTAGAAAATAATAAATAATTAAAAAATTAAAAAATAATTAAATAAATAAAAAATAAATAGATAAATGACTAATTATGCTATAAACATTAATCTAACCACATCATTGGGTCAATTAAATTAATCTAACCAACCTAGCTACATCTAGACTAACTAAACTATCTAATTGGACTAACTAGCCACCTAATTAACATATCTAATTAATATAATTAACTAAACAAACTAACTAAATTCTCTAATCTCACTTAGTCTAACCTAAACCTCTCCTAAGCATAATTAACCTCATAACTAAGGTTTAGAAAGTAAACATACTGAATTAGCAAGCCGGTGAGTTCACAGCAACGATGACATGGAGGCGAGTGAGACTCAAGCCTAGATTGACGCCAAGGGAGGCTAGGAAAGGATTGGAAACGGGCCACGAAGCCTCACGGCTCTAACTAGCCTTCAATTCTGTGGTTTGACCAAAGGGGCTAGTCGGTGGCTAGGACAGTGCGAAAATGGCATGGCGAGGCCAAGCGAGGCTGCTGGCGGCTTGAGGACGGTGACGGGTAGCGGCCAGGCGAAGCTACGACAGTCGAGCAGCACGGGATGCGGCTAAAATCATGTAGGTTGGAGTCAAGCAAGCTAGCCTGGCTTACAGGCTGGTGGACGGCAACACCGACGTTTGGACGGGCGGACAAGGCTTGGATGGCGGCGAAGGGTGGTCGACGGTCAGCAGGGATGGAGAGTTTCTCTAGTTCTTTAGTCTTTATTTCAACAACAATGGAGGCTAAGGGATGCAAGGAAGAAGAAGAAGAAATTCTGCTGGTTGAATGGGAACAAAGGCCTCACAAGTCAACACAAATATCTCTAACACTCAAGTGGCTGCCCCCACCAGCTTTAGCCTTATCCACAGCCCATTTTCCCTCACCAATCTTCTCCAAGAAGCCAAGAATGATGCCGAAATGTTACAGCCCCTCATGGCTACAAATTTCACCAATTTCCAACTTCAATTCCATTTAATTTCACTCCAATTGGCCTCAAATTAAATGGCCAAATGCCAAGATAGGGGAAAACACTCAATTCCACAATTTTCCTCACCAATCTTGGACACCAAAAATGCACTCCGAAATGGCCATTCGAATTTCTCAATCCAAAATTGCCCAAATTTGAATTTTCACCATAAATCCAAACTTGCCGAAAATTCTTCGAAGGATGAATCGACGTTCCTAAAATAAATCGTGACATGCCAGAACTTTCAATTTATGAATTGAGTCCAATTTCATGATTAATTTCAACTGAATGCGATTTTAGCATGACCTAAACTATCAGGTAATTTTTAGGAATTTTTAACGCGTTTAACTTGTGATTGATTACTTTTTATCCACATTGTGCATCTTCGACTCATTGACGACTCTCGGTTGTTGTAAAGATCTTGAAATTTCAAATACAAACACAAGATACATAAACGACAGAAAAATCAGTTTAATGCCGTTAGACAAGAATTTTGCAATTAGATGGAATCACCCATACTTTAATTGCATGCCTTTGTCGAATCGACCTATCTCCGGTCTCTGATCAATTTTAACAATGTCATATTGACTATTGCAAATTAGCACAGTCAAGCAGTCGATTTCTAGTCGAATTCTCAAATCAATTGTGTTTAGATTCATTAATGGCTTCACCAAATAGATTAGTTATTTCGTAAGTGATCAGCTTAAAAAAAAAAAACTATAGGCGCGTCGATGAAAAACCCATTTCATATAATTGAAAGCAAGGTTGAAAATCAATATGTCACACCTATCTACCGAGTTAGATAAGAATGACCTCTTAGAGTGCGCATGACAAAATTTCTAGCTAAATATTGATTTCTTAATTTCTATTTCAGAAAATGAAAAGTTAAAAATTTTAACTTCTGATTTTTTTTTTCAAATTTATTTTTGGAATAGAAATCTATTGTAGAAATAGAAAAATCAAATTGCATTCCTAAACGGATTTTTGTTCTAAACTTGTTCCGAGAAACAAAAAAGAAATATATAAATAGAAATTTTATCATGTGCGCCTTTAGTTGATTGGATAAGCTCTCTTCTTCTACATGTGAGATCATGGGATCAATCCTTTTATCCTCACCTCACCCCTTAAATGTTTTATAATGCATTTGAGTCATAATCAAATATCTAGTTAAACCGATGACAGGTTGATCAAGTTGACCAATTTCGCAAGATTTGACCAAGTTTCTTTTTTAACAATCCAAGCGTTTAACAATATCGAACCATAAAACTGTCTTCTTCCCAATCCAACAGGTTAAGCTGACTAGTCTAATATGATTTCAGAACACTAAATTTAACTATGGGTGGGTAAAAGTTTTAGCACTACTTTTTAAGGAAGAGCATAAATGTAGGATAGAACTTGAAACCTAAGAACTTGACCAATGGAAATCTATCCGATTCCAGGTTTCCAAGGTATGTGAGGTATGTTATAGGTTCCAAAAATTTGAGAACTTTTTTCGACAAAGAAGGTTCTTGGTCTATGCCTCCGTGTGATCCCACGTATTCCATGGAGTTCGATAACGAGTGTATGATTTGGAACCACTAATCCAAGCTTCCATGTTATTACTAAGACTTTTACTCTATTAATATTTCATATTTTTCATATGTCTAAATATAAGTTATCATCAATAAATTGTAGCAATAAGTGATGGTTATTAAATGTGATAATTCACTGCAATCATTCAATTAATAATAAAAGTGAAATCTAAATAGATCCCGGAACCTATCTTGGAACTTAAAACATAATAGGTTTTAGGTTCCAAGGTTTGCAAGGTAGATTTTAGGTTTTAGAAAATGAGAAACATGTTTCAATAGATAAATTCAAGGTTCCAAATTATAGGTAAAACCTATACGAATACAAAACCTAAAACTATTCACCCCTACTTTTTTTGAGGTGGAAAAATGATTTTAGAGCATATGTCTTGACTTGTATATTACTATATATGATTAAATTTGGTTAGTTAGATTTTGTTTATGAAATAGGTTAGAATGGGTCTAACAATAAGGCTCAACTAAAAAAATGATCTCAATGGTTTGGATCTATCTTATTTATGATCTATATTTATCAAAATGTAGGGGAAAAAATAGTGCTATCGTTGTAAAAAGATAGACAAATTTAAAGAGAAAAGAAAATTAAAACAAAAGTAGAATGGCGACACTTGCCACCACCTCCGGCAGCGATCCCAACGGCCACATTGCAATCATCACTAGAGGTAGGCATTTTTGACGTCGATCGTGCTCTCTAGTGGTTGCTAGAGTGCATGTGGATCTCGAACTATGACATTTTTTCCTTTTTCAAATATTTCGATGTTCAAATCTACTTATTCAAGTTGCTTTTTAATGTGGTGGTTCGAGTAGGTAATATTATAAAATGAAATTTAAATGCATTATATGAAAAGTATGGTTCAGATTGAATATGAAACTATATAAAGAAAAATAAATCCAAACATATTATCTTATAAAAATTGATAAAACCATTTACGACCAACTCAAATGCCACCGGGCCCAAACAATGCATTTGCTGCCTCCAGGCTCTAGCTACCGTCCCGACCTTCGCCATGCATCGGCGGTCTCCCTAATCACCCATCTGTATATATAACATCAAAGGTCGCATCCCACCAAAATATTCCAAATCGTGATCCATTTTTCTCTCCTCTCCCCCCTTGACTCACTTTCATACCGCCAACCATTCATCGCCACCACCACCATTACTTGCGTAGCAGACGAGCTCCTCCGCGAACCTCAGCCCCGACATCCACCACCGTCGACATGTCTGCATAGTCTACCGCGGTGGCTTTTCATTCGACCTCAATGAAGTTCACGGTCAAGGTCGTCGCTCAATTCAACGGTTGGAATCCTCGAGTAGGACAATCGGACGGCAACAAGCGAGTGGGGCCCCCCAATTAGAACAAAAGGCAACAACATTAAAAAAAAAAAAAAAAAAAAAAAAAAGGCCAAAGTCCAAAGTGGGGGCTGCATCTATGCGAAGCCGCGTGGAAATTTCATCCGCAATCCTCCGCACACTCCCCACACCAACTCCACACGTACACGTGTCTCCATATTCACTTTCAGAAATTGATTTTCCCCGTTGACCGAGTCAACCTCGCCGCTGCTCTATAAGAAACAAGGCCCACCAGCCCCCTGCTTCTTCACCACCGTCTCTTCTAAAGTCGTTCAATCCCAAACGACTCTTGAGGCAAAGAGAAGGTTCAAGAGACCCCTCAATCTTGTTCTTCCTCGGTATTCTTCGGGTAACGTCTTGCGATCTTCGCAAGGTTCTTCAGGCCTTTGGTAACGTATATTCATCGCGATGTTCAAGTTTAGTTACTGTCATCTATCCATGCAGACACAGATCCACGTGAAGACCCCGACAGGCAAGACCGTCATCGTCGAAGTGGAGAGCTCGGAGACCGTCCACAACGTGAAGGTCAAAATACAGGATCGAGCAGGCATTCCCATGGATCAGCAGAAGCTCAAGAACGATGTCTGGATGCTCACCGAGTATGACGTTCTCAGCGAGTCCGTGCTCCACCTCAATCTCTGTCGAAAGGCCAAGAAAACAGGTATGTGGCGCTTTCTTGCTTTGGCGCGGCGGCTTCTGAGGTGAATATTTCGCAGTCTATGTAATTGTGTGTTGAGTTATTATTGATGTGGTGAAGAGAATCAATTGATCTCGCACATCATGAAATAAGCTCATCCTGAGAGTTTCTCAATTGAAGAGGACGTGGACGACCTTGATATTTTTGCACAGCAAACCAAATCTAAGACCAATGTAAGGATTTTTCAACTTTATGAAGAAGCATATATGTTTTTTTCCCCATTTTGAGAGCCTTGTATGAGTCTAAACATGGCAGCTGTATGAATGAGTTTGAAGAATCTTGAAGGGATTTACTGTACTGGACAAAATGATGAAGTCAAAGTTTAATGTGCGCACAGGCTCAATTTGTCGGCTAAATCGTCTATGTCCAGAATCTACATGTTTAATCTGTATGACCATTTCTATTGCTGGATGAGCGAGGGCTTTCAGCTTTAGCGTAGATTGTGACAATGTGGGCGTGATAGAGTAAGCACGACTTGGTGGAGGCTGTTTTTTCATTAGCTCATCGGAGAAATAAAGGAACAGCCATAGCTGAACGTTTGTCATAGGCCAGTTGAGTAGGACTCGCTTAAATCATTCTTTTGTGATAGATATACACCCTTACCGACGAGCGAAGGAGAGAACATTAGTACATACAGCATTGCCCTTTTGTATTATTTTCATGGTGCGATTAAATGACTACAACTGGGTATTAACTATCCTTTAGTGTGTTTCTTGCTAGATGTATCTGCAGATGAGGATGATACGGACATGGAATCCAAGATCTGATGAAAGATGTTAGTACTACTTAGTACTGATATTATAACTCAAACTTGCGCTAGGTTGGATGCAAGATCTCACTATACACGCGTGCTTCAAGACTTTTATTTTGGCAGGCCTCACATGGCTGGAGTTAACAGAGTTCCATCGAACCATGAAGCCTTCAACGGGGAAGGCCATTCATGCTCCTGATGCTTAAATTGGCATAGGGGGCTTTTGTTTACTTCATATGGAAAATAAGAAACATGAAACTCCTCAACGAAAATCATTTGATGTGGTGGAAATCAACAAGAAGAATGGTTTTTCCAAGAGATAATTCTTGTCACCCCATGGTCGATCTGCAACCATACAGCCACTATGAAAGATGTCGACAGCCGTTGATTTTGACGTGCATGGTTGTAGAGGTAGAAGTCAAATTTGTCCGCAATAATTCAACAATATGGACTAGTTCAAATTAGATTTCTCAAAACTAATAATAATAATAATAATAATAATAATAATAATAATAATAATAATAATAATAATAATAATAATAGTAATAGTAATAGTAATAGTAATAGTAATAGTAATAATAATAATAATAATAATAATAATAATAATAATAATAACTTTGAATTAGATGGACAGGAGATGCGGAAGTCCGAATTTCAATTTCAGCTCTTGAGATCCATTGGGATGAACTTTTTGAAAAGGAAATCTTGGAGGCCCATATCTTTTTAATTAGAAGCGATAAAGGGTTGGGTTGCTGTTGACAAGTCGGTTTGAATCTGACCGAAAAAAAAAAAAAGTCGGTTTGAAAGGGTTATCTTGAATTTGAAAATAATTTTTGGCTCCGGGTAGTTCCGAGGTCTTTCTTGAATGCATTGAGTGGAATCCTAGTTGGACTCAATAAGGGAAAAGTGCTAAAAAAGTCCTAAATCTTTTATCTTTGTGCTGATTTAGTCCTAAACCTTTTTACGTTGTGCCAATTTAATTCTTTCCGGCCAATTTTGGCCGGATTTTGTTGAATGAACGCCGGCCGACTGACATGGCATGATCAGCGCGACGTGGACAACTTTTAATAATATTTTAATATTTTTCATATTTTTTTCTTCTCCTCTTCTTCCTCCAGCCGATCGCCGGAGCTTAGCGACTGGCTAGAGGTGACGGCCAGTGAGGTCAACCTCGACCTCGCCGGCCACCTCACCAGTGGCCGCAAGGGCGGCCTCGCGCTAGGTGGCGAGAGGCCGCCCTCGAGGCTTGGGCGGCAAGGCTCGCCCTCGTTGGATCTAGCGAGGGTCGAGCCTCGCCCATGGCCGACGAGGGCGAGCCCCGCCAGCAATGCAAGGCCAACTCAAGGCCACCTCCTCATGTCGAGCTGGCAAGGCTTGCCCTCGCCAAATCCGGCGAGGCCGCCCTCGCAGCCACTGGCGAGGTGGCCGGTAAGGTCAACCTCGACCTCGCCAGCCGGTCGCCAAGCTTCGGCGATCGACTAGAGGAAGAAGAGGGGAATAAAAAAGAAAAAGAAAAAGAAATCAAAAATATTAAAACATTATTAGAAGTTGTCCACGTTAGCACCGATCAAGCCACGTCAGCTGGCCGGTGTCCAATCAGCAAAATCTAGCCAAAATTGGCCGAAAATAACTAAATTGACATAATGTAAAAAGGTTT
The DNA here is from genome assembly GCA_017140185.1 of Eucalyptus polyanthemos subsp. polyanthemos. Classification (NCBI taxonomy): domain Eukaryota; kingdom Viridiplantae; phylum Streptophyta; class Magnoliopsida; order Myrtales; family Myrtaceae; genus Eucalyptus; species Eucalyptus polyanthemos. The sequence goes on from CM029460.1 coordinate 13,566,727, forward strand.
AGGACTAAATCGGCACAAAGCCAAAATGTTTAGGACTTTTTTGGCACTTTTCCCGACTCAATAATCCTCAAGACATCTTCAGCTTCACTATCATTGCATAAATAGAAGTTAGGTTCTAGTTGGATAGTACCAACTTAATTCCGGATAGTTTGGGTTTGGTTTTTCTTCAATTACTAATTCAATGGTCAAATTCGAATAATATGAGAAAATTATCTAAAAATTCATAAGTCTATTGCACTTTTGTTAATTCAGTTATAAACATTTCAATTTTACTAATTTAGCATTTTCACTTTTTACCAATTAAATTTATCTGGTCAATTTTAGCTAAATATTATTGATGTGGACACCATCGATATGGCTAGCACTAACAAGAACTATTTTTAATAATTATTTGTTATTATTTTTTCTTTCTTTTTTTCTTTTTTCTTCTTCCTTTTATGTCATAGGCAATGGCTAGCTACCAACCATAGCCAAGTCAGCTGGCCTCACCTGGGCAAGGGTGGCCCTTGCTTACCCTAGGCAAGGTGCAATACGACGAGGCTCACCCTCACCCAGGCAAGACTTAGCAAGGGTCAACCTTGCCTAAGCCAAATATGGCGAGACCAACCCTCACCCAGACCAAGATGGCCTTGTTGAGTAATAACGAAGTTAAGAAGACTCCAAGCGAGGGCCAGCTTGGCCTAAGCAAGGCCAACCTTCACCAAGTCTCGCTTGGGCTAAGGCGAGCCTTGGTGAGGACTCCCCTCACTAAATCTAGCGAGGCTAGCTAAGGCAGCCTTGCCAAGCATTGCTTGTGGCATGTGAGGCAATCCCATTTGGCCATTGCCTATGGCTGATGGCCAACCACCAACAAAAGAAACAATAAAGCAAAAAAATCAATAAAAATTTTGAAAAAAAAAATTAAAATATTATTAAAAATTGTCCATATTAGTATGGCCGTGTCACTTAAAACAATTGATGTCCGTGTTAGCAAATTCCAGTCAAAATTTGCTGGATAAACTCAATTAGTAAAATATGAAAAAATTTAGAAATAAATTAGTAAAAATATGATGAGTTTAAGATATTTTGGACAATTTTTCTTTGCAATACGTTAGGATTGCATTTGGCTGGGCTTAATTTGTCTTTGGTACTTTGGTGATTGGGCTCCTATCCATAACTTCATTTCGGAAGAATGGGAACTGTGCCTATATACGAATCTCATCTCCTGTCCTCATCATATCAATTGTTGGATGTGCGCTCCATGACAATTTATATACCCAAAGAAAGAAAAAGAAAAAGAAAAAAAGCAGTATCCTTTGTCACCTTAGCCTACATTGTTGTGCCTCATGGCTTCCATCAAGACGCCTATATGTGTGTCCCTCTCCCCATCAGTTGGCTCTACAAACCCATCACCTAGGGTCTATTCGGACCTCAAAAAACACACCTTTGACCATCGCCAACACTGATTGAACTTGCATTAAGGCCGATCGGAGGTCCTCGACCTCAGAATAACCTAGATCTGAGGTCAAGCGAGTTCTTCATCTACTCCAATTCAACTAGAGTTCAGCCTACAAAATTGTTTGGTAATTTAATAAAAAAAAAAGTTAGTAAGTCGGACAAAAATAATTGATAACTTTATAAAATAGTTAGTAAATTTAAAGCATTGGTAAGAAATGTTAACGAAAATTAATAAAAGATCAGAGAAGTTGGTAAAATATATATATAAACATAAGTTGTGTTAATGCAACTAGATAGTAATTTAACCATAAAAAACTCGATAATCACTTTAATTGAGGTTGAAATTTTTCACAAATAGTTGGTAAATTTTAAGAGCTGGTAAGCAAAATAATAAAAGTGGCAACTCAATAGAAAAGTTGGTAAATTTAAGAATTGATAAATAAACGTTGGTAAGTAACTCAAAATGAGTAAGTACCTTAATCAAAGAAAAATTTATGAGTCGTACAAAAGAAAGTTGGCAATTCATGTAATTCTTAGTAAAGTTAAGCATGGTAAATAAGTGATAAGAGAAATTTTATGTTAAAATGAGTGTGGTAAGATCGGTAAATAGGTGCTAATAGAGGTTCTTTTGTCAAAGATGATAAAAATTGGTAATTTAAAAAAAAAGACCCTGATAACAAATTCAAATAAGAGCTGGTGATACAAAACCAGCTTATAATTTTACTAAGAAAACTTGGTAATCATGCTAACTATTAGGGTTAGTAATTTATAAAATAAAAAGTGGTAAATTCTAAAATTGGCAAAAGAGAAAATATAAGTAATAACTCAATACAAAAATTGGTGAATTTAAAAAAATAATAATAATTAAACGCCATTTTCTTATAAGTGGGGAGTTTGATAGAGTTGAGAATCTTTCATTATTAACGGTTGCTACTTCTGAATGAACGCATCCATGAAGAGAGCATCTAATTGTCACAATGAGATCATACATAGTTGAAGATTATATGTAATCCTTCGACCAATATTGAAACCTTTATCAGGTTTTGTATCTCTATAGCTAGAGTTGGCAATAAGCCTCTCTGTATCAAGGCTGATCGAATCAGATTATGATTCACCTAAACCAATAATCATAATACGTACCAATCGAATGCATATGGCATTCGGGCTGATCAGGCGAGAGCCGGATGTGCAGAATCCCCCATTAAAAATCGAAAAAGAACATGAGCTCGACCTCAACGATTCGAAACGCTCGTTCATAACCGTCTTCCTGTGAGAGCAATCCCTCGTGAATCAACTTCCATGCATTCTCATAAGCCTGTTGGGGCAATGAGTAGCCTGCATATCTCAAACGGAGGAGCTTGAAGAGTGCAAAAGAGAGACACATGTCTTTGAGCTTGCAGTCGGGGTCTCTTTCTAAGCTTTAGAGCCTCCCTTCACAATTCCACACTTGAGTAAAGAGTTGAGCTTGCATATATGTTTATGGCCAAGTTAATTATTCAAATACGTGATTATAATGGGTCGTATATGTGCATCCTTTTTCCAACTAATGATTTAAACCAAGACATACAAACATTTTATTAGAGTACAAGTCAAGAGTTGTCAGGACCTCTCTTTTCCGTTTAGAAAGGGAAAAGACATAGATTTAAGGGTATTGCCCAAAGTTGAGCCCATCTGTTAGGCGTGGACTTTCCCAAGTCCATATCTTGCGCCAGTGTCGTCTCAATTCCTATTAAATCAGAGACTCTAGAATCGAAGACTTGTTTACACTAATGTTTCTATTAGCACTTTTCTAGTACCTAACTTGAGAGTATACTATCTGAAGTGGTTATGCAATGTTGATTTTCAATTATGATCCTAAGGGCATTAGTCCACTAAGTGGCATGCATATGTTTTTGCAAGTTTCATCATAATTTTAAATTAATCCAAGACATTCTAAAAAAGGAAAATTTAAAAAAAAAAATTATTGAAGTGCGATATGGTAAATAGAAAAACCAAGTATTGAAATTGCAAGCATTAAACACAGAAACTTCAAACAAACAAGGCAAGGTGCAAGAAAGAAAATCCGATGTCTGTGGCCCTAATCGCACTAAAGGGACAAGACAAGATACTTCATAACCATATTTCTGCATTTTTTTTAAATTTTAAAATATTCCTCAATAATAAAATAATATCATATCATATCATAATATAGCCATTTGGGTCGGATCTCCGCATTTGACCTGGGTCGAGACCAGTAGCTAGACTAGGCTCAGCGATTGAGCCTAGTCCAAAACCCTCAAATCCAAAGGTAAAAAGACTAAGCCCGACTTGAATTCCTAATATAAACATAATCCTAAAACTAAAGCCTAACTAAACCCAGCCCACGAAAAACCTCAGCCGGCCAACCAGCCCCAACGAGAAGGCCCTTAGCCGGCCAGCAGGATTGGCCCGAATCCAACTCGACTTCATCACCAACCTGACACGACTCCCTCTCAGTGCCTCCCTACTCCTCCCGGCCTCGACGGATACAAGTCCAAACGAGCGGCGTCACTTTTCTCAGCCTGGCCCACTCCAGTGACGCTTCAGTCTCTTCCTGGCCAGCCACCATCCCGGCCTAGACTTGGCTCAGCCTCCTCCAAGCTCGGCTGGGATCTAACTCGGCCAAAGTTGGCTAGTGGAGACGGCTCAGCTCAAGGCAACCCCAACACGATCACCTCTCAACACTCATCTAGGTCGCCAGTCACAAGCCTACCATCATAACACTAGTCGAGTACCCAAAAGAAAAAAAGAAATTGGCAGGGCTGAGGTGAAACGAAATCGCAGGTGGCCCCAAACAACCAGCACAAAAATCACAACAATGGGGGAAGGTGAGTGTTACACGGGAATGCCGATTCGACCAGAAATGGAGAGCACAAAAACGAAGTTGAGTTAGACATTTTAACGAACACCGAGTATACGCTAACTGAAAAGGGAAAACCAAGCCGTTCGAAGCTTGAATCCACACCAATAAACGAGGTAGACGAGACAACGACGCCCCATGGCGACCGGGAAAGGCTCGCCGACACTCGAAACCGAGTGAAAGCGAGCGTCAGCGCGTCTCCGCCCCATTTGGCCGAGACAAGAAAAAGCAGGGGAAAACAAGACATGTCCGCCATGGGAGGGGAGGCTCATCTGAGGGTCCCTACTCGGCTCAGTGACGACAGATAGAAGGCGACCCCAAAGAAAATCAGGCTATGACCGGTCATCTTGAGGTCGCTAAGCTGGGGTCCTTGGGGCAAAGGAGGTTTGGATGCAAAAAAGAAAGGACCTACCGAAGATATGGGCGATAGATGGGGCTGTCAGAGGGCGAAGATGGCATCCGAGTGTGGTCGAGCCAAAGGCATGAGCCCCACTCTCCTCTCTACTCTTCGTCTTTCTTTGTCTCTCCCTCTCTGCCCTCCCTCAATCACTCTCGATCCCTCTCTCTATTTTGCCCCCTTCCCCTCGCTAGCCGCTCTTCCCCATTTCTTTATCTTGTTGGTCTCCTTGTTTGGCTCAGTCTCCCTCCCCGACTTTCTGCTTGTGCTCTCTCTACCACCCCCTTCGGAAATTGCAGCTAGACGCCTGGTATATAGCTCTGTCTTCTCCCAGCACGCGCGAGGGAGATAGAGAGGAAAAAAGAGGAAGGCATGCGGGGGTCGGGATGAGAAGGAAAATAGGCCGGGCTTAGAAAGAAAGAAAAAGGGAAGAGGCCAAGCCGAGAAAAAATAAAAGGAATGGGCTAGGGAGAACGCTAGAGCTCGACCTCGGCGAGCTGGGCCAAATGGGTTTTTGTTTTTGGGGCTATTTTACGCCTTTTTGTATTTTTATAAGGAAGTTACGACTTACTCGCCCGACAAAAATAAGATGTCAACAAAAGTTCAGATCCTGGCACTTCACTCCTAAACTTATCACCCATGATGAATTTACTAAAGTTAGTTCACACAAAATAGGAGTTGTGTCTATTTCCCAAATAACCTAGTTAGGTCCTACATGTGTAAGAGGTTGACTCACACAAAAGGGGAGTAGTAATTATAATCTCACGTGGCTTAAGTATGTAATTATAATGTGCCCAATATGAATAGTCCTCGTCTATTTAACAATTTAAACTTTTGCATCAAATTTAGAATACGCCTGATGAAATCAAGTCACCTAAGTATAATGGAAGCATGCCGAGATAAAAAAAAAAAAAAAAAAAAAAAAAAAAAAAAAAAAGTCATATGAGTCAAAAGTAACTAGGAGTTTATAGAAGGAGATTTTCTACCCTTGTTCGTGTTCTTATTTAGTGCCTCAGTAATCCAAAGGTAGATTCATGTGAAAAATGTTAGTTTTTATTGATACCTAAATTTTTGCATAAAAAATGGGTTAATTTTTACAAAAAAAAAAAAAATCACGTGGCATATAGTTTAGAAACATTTATGTTATTTTGTTTTGTTTTGTTTTGTTTTATTGGACCGCCGGTGAATGAAAGATTTCACATATTTCATTGAGATTTTTCATATATTAAGGTAATATACACTAAATGACATATTCTCAAACAAAAAGGAAATTTTTGGATGAAATTTTTGAAAAATGTAAAAGAGAATATCACATGGGGCGCAATGATAGAATAAGAAATAAAATATGTCGCGAAGATACAATTTTTGGGTCTATAAAAGACATCGCGTACGAAAAAGACACGGGGGCTCTCTCGTTTTTTCGAAAGAGAAGAAAAGTCAAAGGAAAAAAGAAAGAAAGAAAAGGGAGAGAGGGGACGTGAGTGACGTGAGAGAGAAAAAAAAAAAAAAAAAAAAGGAAAAGGGGTGCAGCGTCTTCTTCCTCGCGACGAGCTTCCCCCGCTCGACACCAGCAGCTGCCGGCTTCCCTCCGCGAGCGCTGCGCTCGGTACCACCCGCGCCGGCAGCCGAGTCGCCATCCACCGCTGCTCCACCGGCGACCCACGAGCCCTCTCCGCTCAACCGCCGCTCTGCCGGTCTCACCCGCGACCCTCGCCGCGCCGCCGAGCTCCTTTGCTGCCGATCTACCGCTGCCCGAGCGACGCCCCCTGCTCTGCTCGTGATCTGGCCTAGCCCCCTCGCTAACGCCCGCCGAACCCGCGTTGATCCTCGCCTCTGCAGCGCCGGTGCCGTCCCTCGTCCGCGACCAGTTGCATTTCGCCGCGGTACCCCTGCTCGACGCCCCGACGCTGCCTCTGCCCTCTTCGTTTCTGCAGATCCCGCGACTCCTCTGCCTCTGCTGTTGCCGTTGTTCACCGCCATCGTCGTCGCCTGCACCACTGCACCGAAGCCGCTGCTCAGGCGTCGATCTTCGCCCCAGCAGCTGCGACCCGACGCCCCTGCAGTCTTCGCCTTCTGCTGCTGCCCGACGCCATCGGAGTACACACCGCCGGTCTGCTTTGCCGCTGGTCGCCGTCGCCGCTGACCCACTCGTCGCAAGCCTTTGCCGGAGCTCTGAACGCCGGCGACCCAACCCTTGACGATCACCACGTTGCTGCTTTGCTTGGAAAGAAAAATGAAAAACAAAAGGAAAAAAGAAAAGCAAATTAGGTAGATTTTCTTTCTATTTATTTTATTTCATTTTTTTTTATTATTATGTTCTTTTTTTAGTATAACTATTCCATAGTGTAAGGATGAGATGTTGGACATAAAATGGCCTCTGAAATTTGTGATTGATAGTCCGATTTTCAACGCCAAAAGTCGATCAATCTCTAAAAAATCGCAATCCGATTTCACGAGATTTGATTAGCGATTTATTTAAAATTGGCCAACCCGATCTCGAGATATGGTTCATCAATTTTGATATCAATATTGTTTTGCTTTAATCTACTGCCATGTCGTTTAAGTTGATTTTGTTTTCATAAAAAAAAAAATCCAAAAAATGTGAGTTAGATTAGGTTTATTTTTTGTTTTAGGATTTGCATATTTAGAATAGGAATTTATTTCGAATTTCAAAAAATAAAAATAAAAAATAAAAAAATCAAATCAATCAATTTAGGTTGCTAGTTTTTTTTTCTTTAACTTAGGTTGCATGTTTAATTATTTGAAAATTTTTAATTTCGAAATTAATACAAAAACACAAAAAAAGAAAAAAATAGAATTATGGCATTCTTTGCATGTAATTGCATTTTAGGGTAAAATTTCATATAGTTTAATTCTAGATAATAGTTTTTAATTTATTATAAGTATAGATTTTTTTTTTTTTGATATATTGCATTTTTGTTAGGGATTCTAAGTTAGGATAACATTCTAGTTTAAATTAGGATTTGCCTTAACCTCATTCCTAATACAAATTAGATGATATTTTAATTTAAATAGATAATTTTTCGCAATTTTATAATTTCGAATTTCAGGGAAAATACCAAAAAATGCCTTAGAATAAATTGATTCCATTTTTAGTATAGACTGCATTTTATGTCATATAGGTAGGTCATATTACCATGTCATATCATTTCATGTTAAATTAGTAACAACATTGCATGACTCTCATTAAATGAATGAAAACCAAAAAAAGAAAATTGTTTGTTAGTTAAAAATCATATCTATGATTGTTGATATGAATTCTGATCTAATAACGCAGATGTTTTCGTTGTCTTGAGGTTAGTTTTGCAATTTATTCATTACTTTTTATCTGGGTGTTAAATTGATGGTTTGTGCACCTACATGATCACCCCACATGTTAGAGTAATTTAAAATTAATTCAAGCTACTTGCCAAACATTTTTCAAAATAAAAGAAAAAGGTATCGAGAGAGTGTTAGAGAAATCTAGCGTAACCAAGTTTCCGAACTCATAAATCTCTGATTTGTATGAGTAAAATAAATCTCCAATTATCTCACTTGTTTCTAATCGATCCATCAAAAATGGATTAGTAGAGACTTTTAATTAAAAATTTGCATGTTAAGAATTTAAACTTAAGTCGCGAATTGGTATGAGCTTAGGAGAGCCCGAGCTAAGTCTAAGCTTAGTAATCCATTAGCCAAATCCTAGGTGGTTCACACCCGAAATTTTGGTCGCAACACTTTTGAAATCTATCACTCGGAGCATCAATAATTGAGATTCATTGAGATACTTTGCAAGGAAGAGGATTTTCATAGAGGATGGACGTCCTGTCTTGATTCAAGTTGTGGTATCATGTCATTAATAATGCATAGAGTCATCATTTTTTACTTTTTCACAACCAATCGAGATAATTTATTTTGTTCTTTTGTTAAAAGAAGATTCTTATTAAATGGACATTAAGAAAAATCTAAAAATTTAAATAATTGAAGATGTGCCTTTTCAATAGGGATCAACTCGTCTACTTCATTGACATTGTATAGTGTTACATTTTCACAACTAATCAAGATGATTTGGTCCCTTTTTTAATAAATTTTTAGCCTGAGGAGAAAATCCTTATTAAATCAAAGTTCAGAAAAATAAAAATAATTAGACAATTGTAGGCATACCTGTTCAATGGTGATTAGTCCATCTAATACCCCCATGTCATCTGGTTGTTCAGTGCCAATGCCGCATCCTTCTTCCCAAGACACCTCTTGATGAATCGCATAGCAAGAACAAAGCCATTCACCCATCTCCCCTCTTCACCCCTCACCAAATACGTATACCCTCTCACGCTAACTGGATCGACTTCACCACTAAAAACGCTCCCCCTTTTGTGCCTCCTCATCATATAATCAACAACCACTTCCACATTTTCCTCCAGAGAACGCCGGCTTGTTGCCATCATGGCTCGAGTCCTCTCAAAGAACTTCATGGCCAAGACAAAGCCGAGGCACCCAGTCATGACTCCTACCTCGGACTCGTCACTTAAGTACAAGTCCATCAACCAGACCAACCAAATCAATTTATTCAGGAGTTGCCAATTATTTCTCTTCGACTTCTCATTGTTGTCAAGACTGTATGCGGAGATAGAATCAGTGCTCCCAAAGGCGATCATCAAAAGCATTGCCCAGATGGGGAATAATTTGTTGTGACACAGAGCATCGTGCATGAGGCTTAGAGAGTATGTGAGTAAGAAGGTTGAGAGATTGTAGGCTGTGAAAATGAAGAGGCAGAACTTCCCCTCGTTGCAGCGATGTCACCATGAGCTGAAGATGACTAGTAAGAGGAATAAGAAGGTGGTGAAGATGACTTGGATATTGATCTGCAAGAGCCTCCCCATGGTAGATTTCAAGGAATTCATGCGGCCCAACGTGACATTGCAGTGGCTGATTGTCGCCAGCGCCATTTCTGTCTTTAGTTTTCTTTCCATCAAATAGAGAGAGGGAGGGAGGGAGGGAGGGAGAAAACTACTAGAGAATCGATGCCTTTGAGAGGTTTGAGGGGGGGGGGAGAGAGAGAGAGAGAGAGATTCAAAGTTTTAACTATGCTAGAGTTTTGAAAGTTTTAACTATGCTAGAGTTTTGAAAACATCTTCATGGACGAAAACTACTATAGAATCGATGGCTTTGGGAGGTTCGAGGGAAAGGAGAGAAGAAAAACAACTAATCAAGGTGATGAAGTGCCTTGGTGATCCCTACCACAAATTTGTAATCTTAACCATAGATTCATGTGAATGAGGTTATGTTCGAAATCAATCCCCCAGCGCATCAATAATTGAAATTCAATGAGATGCTTTGCAATAAATAGGATACTTGTAGAGGATGAATGTCTTTAATAAAAAAATAGTGTCATAATTTCTATTCTACTTTTTCACAATCAATCGACATGATTTGAAGTATTTTTTCAATCCTCACTGTCGCGACCTACCCCTTAGTATGGAGGAAAATAGGTTTAAGGAAATTATTTTAAAAAATGGGCCTACGACTCTCATTTTAGACATGAGCTCTCTCAAGTTCAAATCTCATGCGACGTTGGGTATTCAAATTGATGCTGTAAGAATTTTCTAAAAAGAAGTCATCATTAACTTATTAGGGTTGACTAGAAATCAAGTGATGTGTAGAAGTGTACTTTACTTCTTACGCAACAAAAAAATTTAAGGTTGGAAACTTGATTACACTAATTAACTCATTAGTGAAACTTCGATATCTAATCTTATTAATTTAAATAAAAAAACTGTCAGGCAGTCTTGATTGATTTTATATTTATCTAATAACATGTGAAGTGATCATACAGATATACAGTCATTAACATAATAATCAGCAACCAAAGTGACATCGAATAAATTACATGGAAAAGCAAGCATCTAGCAGTAAGAAGTAAATAAATGTCAGTCCTAACTAAGCAAAGGGAGATCATAATCATCATATTGAAAGTGCGCAATCAAGGGCTTTTGACTCTAAGAATTGTCGAAACTCTATGGTAAAGCCATAAGGGCTTATTCAAATTTTGCGCACAACTTAAGATCAAAAGGTTCCCACTTTTTAAGAGAAAACTACCCAAAAACTATTTTTTTTAAGCTTTTCGAAGAATACTAATCTTTTGGAATTCTTTGGGATATTTAATTTTTAAAATGATTTTTTAATTCTAGAAAAGGAACTCGGATCGGGTCAGGAACCCGGTTCAAATGTGGGTCTGACCCAGACCCTAGAGGCCGGGGTTTGGTCAAGAATTCGGACCGGCCTTAAGGTCGGCCCTAATAAAACTATTTCGCTCAAACCAAATATACTTGGCCCGGCCCTTTCTTCTAATCATACTAAGACCACTGCATAGCAATTTAAGCCCAAGTTTTCTGAAGCCAGACCAAAGCAAATCAGGCCCGAAAATCCCCAGTCCAAATATAACTGGAAATAGACCCAAACTTAACAAATCCTAGTTGAGCCCAAAGCCAATAATTGACTTTGTTAAACCCATGATAACATAAACGAACCTAAACCAACTTAAGCCCATGCTAATTAAACCTAATTAACCCGTCCGCGCAACTTGCTCCTGATTTGTTTATCCCTCCACTGATTGTCTTCCTCAAAGAACGGAGCAAAACCAAAATCAGATATAAGGGACCCATACAATGACAAATTCATTCCTGTAAGCGTTTTGTACTTTGTTCTTTCCTTTCTCTTGCTATTTTTTTTTTTTCAGAAAATAAAACGATACATTGAACTCAATTCAGGTTGCTGTGAGACTTCTCTCCCTTGACCATGAAAATTCAACGTGTAACATCGTTCAGTAGGGAGGAACACCATATGTTGGTATAGCGTGTAGAATGGCTTAAATTGATTATTGCACCTAACCTATGTCAATTTTGCTGGTCATCATAAGCTTTACTTCTCTACTTGGGACAAGATTCCTCAATTAAAAATTCTTCCAAGACAGAGATCTATTAAAGAATGCTTTTGTAATTTTATAAATGAAGAAATTGAAGATTCTATGTAATTGTGATCTTATGTAGCTGGAGTTGTCTCAATATATATATATCAATACTTAAAAATGACTTTTAAGCTGGTTGAAACACTTATTAACTCCCCTGATTGCAAAGGAAGAACCTGCATCACTTTCGTAGTTTTTGTTATGTCATATGAAGTATCAGCGCGTTTAAGAAATGTATATATGGATGAAGTTACATGACTTGAAAACGAGGGAAAGAAGGAATAAGGTAACATTGTCTACATGTATGTTTGCAGGTTAATTTAATTACAACCAAGTAAGCTCTTTTTACACTAAGTGCATTGCACTGTTTGTTTTTTTCCTTGTGATGACGATTGTGGGGTGCAATCTAATCATATACCAAACTCATCAGGATATATTCTTTAAAACCGCCCTATATAGCCAAAAATCTTTTCAATTGGCAATGCACAATTGTAGATGCATTAGAAACTATTGTTCTTTTTTGTCCATGTCATTGATGCAGACCAAAGATATTTGTTCCTCTGGCATTCCTGGACGGACTATTTTGGTACTAGTAAATTGGACGAATAGCACTATAGAGCTGGCCAAGCTCAAGTGTGTGACTTCTAGCAATACTGACAAACTCTCAATTTCAAATGTCCCACTAGGATTAGTTATGTATGGAACTTTTGCTCATTTGGTCCAGCTTTCTTTTCCTTTTCTAGTAATTGCCAATATCAGTCTGTGTTTCGGCGGTTGATAGGCTGCTAGTCAGTATTCAGTTTGGGGCGTGACTCTAATTGTAGTGGACCTGTTGCTTATTTTCACAAGGCTTGCTCTATAGGCTTTCAATTTAATCTTTTGTATTTTTTTAGTTGTATTGAAACAATTGACCTGAGGATGAAAGGATAAAAAGAGTTTACGTGAAAAGTTGGAAATGAATTATTCTGTGATTGGTGGGTTCACCAACTCTGGAATCTTGGACGTTTGGTGTTATCTTATGTACTGTAATTGAATGTGGTGGTCTTCAATCGAAGTACATTCATTATGATAGTCATGATATCTGACTCCACTTGAACCCGACAACAATAATGACTTTTTTCTATGTTTGTTAGAAGCAGAGTGTAGCCGGTGGTCATGCATACAGATAAATGTTGCATTAATTAATTGGTACTTGATTTAGATGTTTCTCGTGAAGAGGAACTGTCCTTCTCTTTACCAATGTTATATAGGAGAGTTACTGACATCTAAATCATTAGGGAAATAAAAGGGGGAGAACCAACTAACCTTCTAAAAACATGAGAAAGAAATATCATTCTCATTTGCATTAGTAATATCACTTCAGTGCTTACTGGACTCTTGTTATATTTTGGTATTGGTTACTAGCTAACTATTCTTTTTGTGCACCATGTGGCAGGTTTCGAGCTCATATTGTAATGGCTCATGTATTTACCTTTTGGACATGCTTTGTGTTGCTTAAGGGGTATGAGACGGTTGCTTCAATGCAGCTACAGTTTATTGTATCAGAATGGGGATTCTTGTCAAGATTTAAAATCACACCATCAAAACCCATTTACTCACCATGCTACCTTTTAGGATCTGCAATAGCTTCTATCTGTGCGATCATTCCCTTATGGTATATTTGAATCTTGTTATGTGCTTTATACACAATTGATTGCTGCAAAAGCTTTCCCTTTGACACCAAAGACTGGCATGGTATACGAGCAAGATTACATTTCTTTCTCCCCTTCCTTGTCAATCCACTAGGCAGAGGTACCGACTGGTGCTGTTGGACAGTTCCTGGATGGCATTTGGCCTTTTATTTGTCATTTTTTTTGTTATCACTAATATATGGCCAATCCTTCTGGAAAGAGATAACTTAGATAGGGAGATAGGCCCGAAAGAGGTTTCTAGGTTTGTATAGTTGTACTGCATGACTGTTTCTCCTTGGATCTTTAATCATTTGGATAATGTTGTTAGGCCCATGATGCTAACGATTACGGAAAAGCGAAAGCAAAAACAAAAGAAAGATGAAAGTTTTTTCTCATTGATGTTTGGTTTGGCCATCGTTTTCAGGAGGTGATGAGGAAGGACCCTCTAGAACGTGTAAGAGAACCGAACCCGAACCTGAACTTGAATGTGAACGTGAAGAGCTTCTTTCAAAATGCGTATCTGTACTCAGTATTGAAAAGTGCCAACGATGACGATGAAGACGAAGAAGATGACAATGTTGGTAAAGACTCCCGGCCTTGAGTTTCTAGTAGGGGACTTGTATTTTAGCTGTAAATTGTGCCCTTAGGAAAGAAGGGTTACCCGTGAATTAGATGAGCTTATGAACAACGAGTGCAGAGTATTTTGTTTGTGTAGAGGGTGGGCGGGTTATTGAGCGGCGTTATCTGTAGAACATTGAAGTAGTTGGCAAGATATTCTTAAGTTTCAGTACCTTGAAAATAAGGCGCATTTGAGGCAATTTTACATGACTTTGATGTTTTCTTAAGAGGGTTGAATGTTGTGGAAATTTTTATGTGGAAGGGATTTACAAGTCATGAGAGAGGTAAGTTTAGTTTATTTGGTAGCTTAACAAGACCCGGGTGCTTCGATAATTAATGAATGAGAGAGAGTTGAGATCATTGTAGTATCACACGAGATTACGATACACCGAAAAGTTCAAAAAAACCAATCGTTAGCTAATGGATTACAAATTACATGATGGACGGCAGCTAACAGATTCCAAATTAGTCGATGGACATCAATGGTTTGACAGGAAAGGCAACAAGTTGTGGAATTTCTGTGGCCGTGTCAAGCGTGTTTGGTGCAGGGATTGGGAACTGGCAAGGGGGTCGTTGAGGCATTGCTTTCCCCATTTACCTCTTCTCTCTTGGGCTGGTAAGCTTAGAAAAAAGTAGTTTCTTCACCCATGCTATAGAAAAAACTTCACCGAAGAAGCCCTGTATTGAGTAGTTGAAATGAAGGCATTAGAATATTTAGGTTTATTTGCAATGACTAACTTGAAGTCAAGCATATGTGGTTAACGTTATAAGTGTGCAGTTCGGGAGATTGAGATTTCAGTGCAATGGGCCTCTTAGTTTAGTCGGCCTGACCCGACCTCCCCTCCTCCCTCCCTTCCTCCCTCTCTGTCGGCTAGACCCTCCCATTTGCTCTTAGGGTTTTTATTGTAGCACTCATTCCACTCCGATCACCTCCCTATTGTGCGCTACATCCCGACCCTCCGACTCGCTCGGATTCCACTCCCATCAATTAGCTGCTCACCAGACCTCTCAATCCTCCCACAACTTCCACTCAGATCACGGTTAGCGTTCGAAGGTAGTGAAAGTGAAGGATGCTGATATGGTTCTTAGTTTTGTGAAGTCTTACTATGCTTAAATAAGTTTCTCTCCATTTCCTTTGTCATTTGTAGCATCCATTTTTCTCTCGTTTAAATGGCACCATTACAGGTGCGTAATTTTAGGCTTTGCAAATGGGTGTTCTTATGTCCATTGAGAGTAATTGAAGCTTTGTGCCCGAGTTTCTTTAAAGTGCTAACTTGTTTGATTGCTTTTCACTTTGTCAGATCCCAAGGTTTAAATCAAAGATGATTGTTGTTTCTAATTTTGACCCAATAATTCAGTGAGGGCATTTGCATGGAATATCCTATCTTGAGCCCGACATAATTGTTTCTGTTATGACTAATAAGGCCACTCCTTCTAGATTAGAGATCACTTATATAGGGAGACACACCCGAAAGAGGCTTCTAGGTTTGTATAGTTGCACCGTATGGTTGTTTCTCTTTGGATCTTTGATCATTTGGATAATGTTGTTAGGCCTGTGATGCTAATAATTAGGGAAAAGCGAAAGCGAAAACAAAAGAAAGAAGAAAGTTTTTTCTCGTGATGTTTGGTTTGGCCATCGTTTTCAGGAGACGATGAGGAAGGACCCTCCAGAACGTGCAAGGAACGTGCAAGGGAATCGAACCCAAACCTGAACCTGAACGTGAACATGAAGAGCTTCCTTCAAAATGCGTATCTACACCTAGTGTTGAAAAGTGCCGACGACGACGATGAAGACGATGGTGTTGGTAAAGACTCCCAGCCTTGAGTTTCCAATAAGGGACTTGTATTTTAGCTGTAAATTATGCCCTTAGGAGAGAAGGGTTTCCCGTGACTTATATGAGCTTATGAACAACATGTGCAAAATGAGTATTTTGTTTGTGTAGAGGGTGGGCGGGTCGTTGAGCGGGTTTTTACTATAGCACTCATTCCACTTTGATCACCTCCCTGCCGTGCGCTGCCTACCCTACCCTCCGACTCACTCAGATTCCACTCCCATCAACTCCATGCTGACCAGACCTCTCGATCCTCCCACCCGAGGTTTTGTTGTAGCTTCCACTCAGATCATGGTTAGCGTTCGAAGTTAGTGAAAGTGAAGGATGCTGATATGGTTCTTGGTTTTGTGAAGTCTTGTTATGCTTATTTAGGCGAAATAAGTTTCTCTCCATTTCCTTTGTCATTTGTACTGTCCATTTTTCTCTTGTTTAGATGGCGCCATTACAGGTGCATAATTTTAGGCTTTGCAGATGGGTGTTCTTATGTCCATGGAGAGTAATTGAAGCCTTGTGCCCGAGTTTCTTTAATGTGCTAACTTGCTTGATTGCTTTTCACTTTGCCGGATCTCGAGGTCTAAATTGAAGATGATTGTTGCTTCTAATTTTGACCTAATCACTTAGTGAGGACATTTGCATGGAACATCCTATCTTGAGCTTGACAAGATTGTTTCTGTTACCACTAATATGGCCACTCCTTCTGGATTAGGGAGACACGCCCGAAGGAGGTTTCTAGGTTTGTATAGTTGCACTGCATGGCTGTTTCTCTTTGGATCTTTGATCATTTGGATAATGTTGTTAGGCCTGTGATGTTGATAATTAGGGAAAGCGAAAGCGAAAACAAAAGAAAAAAGAAAGTTTTTTCTCGTGATGTTTGGTTTGGCCATCGTTTTCAGGAGACAATGAGGAAGAACCCTCCAAAACATGCAAGGAACGTGCAAGGGAATTGAACCCGAACCCGAACCTGAACGTGAACATGAAGAGCTTCCTTCAAAATGCGTACCTACACCCAGTGTTGAAAAGTGCCGACGATGATGATGAAGACGATGGTGTTGGTAAAGACTCCCAGCCTTGAGTTTCCAATAAAGGACTTGTATTTTAGCTGTAAATTATGCCCTTAGGAGAGAAAGGTTTCCCGTGACTTAGATGAGCTTATGAATAACGTGTGCAGAATGAGTATTTTGTTTGTGTAGAGGGTGGGCGGGTCGTTGAGCGGGTTTTTACTATAGCACTCATTCAACTTTGATCACCTCCCTGCCGTGCGCTGCCTACCCGACCCTCCGACTCGCTCAGATTCAACTCCCATCAACTCCCTGCCGACCAAACCTCCCGATCCTCCCACCCGAGGTTTTGCTGTAGCTTCCACTCAAATCATGGTTAGCGTTCGAAGTTAGTGAAAGTGAAGGATACTGATATGGTTCTTGGTTTTGTGAAGTCTTGTTATGCTTATTTAAGCGAAATAAGTTTCTCTCCATTTCCTTTGTCATTTGTACCGTCCATTTTTCTCTTGTTTAGATGGCGCCATTACAAGTGCATAATTTTAGGCTTTGCAGATGGGTGTTCTTATGTCCATGGAGAGTAATTGAAGCCTTGTGCCCGAGTTTCTTTAATGTGCTAACTTGTTTGATTGCTTTTCACTTTGCCGGATCTCGAGGTCTAAATTGAAGATGATTGTTGCTTCTAATTTTGACCTAATCATCTAGTGAGGGCATTTGCATGGAACATCCTATCTTGAGCTTGACAAGATTGTTTCTGTTACCACTAATATGGCCACTCCTTCTGGATTAGAGAGACACGCCCGAATGAGGTTTCTAGGTTTGTATAGTTGCACTACATGGCTGTTTCTCTTTGGATCTTTGATCATTTGGATAATGTTGTTAGGCCTGTGATGCTGATAATTAGGGAAAAGCGAAAGCGTAAACAAAAGAAAGAAGAAAGTTTTTTCTCGTGATGTTTGGTTTGGCCATCATTTTCAGGAGACGATGAGGAAGAACCCTCCAAAACGTGCAAGGAACATGCAAGGGAATCGAACCCGAACCCGAACTTGAACCTGAACGTGAACATGAAGAGCTTCCTTCAAAATGCGTATCTACAACCAGTATTTAAAAGTGCTGACGGGTGAAGACTCCCAGCCTTGAGTTTTCGGCAGGGGACTTGTATTTTAGCTGTAAATTGTGCTCTTAGGAGAGAAGGGTTTCCCGTGACTTAGATGAGCTTATGAACTACGCGTGTAGGATGAGTATTTTGTCTTTGTAGAGGGTGGGCGAGTCGTTGAGCGGGTTAGCTGCAGAACACTGAAGTAGTTGGCAAGATATTCTTAAGTTTCAGTACCTTGAAAATAAGGCAAATTTGAGGCAATTTTACGTGACTCTAATGTTTTCTTAAGAGGGTTGAATGTCGTGGAAATTTTTTTATGGGAGGGATTTACAAGTCACGAGAGAGGTAAGTTTAGTTTATTTGGTAGCTTAACAAGACCTGGGTGCTTCGATAATTAATGAATGAGAGAGAGTTGAGATCATTGTAGTTTCACACGGGATCATGATACATCGAAAAGTTCAAAAAAACCAATCGTTAGCTAATGGATTCCAAATTACATGATGGATAGCAACGAACGGATTCCAAATTAGTCGATGGACGGCAATGGTTTGACAGGAAAGGTGACAAGTTGTGGAATTTATGTGGTCGTGTCAAGCGTGGTTGGGCCAGGGAGGGTGAACTGGCAAGGGGGTCGTCGAGGTGTTGCTTTCCCCATTTCCCTCTTCTCTCTTGGGGTGGTAAGCTCAGAAAAAAGTACATTCTTCACCCATGCAACAGAAGTTCTTCAGTCGAAGAAGCCCCTATCGAGTAGTCGAAAAGAAGGCATTAGAATATTTAGGTTTATTTGCAATGACTAACTTGAAGTAAAGCATATGTAGTTGATGTTATAAGCGTGCGGTTCAGGAGACTGGGCTTTCAGTGCAATGGGCCTCTTAGTTTAGTTGGCCCGGCCCGGCCCGACCTCCCCTCCTCCCTCCCTTCTTCCCTCTCTGTCGGCCAGACCCTCCCATTCGCTCTTAGGGTTTTTACTGTAGCACTCATTCCACTCCGATCACCTCCCTATTGTGCACTGCCTACCCAACCCTCCGACTCACTCAGATTCCACTCCCATCAACTTCCTGCCGACAAGACCTCCCAATCCTCCCACCCGAGGTTTTGCTGTAGCTTCCACTCGGATCACGGTTAACATTCTAAGGTAGTGAAAGTGAAGGATGTTGATATGGTTCTTGGTTTTGTGAAGTCTTGTTATGCTTATTTAGGCGAAATAAGTTTCTCTCCATTTCCTTTGTCATTTGTACTATTGATTTTTCTCTCGTTTAGATGACACAATTACAGGTGCGTAATTTTAGGCTTTGCAAATGGGTGTTCTTATGTCCATGGAGAGTAATTGAAGCCTTGTGCCCGAATTTCTTTAATGTGCTAACTTGCTTGATTGTTTTTCACTTTGCCAAATCCCAGGGTCTAAATTGAAGATGATTGATGCTTCTAAGTTTGACCCAATCATTCAATGAGGGCATTTGCATGGAACATCCTATCTTGAGCCTAACAAGATTGTTTTTGTTATGACTAGTAAGGCCACTCCTTGTGGATTAGAGATCACTTATATAGGGAGACACGCCCAAAAGAGGTTTCTAGGTTTGTATAGTTGCATTGCATGGCTATTTTCCTTTGGATCTTTGATCATTTGGATAATGTTGTTAGGCCTGTGATGCTGACAATTAGGGAAAAGCAAAAGCGAAAACAAAAGAAAGATGAAAGTTTTTTCTCGTGATGTTTGGTTTGGCCATTATTTTCAGGAGACGGTGAGGAAGGACTCTCTAAAACATGCAAGGAACGTGCAAAGGAACCGAGCCCGAACCCGAATGTGAACGTGAATGCGAAGAGCTTCCTTCAAAATGTGTATCTACACCCAGTATTGAAAAGTGCCGACGACAACGATGAAGACGACAAAAACGACAATGTTGGTGAAGAATCCCAGCCTTGAGTTTTAGGCAAGGGACTTGTAGTTTAGCTATAAATTATGCCCTTAGGAGAGAAGGGTTTCCCGTGACTTAGTTGAGCTTATGAACAACACGTGCAGGATGAGTATTTTGTTTGTGCAGAGGATGGGCAGGTCATTGAGCGGGTTTTTATTGTAGCACTCATTCCACTCCGATCACCTCCCTGTCGTACGCTGCCTATCTGACCCTCCAACTCACTCGAATTCCACTCCCATCAACTCCTTGCCGACTAGACCTTCCGATCCTCCCACCCGAGGTTTTGCTGTAGCTTCCACTCGGATCACGGTTAGCGTTTGAAGGTAGTCAAAGTGAAGGATGCTGATATGGTTCTTGGTTTTGTGAAGTCTTGCTATGCTTATTTAGGCGAAATAAGTTTCTCTCCATTTCCTTTGTCATTTGTACCGTCCATTTTCTCTTGTTTAGATGGCGCCATTACAGGTGCGTAATTTTAGGCTTTGCCGATGATTGTTCTTATGTCCATGAAGAGTAATTGAAGCCTTGTGCCCGAGTTTCTTTAATGTGATAACTTGCTTGATTACTTTTCACTTTGCCGGATCCCAAGGTCTAAATTGAAGATGATTGTTGCTTCAAATTTTGACCCAATCATTTAGTGATGGCATTTGCGTGGAACATCCTATCTTGAGCCTGACAAGATTGTTTCTATTATCACTAATATGGCCACTCCTTCTGGATTAGAGATCACTTATATAGGGAGACACGCTCGAAGGAGGTTTCTAGGTTTGTATAGTTGCACTGCATGGCTGTTTCTCTTTGGATCTTTGATCATTTGGATAATGTTGTTAGGCCTGTGATGCTGATAATTAGGGAAAAGTGAAAGCGAAAACAAAAGAAAGCTGAAAGTTATGGGGGTAGTGAAAGTGAAGGATGCTGATATGGTTCTTGGTTTTGTGAAGTCTTGCTATGCCTATTTAAGCGAAATAAGTTTCTCTCCATTTCCTTTATCATTTGTACTGTCCGTTTTGAAGTAGATTTTATGGTGATCGTGGTGAGTCCCAAAACTATAATGAAATGACATCAATGTTTATTTGACTGAATTCTCGAGTCCTTTTTTTATTTTTCCTTAAATGCTCTGAAATTGATATTCTTTGATGGTCTCGTTTAGATGGCCAAGGAACTGAAGATGGAGGTGATTACGGATAGCGAAAAAGACCTTTACCATAATTTAAAAATTCTCCTTAAGGGAATGGTAAAGGATAGTCAATTTGAGTGGAAATAGGAAGGATGCAAGAAAGAGGTAGACAGACTCTTGGCAATGACCTTGAATTTGAAACAAGTGGAGAAGACGAATTCGAGTTTAAGGGATCGGGTGTCATTTTATGAGGCCAAAAAGCTGAAATTGACATCTTGATGGAATCATCGATGGGAGTCACCAAAAAGCTTCAGCAACAATTTTATAATCTCTTGTTTGATGAGCTGCTACCACTGAAGTCTAAAATGCAGGCATCGGCTATGTTTTGCAAGAAACTGGATAGTATGTTACACGACTTTGTTCAGAGACTTGTCATATCAGAGCAAACTGTCAAATAAATGATTTCCCAAACCCCTTTCTCCACTGGTAATTGACTGTTCGATGCCATTTAGAGTCTACTTCTTTTCTGTTTTGTCCTATCACCACTAACATTTCGACTATTTGTTTTGTCTTTCCTTGTTTTAAGATGAAAGGGTTGAAGTGGAGACTGAAGAGGAAGAGGAACAAAAACGTCGCATTGAAAATAGAATGATTGGAAAATGCAAGAAGAGTTGGTAGAAATGGAAAGCAAGGCAAACAACATCGTGGCTGTTCATGGTAGTTATCTAGGAGTGTGTTCTCTTCTATATAATGCAATCGCTTTAATGATTAACTGCACATGGTATACTTGGTTTTGTGTAGACCTGATGTTGGCTTTTGTATTTCTGATGTTGGGGCAAATTTACTTTTCATATCACAAGATACAAAACATTGGCAGGAAGAGACGGATTTTAATCAGACAACTAAGGGAATTATGGGAGGACGATAACATACTCACTAAAACTCTTCAATAGCAATCGTCCATAAATGGAAATCCTCAAACAAATTCATCTACAAGGACTGTGATAGAGCTTGCTTCAAAGTCTGATCTAGAGTGGAGTATATCACTATTTTCCGGGATTTTCCTTACTCAACTGATCTTGCCAGCTATATGCCTAATTATCGTATTAGGTGTCACAATGTATTCTGGTTGTCAAGGTTGCAGTAAGATAATTTTTTTGTGCTTTGTTTCGAGTTATGTTCAATTAATAATAGTTGGTTTGATGTGTTTTAATAGGCAAAGCGCCGACACCAACCCCTTATATTGGGAAAATGTGAGATTTAACAGGTAAGCTTTTCTTTTGATTATACAATGCTAGAAAGAAATTCAACTTTGTATGCTATGTATTAGAGATGTGGCTGGAGCTCGATTTTAAAACCAAATTGTTTGTGAGTATCGCTTTTCGCAACAGGGAATTGCCACAAACTCAATCTACATTCTGCTGGTTGGGATTGTCTTTGGTAGTTAATCTTTGCGCTAAAAAAATGTCGGATCATTGTTTTTGACTGTTTGAGCCAAATGAATGAGAGCCTCTTTTGTTCTATTGATAAGGGTCATCAATTGACCTACAAACAATTGCTGCTTTGACTTATGCCTCTCGAGCAATAAAATTATGCTTTTGTGAGGTTCGATCTTTAGTAGTTGAAATAGTTGCAGTTTTCATGATACAGGAGAAAAAGAGGAAGAATCGGATCCTTGAAGGCGTGGGAGAGAAGAAGAAGGTGGTCGGTAGTTTTTGCAATAGAGGCCATGGCAAACCTCTCTTGAACTTTGAGCAGTTTAGAGTAGGAGGCCTCATCTTGTATAACGGTTAGAGTAAGAGATCTAGTACGGTGGGTAGAGTAGGAGGCGGCATCATTTTGGCATTTTGTATATTTGCACGCTAGATGTGTTGTTTATATGTCAATTCTGTCTATACATAGTCTCTTTGGGATTATTTGTTGCTCTTTTGAATATCTTTGCTTAGCATGGGATAGGAGATAGAGGAATGGGCAGGGGACAAAGCCATGCCCCGCAGTCAATTTTTCTCTGAAAATGCTTCTACGGAGAAAAGAGAAAAATTAATTGTTATCGGTATCAGATAATGAACTGAAAGGCTGACACAAGATATCAAATGGAACTGTAAAGTAAACCAGTGTATGGAATGGGTACTCATGGATAGTGGGTAAGAAGGAATGAGTACCCATTTCTTTATGGAAAAGATCACTTGATCAAAATGAAAGTAGGTAACATGGACTTTCAAATGCAACAAATATCACAAAGAATGATGAATCGAACACATCAAAATGACCTCTTCAAAAAGCATATACGTATGGTCCACACTGACCAGCCATGAATCAATGTGGATTCTAATATTTTAGGAGAAGATAATTCATTTGGTAAATCCAATATATGTAATATGTATTATCCACACTCATGTTAGTCAAAAGTAATCGGAAGTTGACAAAAGGAGATTTTCCAAACGGAAAGGGTGACGCAAGAGAAAAATTAATTGTTATCGGTATCAGATAATGAACTGAAAGGGTGACGCAAGATATCAAATGGAACTGTAAAGTAAACCAGTGTATGGAATGGGTACTCATGGATAGTGGGTAAGAAGGAATGAGTACCCATTTCTTTATGGAAAATATCACTTGATCAAAATGAAAGTAGGTAATATGGACTTTCAAATGCAACAAACATCACAAAGAATGATGAATCGAACACATCGAAATGACCTCTTCAAGAAGCATATACGTATGGTCCACACTGACCAGCCATGAATCAATGTGGATTCTAATATTTTAGGAGAAGATAATTTGTTTGGTAAATCCAATATATGTAATATGTATTATCCACTCATGTTAGTCAAAAGTAATCGGAAGTTGACAAAAGGAGATTTTCTACTCTTGTTTGTGTTCTTATTTAGTACCTCAATAATTCCAAACCATAGATTCAAGTGAGACAGGTTACTTTTGAAATCCATCACTCAAAGCAACAATAATTGAGTTAGTTGGGATACTTTGTGAGACTAAGGATTTTCATAGAGGGTGAATGTTATGTCTTGATTTATGCTGTGGTATCATGTCAATGTTATAATTTTTCGCAACCAATCAAGGTGATTTTTTTTTTTTTTTTTTTTGGGTGAGAAGAATATACTTACTAAATCAAAGTGAAGAAAAATCTCAAATATCGAATAATTGAGAATGTATCTATTCAATAGTGATCAACTTGGGTCTATGTCATTGAACTTGTATAGTGTTACTTCTTCGCAATTAATCAAGATGATTTTGCACTTATTTTATTTTATTTTTAACGTGAGAAGAAACTCCTTATTAAATCATCGGAAAAATAAAAATTTACAGACGAGTGTAGGTATACCTCTTCAATGGTGGTCAATCCGAGTCCATTCGATGGCACCCGGTAATGCGGTGCCTCCGCGCGGTGGAAGTCAATCCCCATCGTAGCAAGAGTTTCCTCCATCGCCGAACTCCCAATATTTCCCTCTTCCCCCGACACCACACGCCTCATCATAGCAAGAGTTCTCTCCGTCGCCAAACTCCAAATATTTCCCTCTTCCCCCCACACCGCATACGTATATACCCTTTCATGCTAACCGGATCAACTTCACCACATGAACTGTCCCCACTTTCGTGCTTTTCTATCATATAATCAGCAAGCACTTTTGTATTCCTCTGCAAAGAAGGCCGGCTCGCAGCCATCAAGGCCCGAGCCCTCTCGTCAGACTTCTTGAGCAAGACGAGTGCGAGGAACACAGTGGCGGTAATCGCCGCCTTGGATCTGTAGTGAAAGTACAAGACTATCAACACGATCACCCAAATCAATTTGATCTGAAGCTGCCAATTGTACCTCCTCCACTGTTCGTTGTCATCAAGACTGTATGCAGAGATAGAATCAGCACTCCCGAGGACGAGCATCAGGAACATTGTCCAGATGGGGAATAATTCGTTGCGGAACGGAGCATCGTTCATGAGGCCTAGAGCATAGGTGAGTATGTAGGTTGAGAGAGTGTAGACCAAGAAAATGACAAGCCGGAACTTGCCACTGTTGTAGAAACGTCACCACGAACCAAAGGCAACAAGGAAAAAGGAGCAGGAAGCCGGTGAAGATGACTAGGAGCTCGATTTGCAAGAGCATCCCCGTGGGAGTTTCCAGGGACTTCACATTGCCCATCGTGACATTGCACTTTCTGATTGTCGCTGGCGCCATCACCATGCTTTGGTTCGTTTCCATCAGATTCCTCATGTTTGGTACTGATTAGTTCGCTAGCTATTCAGCTTCTAATTGGAGAAAGAAACGATAGGATTTCTGAGAGAGAGAGAGAGAGAGAGAGAGAGAGTTTAGAGACTAAATCTTAGTTCTTATAGAGTAGGGATGCTAGGGACTAAGAATGTCAATTTTTTTTTTTTCTGTTAATAATACGGGACATCCAAATTTGTCTCGGATAATCTTCACAATCACAGGAATTAAATTGCCTGATCCATATGAATTAGGTAAGGTCTAATGGCAGACCTCTCTTACAAGGTTACTACATTGGAAGATGCTATGACTTGTATGTATAATGTCCCGTGTCTATACGTACTTTAAATAGCTAAAAGTAAAAGTGTTATCCCAGCTAAGACAAGAAGAAAAATACTTTATTATGGATATTCTCCCCTTTTTTTTTGTCAATAACCATTTTATGTCTATCTTTTCGTTTTGAAAATAGTTTATGGATATCTAGAATTCTTGTGTGACAATACATCACAAAGAGAATTGTCGTATATTTTGTAAAAATTGCAATGTTTAATTTAGAGATCTACAATATTTCTTTCTCAAGAATGCATATCTAGAATTTCATTGATTTATTTTCAAAAGAGAATATTGACATCCTTGCTTCCATATTTTTTTGGTGAAAATTTCATTGCTAATAGTTGGTTTTATTTGGCATTTATTGATGCTTCCGGTTAATTATATTTTCAAATTTTATCATAATTAATTTTTTAAATCTACATTATTATATTTAAAATTTTATATATATTAAGGTCATAATAGTGAAATATTGAAGGCCGCGTATTATAATTTATAACAGCTCTATGAGAAAAGAATTTGATAATAAATCAAAAGGAACATGAGATATCGTTAGAAGTTACAATAAGAAATAAGCTTAAAGTATGATGCAAATAATATTTTGCACTTGTTGTTGGTTTAAAATATATATATTAGAACCAAATGGGTTAAACGATACCAATAGATGATTGAAAATATCTTCAATTGACGAGCTTTGTTGGATATTATCATGACCTCCCCTTTCTGCTCAAAGGGAAAAAAGACAGATAAGGTTTAGTGGAGTTGTCTAACAGATGGGCCTAAAGCCTATGATTATGTTTGGGCTTTCCCTAGCCTGTATCTCACGTGACGATAGGGTGTTCAATCTAGCATTGGATTTTTTAATGAGGAGTTGCCAAGTTTTATTGGAGTTACTTTAAACCAAGTGAAGCGTAGAATTATATCTCAATTCCTACATAATTAGAGAATTTAGGGTCGGTGACTTAACTGCACTAATTAATTAATTAATGTATTTTCGGTACCTAATCTTGTTCATTTCAAAAGAATTTTTGTCAATAGTTTGGATTGATTTCAAACCTGTCCACTAACAGATAATCTGGTACACAATCATTAAAATAACAATTAGAAACCAATGAAACGTTAAATAAATTGCATGGAAGAACATAAATCTAACGTTACCAAATAAGGATCATGCCATTTCTAACTATGCTAAAAGATCTGACCAAAAAAAAAAAAAAAAAACTAAGCTGAAGGAAGGCCATAGTCATCATAAAAGTATGCAATCAAGAGTATTCATTTCTAGGAACAATTGAAATCCTATGATAAAAATCTAAGAGCTCGGTCAATTTTTTATCATGATTTTCGCAAACGGTTTTTGCACATTTTAGGGATGGCTACCCAAAAGACTACTTTATAGCTTTTTTTTCAAGAAATTCTAACCTTTTGAAAAAAAAAAATTCTTTTTCTGGGTTTGAGATTTTTTTGGATTTTCCGAATTTTCTAAATTTTTTGTGATTTTCTGAATTTTTCTAAATTTTTATGATTTTCTCAATTTTCTAATTTTTTTATGAATCTCCTGAATTTTTAAAATTCTTCTGATTTTTATAATTTTGGAAATTTTTATAGAATTTCTTATTTTGTAAAGTTCTTTATATTTATTTTTTAAATTAACTAATTTTTATATTAAAATAATAATAATGATATTATAATAATATACGGACCCGGATCGGATCTCCACATCCGACCCAGGTCAAGGCCGACCCGGACCTGTACTGGGCTCACCAAATCAGCCTGGTTCGACCGCGGCGACAAACAAAAGAGAAGACAAAACGAGCCAAGCCCAAAGCTTCCTAAAAAACAGAGACTTAAGTTTCGACCGGCCCACACCCGAGCCCGAACGAAACTAAGCCCACCATCAGCAGTCTGCAGCCCGTATCACTATTCCCTTATTCTTATCCTTTTTATTTTTATTTTTATTTTTCATTTTATTTTTCTCTTTTTTATTTCCTCTTTCGCTGCATCATCTTCTTCTCCCCACTCTCTCCTTCCCGAAGCACGTCTCCTTCGCGACGGCCTTCTCCGAACCAGCAACGCCCAGAGCAACACCATCTCCCAAACGTGTTGTCACCGGCACCTACACCGACGCCGAACCACTACCATCCACCGGTCGTCCACTCCGACCGCCACTCGTCGGCGGACCTCCCCGCCGTCGGCCGAGCATACCCTCCTCGGCCAAACACCGAACAACAACGGCGACGATGGGAACGCGGCGAACGACTACATGGCCGACGCGCAAGGTCGCCCAACACCACTGGAACATCACAATATAGCGCGACGCCCAAGGGCGACTCGATTTCGGCTAAAGACGAAGGTGCAAAGACTCGATCTCGTTGTGGCATTCTATCGAACAGGTGGAATACGCTAGAGGAACGAGAGATTCCGGCTAGACCGAGACTCAAATCCGGACCGGAAATTTCGACAAGCAACCCAGAACACATAGCAGCTCAACGGGGAACCGGCTGGGCCGGAGCTCGCGTGAGCCGGAGCGGCCGTGAGCTCCGGCTCGGCCTGCCCAAGACAGGGTCCGAACAGAGAAAATAAAGGGGCTTACCGGTTCAGCCTGAGGACGTCGACCAGAAGAGATCGTCGGACAGGGTCCACGCGCGACCAAGGCTTCCTTGCTTTCTCTCAATTACACTTTCTCTCGGCGCGTCTGTCTCTTACTCCAGGATCTCACTCCGCTCCTCCCTCTCTCTCGATCCCTCTCGGTTGCTTTGACGAACCCCCGAAAAATCCCCCCCGAGCCAACGTTCCTCTCTCCCTTTTAAGCTCCGACGCCAGCTGTGCCGCCAGCCTGCCCTGTCCGAACGTCCGGCTTGGACGTCGCGTTATTGTGCCCTGTACCGGCGTCCTTCTCTGTGTCGCGTTCTTGCGTCCTTATTCTTTTGCCTGCGTTAGGGAATAGAGAAAGCGAGAGGGGATGAAGGAGGCCGGGCTGGGGGAGGAAAGGAAAACAGGGGAGGCCGGGCCGGGCCGAGGCGAAAAGAAATTGAAGAAGAGAAATGGAAAGAAGGCCGGACCGGCCTAGCCCTGGCCCGGTCTTGCTTTTTAAAAAATAAAAATAAAATAAAATCATTTTTTTCTTTTTTAATTAATTTTTTAATACTAGTAATTGAAATGTTACAAATGTCTATATCAATTTTATGCAATTTTTAGTCATAAATAAATAAGCAAAATTTAAGTATGAACAGATATACCAAACGTTGATTAATTTGCTTGTCTTGATCGCTCTATAAAGTCCATTGAAATTGTTGTATTGTTCCTCTAATGAGTCCAAGCGCATATACATTAATTTGCTTCTTTTTTAACGCCCGTGATGCAAATAATGAAGTCTTAGTTATCATTACTAAATGTAATTAGATTTATTTGGTGCCCATCTAATATTTATTGATCTCATTTTTCTTAGAACCAATATCTTGGCGCATCATTCTTTTTATATGTTTCTGAAAACATAGGTAACTCTTGCGTTGATCTACTATTCATTTTTTTTTTTATCATTTATAACATTCACGTAATTGTTAGTTTGTGTTTATTAAAGTGTACTTTATAGTCAGAATATTCACAATACTTATTGAAATCCATATAATACAGAAACTCCTTCAAAAGCTTGTTCAAAAACTTACTGCGACCCTTAATTCAAAGTTTATTCTCATCAATTATCAAGTGAGAGGAATTATTTTCATCAACTATAAAGCGATATAAACAATCTTTGATAATTCAATCATATATGAATAACTACAAAATTTGAAGTAATGGGCCCTTAATTTTTTTTTTTTAAGTGGTTGGTGCTGTGTAATTTACAAATATAAATATTTAAAGGTATTATAATTATGCATTTAATCATAAGAGTCACTGTTAATGATTCATCACTCATATTTATTTAGGAATTTGGGAAATTGTTTGTTAAAATTATTTTTATTCTAGAAAAATTATGTAATTATGGATGTTTATATTTGACAATTTTTTTATTTTTAAATACTCATTTATTTGTAAAAACATGTAATTTTTCTAAT
Source organism: Eucalyptus polyanthemos subsp. polyanthemos (assembly GCA_017140185.1). Classification (NCBI taxonomy): domain Eukaryota; kingdom Viridiplantae; phylum Streptophyta; class Magnoliopsida; order Myrtales; family Myrtaceae; genus Eucalyptus; species Eucalyptus polyanthemos. Next base: position 13,596,248 of record CM029460.1, read on the forward strand.
TATTCTCTAAAAAGTCATATATTCATCAAATATGGACTATCATGTTATATGAACTTTTTCCAAGGATTGTCTAACATCATTATTTGTGAAAAATATTTTATATTGTGTATCTTTATATAATCAAACTCTTTCAAAAGTATCTGAATTGCAAAATGATAAGAGTGATCCCTGATTTTACATTGTATCTAAGGATAATAACTAACTATGTTTTTGTCATATTTATTCATGAAGATGCTTAAAAAATATACTATAATTTTTTTAATGATGCACTTTACAAATACTTATTTTATTGATTTTGTAATATTCATTATCTATAAGAGATGACTGATAATTTCAGCAATGAACTTCTTTTTATTGATCGTCTAATGTCATTTATTTATCAAATAGAGGTATTTTTATGAAAAAAATCATTGATCCTCTAAATTCATTTAATTATGATATATGCACTATCATGTCATGGAGTCCTTTTTAAAGTAATTGTTTTCTACCATAAAATATTTGTGTTAATTAGTAATTTAATTATTAATTTTCAATCTTCATTTGTACCTAGAATATGTGTTATCATCTTACTTAGATCATGTTTACATCATTTGTCTGTTACATATGGGCCGTTAAGCCATGTAATATTGTATCCATATTTCAATATCATTTTGTCAAATAGGGCATAATGCTTGGTCAATTGTGTTTTTGTACGTTATTTGACTTACTTTCTTCTTATCAATTTTCTAGTGGTATAAATAATACAAAATAAAGAAGTTTGTTCTCATCAACTACAGAGTAATTGGAATTCTACCTAATGTAGAGTTTTAATCATAAGAGTAGTCAATAATTACGGACTTACTCATACTTATTTGCTTGTAAAATATGCACGATTGTGTAATAAGACCCTCTATAATTTTATTATTTTCGATCTTTAGACTTTTGTTAATAATAAATGACCTTTTTTCTATTGATTTGCTATTAGTTGTTTTCATTTGTTTCATATTCAATTGTTTGCAAAGCATGTAATATTATCTGCTTAAATGATGATGGATAATTCTTTTAATCCTCTAATTCTATTTATTTGTAAAATATAGACTATCATGTCGTAAAAGATATTACTTTGGAAGCATCCTATTTAGCATAAATATAATTAATATTTATATCATTGATTTGTTAAATATGGGTTAGCACGTCATCTAACCTTTTTTTTTATTAGCAAATCTTGTTACTTTTAAAATACAACAAAATATAGTGTCATAATGGGTATCCATCGAGCTTATAGCACTCATTCAAACATAATGTAGATAATTAAATATTTTAAGAACTAAATAATTGGCAATGTTACCTGATAGTACTTGACATTTGATTTCGGTTTATGGGGATCTACTCATCGATAGCTTATTATACAAAGCATATTCAGCAAAAATCTCCAAGCCATACCTACATTAAAGAGTATTTTATAGCCAATCTCCAATAACAGTTTGGTAATCAATTCTGCTCCTGTTGAGGTTCAATAGCACTTGTACGTTGTCTCGCTATACATTCTCTACGCAAAAATTCATTTGAAAGCTCCAAAGAAAACTGCATAACACTGTTAGTCTATACATGCTTGATCATTTACTAGTCTCATTTTAATTAAAGCTCTAAACTGAGTAAACTCCATGATCTTGAATATAGCATCAATCTTATGCTATAACACAAACATCAAGCTTTTCCGCAAGTAGTCATCCACAACTATTAGTAGAAGTCTAGCTCTCTTACTCAAATGAAAAAGCTTGCAAACATCAAAGTAAATCAACATTGCGATCTCCATGGTTCCTCTAACAATCATACTAAACTGCAAATTCTGCTATTTGCTTCAGTTATATCACCCATATACATTTAACTTTCTAACTATGTTACCACACAAAGATTCCTTATATTTCGAACTTCTGGACTTTTCTCACCGATGTATCCCACACGCACATGCCATAATTATGACTTTCAAATCAATGCATCCAACATTTAGCAGGCACCTCGAATCTGAGTTGAACCAACACCCAACTAAATTTGGAGTACTAAAGAAAATTTGTTCTTCAACTCTAGAATGTGCCTCACACCAATCAATATCCTAATCCTATTGTCACACAATATAATTTTGATATCGCTGATAACATCACACCCAGCAATGTTTCCCTACTGCTATTTATCACTACTTGGGGCATAATAACCAGTAACCACTTTCGATATGGTATAGCGTGAAAAGATTAATCAAAATCCAACAACATCTGCTAAGTGATGAATTTTTAGTGAAGCTCAAGATAAAAGTTGCACTATTCTACTTACGATCAACTATTGCAGCAATATTTAGTACTCTAATTCATTTACCCTTCTTATTTCTCAACTTTAGACAATTCCTTCTAAGATGCTCTCTTTTACCATAGTTTCAATAGACAATAATATTAGCTCTAGACTGAGTAGGGTTGTATAGATTCATATTAGTCCGCTAACATATTCTTCTCTACCTTCACCAACTAAAGCAATAAACACAGGTTCACTAGATTCTCTTCAACAGTTGTCCTCATTTAGAATCAAATCATGAACCTCATCAAACATCAAGTTTCTTGACCCAGATGAATTATTAAAAATAATAACGTTAGTACTTCAACTATGAGGTAATGGAAAAAATGAACCAAAGCACATACCTCATTATCCAAGCTAATATCAATCAAACTGAATTAACTGATGATCAAATTAAATTTGGTAATATGCTTAGAAACTACTGCTCCTTCCCATTACTTTAAGTGAAAGAGATGCCGCATTAAATAGACTTTATTAACCACAGTCAAGTGGAGTGGGTGATGAGGCTTGCAAGGTGTTTTGTAAGCCTCTAGATACTTATGTCTCCATGGCCGTGGCTCTATAAAACAAAGTAGGCAAGATATCGTGGGAGATTTTTACCATCTCTATTTGTTAAATTTTTGATTTATTTATATCAAACAATATACATGATATGATATGAATATTTCCGATTTTATTATTACAATTACTAAATAATGTATATGATATAGCAAAATCATTGGGTTTCATATCCTGATTAGAAATCCAAATGACTAAACGTGGCCTAAGATCATGACTCATAGTTATCGGGTTTTCTTTCCATATATGTGTTCATTCCACTTCAATCTTGCGACCATAAGCATTCAGACTAAGCTCCATGACAGACATTTTCGTGCTGTTTTCTTTTCTCGAAAATGGATGTGTTCTTTGGGCCCCAAGAAGGAAGTCCTTTCTGCATTCAAATTGGTTTCCATGATACTGTCCTGGAGATCAAAGAGAAGATCGAAAAACACCAAGGAATACCCGTCTATAGACAAACTTTTGTCTTCAACGATGAGGCCCTTGATAACAAGCTCGATGTTGAGGGCTGCAACATCGTCAATTGCTCCCCATTGGCTCATAAGATTGAATTACACATCGGAATGCTACCATCCAAAATGCGGCTCCCCATGGAAGTTGAAGTGAACGACCCTGTGAAACGCTTGAGAAAGGTTGTCCGGTCCTTGGCAGATGTCCCTCTTAAGCGGGTGAAGCCGTATGCATATGGAACTAAATTTGAAGATGATCGTCGGACGTGCGACTACGAGATTCAGGACAATTCCAGTGTTGATGTGCACATCAAGCCTTTGAAGTTCATGGTGATGGTGTTGCTGTGGAAAGCCAACCTCAAAGTTGCAGTATAAGTAAAACAGTCGGATAAAGTAAAGGTTCTGAGGAAACAACTTGAGAAGTTGTAGCCGAGCCTAAAGTTCAATCTTCCTTTAGAGGGGTATTTTTTCATACATAAGCAGAGTGGGATGGATGAAGATAAATCGTTCAAATGGCACGGCATCAAGATGGGCGATACTATTGAGGTTTTCAAGGGGACGATTTCACGATGAGACCTGGTTTTCGCATCCCATTAGCGCTTTCAACGGGAGATCTAGAGCATGATGACAATAAAGTGCTTAGTGTGAGTATAGGCTATAGGTCTAGTGACAAATGCAATCCCCTTTTACGTTTTATATTGGCGTTATCGGGTTTTTATAGGCTCAGTTTTTCTTTCTCCCTTTTCTGTCTTTGTTGTCATTATTACTCTCTTCTTATATAGGTGTCGTTAGGAACATCATTTAATCTTGGCATGTGATATTCTTATTTCATTTCAATTCTTCTTGCGAAATGGGGAATCACTAGAGGTGTTAAAATGGGTCATAAACCCATTTATGACCCATTTAAATCTTAAATGGGTCATAAATGGGTCACTTGTTTATAACAAAAGATAGTTAAATGGGTTTCACAATTAAAGGTTTAAAATAGGTGGGTCTTAAGTGGGTTTTAAATGGGTTGGGTTAAAAACTCATCTTTAACAAAAACATTATAATCCCTCCCTTCTCTCTTTAACTTTATAAAAATCAAAATTATAATTTTTTTATTTTTATTTTCTCTTTATTTTTCTTCCTTTTTTATCTTTCTCCTTTTTTTTTTTCTCCTTCCTCCTTCCGGTCGCCGAAGCACGGCCACGGCCGGGCAACCGGCCGCGAGCCTCGAGCTCGTTGGCGTCGGGCGAGCTCGAGCTCGCCGAATACGGGCGAGGCGGAGGCTGGGCGATGCCCGGCGAGGCTCAAGCCTCATCGATTTGGCGAGACTCGAGCCCGCCGACGTTGGGCGAGGCTAGAGCTCGCCGGATCTGGCGAGGCAAAGGCCTCGCCGACGTTCGCGAGCTCAAGGCTCGCCAGATCGGGCGAGGGGCGAGCTCGAGCTCGCCCGACACCGGCGAGCCTCGAGCTCGCCCGATTTGTCGAGGCGGAGGCCTCGCCGACGTTGGCGAGCTCGAGGCTCGCTTGTGGCCGGTCGCCGACTGGTCGTGGGCCCGGCTGGCGAAAGAAGAAGAAGAAGGAGAAGAAAAAAGAGAAAAAGAAAATTATATTTTAAAAATAAAATAAAAATAATTAAAATTTTAATTTTTTTAAAAATAATTAAATTTCGATTTTTTTAAATAATTATTTTAAAATTTATAAAAATTGTCCATTAAATTTATATTGTATAAAACTATTTTAGCAATACAATTTTAAAAAAAAAGATAATATATATAAAAGCTTGGAAGTATTTTAATAATATAATCTTTAAAAAAAACATAGGAATAAGTTTTTCTAAATTTGTTAAATATGAAAGTATTTTATTAATATGAGTTGGGTCGGGTCAGGTATGGGTCGGGTATGGGTCGGGTTAGGTTTGGGTCGAAAAATTTACATTAAGCATAAATGGGTCATAAATGGGTTAATGGATCAATTTGGGTCGGACCATTAATGACCCGACCCAAACCCAATCCGACCCACCCGTTTAATGGCTCTAGGAATCACATCCACAGGTCAAGCCAATTAATTTGCGATGAGAAATGGTGAAATCAATTAGTTTTTGGATATGGATTGATTAGCTTCCACAAACGTTGCCTCCTTAAGTACATGCTCTGATCGACAAATTTTCAGTTTATCTTCACTTGTTCTCCTCAGCTGCTAAATCCTTTTGGCCAAATCCTTGCACCAACCAAAGAAGCTTTAGTTGTAAAATTCACCCAAATGCAACATGTACTCTGTCATTTTCTACCAAATGAGCAGTCTTGTGGAAAAGCTCTGGAGGAAAAATAGATAAATGCTATCCCACATGTTATCTTCTCTATAAAATCGGACAATCGTGTCCGAGGCAATACTTCTTTCTTGCAAAAGATGCTCAATCCAATCTGAATCAATATGATCCTAAGAGATGATCGACTAGGTTCTTTCCTTATGCAAAATCTGGTCAGTGCTAGAACAACCCTATATGCTCATCCATGAGGATCTATCCTAGAAAGCGAGCCATACCAAATTAATTGGCGAGTATCAGTTGATCAATCCAGATCAAGGAGAATTACTATTTAACATAATTGTTCTCAATCTTACTCATAGCAAGAATGCTATAAGTATTGTGAAACTTTGTTACATAATCTTGACTACAAGAACCACCTTCCGCATCGATGTCTTTGATATATCAAAGGGATTCTAGTGATGTGTATAATGTCATCACTTTGGAATAAACTCAAGGTAAATATTCCTAGAATTATATTACAAGACCAAAAATAGGACGTCTCTGCGTAAAATATATGATGTAATAGTAGGAATACATTTAATGCATAGTAAGAGCTGCAAACATTGCATAGTTAACTGGTGTGAGATCCATATGAATCGTACATAGGCAACCATTTACCATGACAATCACCGGACGCTTGCAACAAATGCTATCAAACATTGGACTACTTCAGAAGCTATTCCTTCTTTCTAGTGCATTACGTGGTTTAGTAGGAGGACCTCTTTCAATCCCCGCGTGAGAGAGCAAAGCCCACAAGTGAGTCACAAACTCGCCTCCTCTGGTCAAATGCTCTGCATGTGCTTTCGCATTGTCCGAAGGTGCCACGTATAACACCATTTCCGCCCAAAAGTCAGCTAAAATCCTCCAAATCATGTCCTTGTGTTTTATATCATTAGCAAGCTGATTCCCGAGCCGAGCACCCTGGTTGATAACAGTTTCTCCACACGCAGAAGGACCACTATTGTTCTCCTTCATCTTCTTAACCCGGTCCTTCATTCTCTTGCACTTTTGAAAGAAGTCCTTGGCTTCGATGATCATCTGATCAAACAAGGACTCCGTAATGTAAGCATGATCCGGCAATAGCGATGGAGCGAAAGAAACCAAGTAAGCTAGATACTTGGACAAGCTATTTGCCACTAGAAAACTCCTCCTTGTTGCAGGTGAGTCTGATCTTTCCAACGGTAGTTGGCGCTCACAGAAGCTAGTGGCGATGTGCCACACTATTATGACCTGAGTCTGTGTCTCAAGCCGACATGCCCACAATAGCTTCTTGGACTCATTGTTTACTCTTAGTGAGGCCTGTCCATTCTCCAGTTTAGTACTGTAATTCGACTTTAGAGCATGAAACACCGCTTGCTTGACTTCTTCAGGCAATTTGATGGGCGCGCTTTGTCTCTGGCCATCCCTAGTTTGATCGATGTAGACTGCCATTCCTTTGTTGTTCAATAACTTGCAAGGCTTAAATGAGTATGACTCGAGGAATGAGTATTGATGAAGGGTTTGCTCCCAAGGCTTCATCAATTTGACCCGACAAATTGCTCCGATTATCCTCTCAATCCACACATTTTCTTGCCATGACTTCTTCTGCACATACTTACAGATCCATATCACTTTGGCCCATTCCGAGAAACCTACAAAGAAGAACTGCATAAGCTCCACCATGACGAACGAGATTATCATCATGCTGGTCACGACTACTTCAACGCTCAACCCATTTGGCATAGAGCCCAGTTGATTTTTATTGTCATGTCTCTTGTAATTCTTCAATATTGATGTCGTAGACGAAATGCCAATAGTGACAAAAATAATCTCGAGCAATTTGAAGTGCAATCGGCCAGGCTGGAATATGATACTGTACTTGGTGTAGAAGAAATCGAAAAGAAATGTGAGCTCATTCTCAACGACTCGAAATGCTCGTTTGTAGCCATCTTCTTTCGAGAGCAATCCATGGTGAATCAAATCCCAGGTCTTCTTGTGAGCCTCCTGGGGCAATGTGTAGCCAGCATATCTTAAACGGAGGAGCTTGAAGAGTGCAAAAGAGAGGCATACGTCCTTGAAGTTGTTGTGGGGGTCTCCTTCTGAGCTTAAGAGCCTCCCTTCACACTTCCACACCTGGGTGATGAGTTGAGCTTGGATATAAGTTTATTGCCTAGTTTATTGTCCAAATGCATGGTTATAAATTGCCTTATATGAATTTAGTCTTCCTCCATTTAATGGTTTAAGCATTTTGGTTGGACATACTAACGTGGCATCATAGCACAGATCAAGAGTTCATATGCCAGCACTTTTTTCTCGAAGTCGTTGCTTGTAGTGGGTTTAGAACAACTGACTTCCTTAAAACAAGAGCCATTTCTATTTCACAAATAACTAAGCGGAGTCATACACCCGTAAGAGGTTGGGCCAGGATTGCTAATTGTAATCCTGCTTTGCTTAAAGCTACGAGGTTATAATGTGCCTCATTTGCATTTAGTTTCCCTCTACCTTGTCGCTTAAATTTTTCATTAAATTTTACTAATGTGCAAAATGAAATCAAATGACCTAAGTATGATAAACGATGCATGCTGAGATAAAGAATCCAAAAGTAATATGAGTCAAATGTAATTAGGATTCACAGGAGGAGATCCTCTGCCTTCATTTGTGTTCTTATTCAGTGCGTCAGTAAGCCCAACTGTATGTCCAATTGAAGGGGGTTAATTTTGAAATCTATCACTCAACACATCAATAATTGAGATTCATTAAAATACCATGGCAAATAGAGGTTCATATTGTCATTTGGCGCCTCAATAGTCCTAAACATAGATCCATGTGAAAGAGGCTAGTTTTAAAATTTATCACTCAATGCATCATGGTTGCTAGAAGACTATGTTGAGTCCAAAAAGTCATAAATCTATTGCGCTTTTACCAATCTAATCATAAACCTTTCAAAGAATTGAGTCCTAAACATTTTCACGTTTTACCCATTGAGTCCATCTGGAAATTGCTGACGTAGATGCCGACTGTCTTACGTGGACAATTTTTTAAAATTTTTAAAATTTCTGAATTTTTATGTTTTTTCCTTGTCAGTTGGGCCTTGACTATTCTTGGCCGGGCCTTGGCCATGACCGGCAAGAATTGGCCAGCAACCCTTGCCAAACTTGATAGAAAGAAAAGGAAAAGATAAAAAAAAAAAAAAAAATTAATAAAAATTGTGCATGTTAGTGCCGTCCGTCAACACTATCAACATCCACATTTAAAATTGATCAGATGGGTTCAAATGGCAAAACATGAAAAGATTTAGGACCCAATTACTAAAATTGAAATATTCAGATTGATCATTACACGATCTTAGGTTTGCATCGTTCTTTGGTTGCAGGTCTCAAAACACTTATTCGAAAGAGATTTCTGGAAATCCTGTTATTGTTCCTCAACTATATAAAATTCATGGCATTCTGAATGGAATTGATCCAGATATAAGGGACCCATACAATGCCAAATTCATTCCTGTAAGCTTTTTGTACTTTGTTCTTTCCTTTCTACTGCTATTTTTTTCAGAAAAAAAAACGATTCATTTAACTCAATTCAGGCTGCTGTGAGACTTCTCTCCCTTGACCATGAAAATTCAATGTGTAACATCGTTCAGTAGGGAGGAACACCATATGTTGGTATAGCGTGTAGAATGGCTTAAATTGATTATTGCGCCTAACCTATGCCAATTTGCTGGTCATCGTAAGCTTTACTTCTCTGCTTGGGACAAGATCCCTCAATTAAAAATTCTTCCAAGACAGAGATCTATTAAAGAATGCTTTTGTAATCTTATAAATGAAGAAATTGAAGATTCTATGTAATTGTGATCTTATGTAGCTGGAGTTGTCTCAATATATATATCAATACTTAAAAATGACTTTTAAGCTGGTTGAAACACTTATTAACTCCCCTGATTGCAAAGGAAGAACCTGCATCACTTTCGTGGTGTTTGTTATGTCATATGAAGTATCGGCGCGTTTAAGAAATGTATATATGGATGAAGTTACATGACTTGAAAACGAGGGAAAGAAGAAATAAGGTAACATTGGCTACATGTATGTTTGTAGGTTAATTTAATTACAGCCAAGTAAGCTCTTTTTACACTAAGTGCATTGCACTATTTGCTTTTTTCCTTGTGATGACGATTGTGGGGTGCAATCTAATCATATACCAAACTCATCAGGATATATTCATTAAAACCGTCTTGTATAGCCAAAAATCTGTTCAGTTGGCAATGCACAACTGTAGATGCATTAGAAACTGTTGTTCTTATTTGTCCATGTCATTGATGCAGACTGAAGATATTTGTTCCTCTGGCATTCCTGGCACGGACTATTTTGGTACCGGTAAATTGGACGAATAGCACTGTAGAGCTGGCCAAGCTTGAGTGTGTGACTTCTAGCAATACTGACAAACTCTCAATTTCAAATGTTCCGCTAGGATCAGTTACGTATGGAACTTTTGCTCATTTGGTCCAGCTTTCTTTTCCTTGTTTGGTAATCGCCAATGTGAGTCTCTGTTTCAGCGGTTGATAGGCTGCTAGTTGGTATTCAGTTTGGGGCGTGACTCCAATTGTAGTGGACCTGTTGCTTATTTTCACAAGGCTTGCTCTATAGGCTTTCAGTTTAATCTTTTGTATTCTTTTAGTTGTATTGAAACAATTGACCTGAGGATGAAAGGATAAAAAGAGTTTACCTGAAAAGTTGGAAAGGAATTATTCTGTGATTGGTGGGTTCACCAACTCTGTAATCTTGGCAGTTTGGTGTTATCTTATGTACTGTAATTGAATGTGGTGGTCTTCAATCGAAGTACATTCATTATGATAGTCATGATATCTGACTCCACTTGAACCCGACAACAATAATGACTTTTTTCCATGTTTGTTAGAAGCAGAGTGCAGCTAGTGGTCGTGCATATAGATAAATGTTGCATTAATTAATTGGTACATGATTTAGATTTTTCTCGTGAAGAGGAACTGTCATTCTCTTTACCAGTGTTATGTAGGAGAGTTACTGCCATCTAAATCACTAAGGAAATAAAAGGGGGAGAACCAACTAACCTTCTAAAAACATGAGAAAGAAATGTCATTCTCATTGCGTACTGGACTCTTGTTATATTTTGGTATCGGTTACTAGCTAACTATTCTTTTTATGCACCATGTGGCAGGTTTTGGGCTCATATTGTAATGGCTCATGTATTTACCTTTTGAACATGCTTTGTGTTGCTTAAGGGGTATGAGACTGTTGCTTCAATGCGGCTGCAGTTTGTTGTATCAGAACGGGGATGCGCTGATCAACTTTCAGTAAGGTGGACTGCATGTGTCGTTCGGATCAACTTTCGGTAGGGTGGACTGCATGTGTTGTTTGGTGGAAATTAAGCTAGATAGATGATCATTTGTTAATGTTGATTTGGTTGAAATCTTTAATTTTGGAACTTGGAGTCTATTTATTGCAAGGGTTTGTCTGTAATATCCTACAGTTTTCCGTGGACCCAAATTTTAGCCGGTGCTTGTGAGAAATGTTCCCCCAGAACCAAATGAGTATGATAATGAGCTTGTGGAGCACTTCTTCTTGGTTAATCATCCGGATCATTATCGGACCCATCAGGTTGGCTTGATGAAACTGAAGGTCTTTCTACCATAAAATCTAGTAGATATTTTGTATGGGAACGTCCACGCTGTGGCTTCATGTTTCTTGTCAAGATTTAAAATCACATCATCGAAACCCATTTGCTCACCATGCTGCCTTTTAGGATCTGTGATAGCTTCTATCTTTCCACCATTCCCTTATGGTAAATTTGAATCATGCTCTGTGCTTTATACACAATTGATCGCTGCAAAAGCTTTCCATTTGACACTAGAGACTAGCATGGTATACAAGCAAGATTACATTTCTTTCTCCCCCTCCTTATCTATCCACTAGGCAGAGGTACTGACTGTCGCTGTTGGATAGTTCCTGGATGGCATCTGGCCTATTATTTGTCATTTTTTCTATTATCACTAATATATAGTCAGTCCTTCTAGATAAGAGATAACTTAGATAGGGAGACAAACGAAAGAGGTTTCTAGGTTTGTATAGTTGTACTATATGGCTGTTTCTCTTTGGATCTTTAATCATTTGAATAATGTTAGGCCTGTGATGTTGATGATTAGGGAAAAGCGAAAGCGAAAACAAAAGAAAAATGAAAGTTTTTTTCTCGTAATGTTTGGTTTGGCCATCGTTTTCAGGAGGCAATGAGGAAGGACCCTCCAGAACACACAAGGGAACTGAACTCGAACATGAACGTGAACGTGAACGTGAAAAGCTTCCTTCAAAATGCGTATCTACACCCAGTATTGAAAAGTGCCGACAACGACGACGAAGACGACGAAGACGACGATGATGGTGAAGACTCCTAGCCTTGAGTTTCGGTCAGGGGACTTGTATTTTACCTGTAAATTATGCCCTTAGGAGAGAAGGGTTTCTCGTGAATTAGATGAGCTTATGAACAACGCGTGTAGGATGAGTATTTTGCTTGTATAGAGGGTGGCCGGGTCGTTGAGCGGGTTATCTACAGAACACTGAAGTAGTTGGCAAGATTTTCTTAAGTTTCAGTACCTTGAAAATAAGGCGCATTTGAGGCAATTTTACGTGACTCTGATGTTTTCTTAAGAGGGTTGAATGTCGTGGAAATTTTTTTGTGAGAGGGATTTACAAGTCACGAGAGAGGTAAGTTTAGTTTATTTGGTAGCTTAACAAGACCCGGGTGCTTCGATAATTAATGAATAAGAGAGAATTGAGATCATTGTAGTTTCACACGGGATCACGATACACCAAAAAGTTCAAAAAAATCAATTGTTAGCCAATGGATTCCAAATTACATGATGGACGGTAGATAACGGATTCCAAATTAGTCAATGGACGTCAATGGTTCAACAGGATAGGCGGCAAGCTGTGGAATTTCTGTGGCCATGTCAAGCGTGTTTGGGCCAGGGATGGGGAACTGGCAGGGGGGTCGTTAAGGCGTTGCTTTCCCCATTTCCCTCCTCTCTTGGAGCGGTAAGCTCAGAAAAAAGTACATTCTTCACCCATGCTACAGAAGTTCTTCAGTCGAAGAAGCCCGTATCGAGTAGTCGAAAAGAAGGCATTAGAATATTTAGATTTATTTGCAATATCTAACTTGAAGTCAAGCATATGTGGTTGATGTTATAAGTGTGTGGTTCGGGAGGTTAGGCTTTCAGTGCAATGGGCCTCTTAGTTTAGTCGGCCCAGCCTGACCTCCCCTCCTCCCTCCCTTTCTCCCCCTTCCTCCCTCTCTGCCAGCTAGATCCTCCCATTCGCGCTTAGGGTTTTTACTATAGCATTCATTCCACTCCAATCGCCTCCCTGCCGTGTGCTGCCTACCCGACCCTCCGATTCGCTTAGATTCTACTCCCATCAACTCCCTGCCAACCAGACCTCCCGATCCTCCCACTCAAGGTTTTGCTGTAGCTTCCACTCAAATCACAATTAACATTCGAAGGTAGTGAAAGTGAAGGATGGCGATATGGTTCTTGGTTTTGTGAAGTCTTACTATGCTTATTTAGGCGAAATAAGTTTCTCTCCATTTCCTTTGTCATATTACCATCCATTTTTTTCTCGTTTAGATGGCGGTAGTACAGGTGCATAATTTTAGGCTTTGCAAATGAGTGTTCTTATGTCCATGGAGAGTAATTGAAGCCTTGTGCCTAAGTTTCATTAATGTGCTACCTTACTTGATTGCTTTCACTTTGCCGGATCTTGGGGTCTAAATTGAAGATGATCGTTGCTTCTAATTTTGACCATATCATTCAGTGAGGGCATTTGCATGGAACATCCTATCTTGAGCCTAATAGGATTGTTTCTGTTATCACTAATATGGCCACTCCTTATGTAACAGTCTAAATTTTCAAATTTTGTTTTCGATTAAATACATCGGGCCTTTCATCGATGCATCGATAGTGCTATTTTCTGAGCTGATCACTCAAGAGATAACTGGACTATATGAGGAAGCAATTAAAGGATTTTAACGCAATAGACTTGAGAATTCGACCAGGAATTGACTGATCGATCATGTTGGTCTGCAAGGTTCATTACGACATTATCAAAATCGATCAGAGATCGAAGATAGGTCAATTTGCATGAGATATGTGATCAGAGTGTGGGTGATTTTATCTAATTGCAAAATACCCATCGATCGGCACTAAACCGATTTTTCTATTGTTTTGGTATTCGGTGCCTGTAATTAAAATCTCGAGATTTTCACGACAACCAAGGATCGCCAATGTGTCAAATATGTATATTGTGATTCGAGATAAATCGATCATGGGTCAATTGCACCAAAAATTCCTAAAAGCTACCCGGTAGACTAGGTCACGTTAAAATCGCATCGGATTGAAATTAACCACAAATTTAAACCCAATTTTAGAAATTGAAAGTTTTTTGGTCTCACGATCTATTTTATTAACGTCGACTCATCATCCAAAGATTTTTTGGAGATTCCGAGATTTTTGTGGAAAATCGATTCGGATGTTGCGGAAAAATAGCGGAAATTCAGACGGACCAAATTAAAGGAAATTTGGACTTCCAAGCCGAGCTTTTAAGTGTCGAGACTTACAGAAAATTGTTCGGGATTTTTCTTCATTGAAATTGGACCTCAATTTGGAAAATTGAGTGAAGAAATTGAACTTTAATCGGTGAAATTCGGAGCTGATTTTTGAGGCAGCAAAATTGGTTTCAAAATTTGATTATTTGGGGAATACTAATCAAGAAAATAATTAGGGGACACCATAGGATAATCTTGAAGAATTTTGGGCAAGCCAATGATGATTATAGATATTTTATTTGGGCTTCTCTTCCCCTCAACGTCTCGAGCACGCCTCCTCCGTCCCCATCTTCTTCACGGCTTATCTTCATTTTGATTCCATCTGTCTCAGCTTTTGCTTTTCTTTCATTGGGTCGAAATCCACCCCACCGAAGCCTCTGCAACTCCTTTGCTTTCATTTCCTCTGTCTCTCTCTTCCACTCACTCTCTTCCTCACAAGCCAATTGAAGCCGTGTGGACCGTCAGCACCGTTTTGAAAATCGAGCAGCCCATATCTCCACGTTTCTCTCGCTTCAGCTCGAGCTCGCCCCAGCCCTCCATCAGCGCTAACTTCCTGCTTTGCTGACCCTTGCCACTCCTTCGAACGCCAGCTGCTCCAATTCACCGAAACTGCCGCAGCTGTCGTCCAAGCCCCCACGCGTCCGAGCCCTCCTCTTGTTCGGTCAACAAACTGGTGAAATTCTATCTCCCTACTCCATCTTCGACCGTCTGCCAGCGTCCCAGCTTTTGCCAGCATGCCTTCACCACCTTGTGTCTTCTTCAGTTGAGCATTCAGCAGCGAAGACAAGCCACCGAAGCAGCTCCCATCTTCGCTCGTGGATCAGCCTAGCAAGCCGCGACCCATGAATTCATTCTTTGAGCCCAGGTTTTGACCCATCTTCAGCCGAGAGACCCATTCCAGCAAGCTCGCAAGATCAGTCCTTTTGAAGCCCAAAAAAAAAAAAAATTACAGCAATTCAGCCCATCTTAGCCCATTAAATAAGTCCAACAGCCCAACTTTCGGCCCAGCAGCAAGCCCACGCCTTTTTGAAGCTCGTCGAAATCAAAAGCCCGCGATTTTGAGGCCCAAGTCCAGCGTCTACAGCAAGCACAGTCCAACGCAATAACAAATCTCAGTTTGGGTTGAGATTTGTTGGGGCAATTTCAAGCCCGATCCTAGCCCGTGGATGTGGTTGCGAGCCCAAGTTCGGCCCCCGTCGCGTCGTCATCGCGATGAACTGGTTTCCGCAATAAGCTAATGAGTTTATGCACTAAACTCTTCTTAGTAGGCTAATGACGTCTAAGGGGTGTTTAGTTTATTTAATTAGGAATTAGGTGGTTAGTTAGATTAAATTAGTGGTTTAATTATCCAATTATGCATGCTAGGTAGTTAGATTAGATTATGTGAGACCTAGATAAATTACATTACTTATCTAGAAGGGTTCGGGAATTTTCCAAGTTCGTATTGGTACTTAATTTAGTGATTCTGGCCTAGGTTAGTAATTTTAGAATTTAAATTGATTTATTTAATTAATTTTAGTAATTATTTAATTATTAAATATTTATCGAAAATTATATTGGGATAGCCGGTGACCAGAATTTTGTGCTGATTGTAATGATGTGGTTAATTTCTACAATCGAGTGTTAAATTGTGAAAATTAAATGCTAATTGGAAATTGAGTCGATTATTTCAAAATTTGTGAATTTTGACATTTATCCAAAAAAATCCTAGTTGTCGGGTTCTAAACACCGAAAATGGTTTTATATACTACATAAACCAGTGGGATTTTGAAAAAAAAAAAAAAAATATTAGTCTTCTGGGGTGAATTGATTGTATACTCACACACGACATTTTTCATGGGTAAGAAAATAGGCCAAATTAACCCCCGCCCTGAGTGGCGCTGCTGGTTTCGAGCTTTCTCCATCTCACAAAAGAGAGAAGTTTGAATCCCCAACACATCGCAAGTAGACTTACCCGCTTCACGAGGGTGGTGGGTTCCTTCGTGGGCCTTAGGGTTTGTCGGCCGGCTGTCGACTTACGGGTTTTCCTGATTCATAAAAAAAAAAAAAAAAGAAATAGGTCGGGTTCACCATTTTCATGGAGATATTTGAGTGCAATGCACAGGTGCCCTAAGCCATATTTGAGTCATTGTGTGTTAGTTAGGAGAACTTGTCCCGAGCTATTAAGTTGGACATTACCCCCATATGAGATGCCCTACCAATGTGCCCTACCAATGGATGCCCGTCGCAATAGATTCTGGACCGATGCTCTTTTATGGAATGTCGTCGATGTAGTGATGATGCCGTGCACAATGGTGTGAGACGATGCATGATAATGCCAAAGGATCACTGAATAGAAAGGTAGGCCGTACTATATGCCGAGAGTAAAACTAGGAACGCATGATTGATTGAGTGTGGCGTTCCTGTTATTTGAGCTTAATTGTTGCTCATATGTGTATGGTTGTTTGTGATATAAATTGTATTGATCTACATGGTGGATCTGAGGAGAGGTAAATCCCTATGATTATGAAATTAAGTGGTTAGAATGCCTCTAGGTGTATTTCCTTCCTAATTGGTGTTTAGAGCGTGAACTCGCTGAGATTTATATCTCACCCCGTTGTGGACTTAAAGTTTCAGGGTCGTCGAGTGGAGGACCTAGAGCCGAGAGAAGATGATCTGAAGTGTAAGTCAATTAGGACTGCTTCTTTTTAGAAAGCCAATTTTTGTAGTCTTTTGGTCATAGACCTTGTACATGACTCAGTGTTTATATAAAATGTGTGTTTTGTTTGTGAATCTGTTGTCCTGGTTTTCTATCCCGAGATGGTTACTGTTAGGGGATTTTATTTTCACTTCTGCATGTGCAATAAGAAAAGAAAGGATTGGCGACTCGTCTTGAGAAGTCGTAAAATTTATTGACCAGAGAGGGATGGGCATGCACTCGAGGATCGGGGCATGACACCTTCTGGGTCTTTTATCATTTGGATAATGTTTTTAGGCCTGTAATGCTGATAATTAGGAAGAAGAAAAAGCGAAAACAAAAGAAAGCTGAAAGTTATAAGGGTAGTGAAAGTGAAGGATGCTTGATATGGTTCTTGGTTTTGTGAAGTCTTGATATGCTTATTTAGGCCAAATAAGTTTCTCTCCATTTCCTTTGTCATTTGTATCGTCCATTTTGAAGCAAATTTTATGGTGATCGTGGGGAGTCCCAAAACTATAATGAAAAGGCATCGATGTTTATTTGACTAAATTCTAGAGTCCTTTTTTTTTTTTTTTTTGGCCCTTAAATGCTCTAAAATTGATATTCTTTGATGGTCTCGTTTAGGTGGCCAAGGAACTGAGGATGGACTTGGTTAGGATGACGAATGTAGAATTGGATGTCCAAAAAGAATTTTGGGAACATGTGGAAATCCTATTCAATGCTAAGCATGCGCCATTGAAGCTTGAAATGAATGATGCAGTGAATAATGTTACGACAATGGATGATGTTATAAGGAACTATGGTGATAGACTTGTTGCTTTAGAAGAAACTATCAAGAAAATGATTTCCTCTACTGGTAGGTGACTACCCATACGTGTTGTTAGCTACTTGTTTTCCTTTTTTCCCTATAGCTAGTAGCATTACATTTTTTTTCTCATCTTTCTTTGTTTTCTAATGAAAGGAGTGAAATATATTACAATTATTTCTTGTCTTTATTTATTTTCAAATGAAAAGAGTGAAATTGAGAGTCCAAATGAAAAAATATAGCGTATTGAAGCTAAAATTCTTGATATCCAAAAGGAACAGGTGAAGATGCAGGATAAGACAAATGGAGTTTTGGCTGTATTTAACAATCATCTTGGGTTTATATGACGCTTTACAACGTCGGAACAATGATGCTCAATATGCACTTATACATATGATCATTTTGGATCTTTGGGACTTTTTTGGCAGGGCTGAAGCTCCAAGTTATGAATTCATACTCGAAGATACAAAATATTGGTAGGAAGCAAGCGAGTTTAATTAAAGAGTTGATTGAATTACATGTTGAGGCTTAGACATTGAGTGACTCCAAACAATTGGAAGAAGGATTCTCGACTCTTGCTTCTAACTTGACGCAAGATAGCAAATTGAACTTTAAAGTGAACCGGTGTATGGAATAGGTACTCATGGATAGTGGGTAAGAAGGAATGAGTACCCATTCCTCTATGGAAAAGATCACTTGGTCAAAATGAAAGTAGGTAACATGGACTTTCAAATGCAACAAACATCACAAAGAATGATCAATCGTACACATCGAAACAACCTCTTCAAGAAGCATATACGCATGATCCACACTGACCAACCATGAATAAAAATGAATACTAATATTTTAGGAGAAGATAATTCGTTTGGTAAATTCAATTTAAATAATATGTATTATCCACACTCATGTTAAACTGTCAAGAAAATATAAATATCAATTATTTTAAGGATTGAGATATGTTGATTAAGAGAGATTTCATGAGCCAATATGACAATTTTTAGGGTTTGCCTCTTGGTCTTTTCCCACAATTACTCATGTTAGTCTGTTAAGAAAATGTAATTGTGCAATATTTTAAGAATTGAGATATGTTGACGAAGGGAGATTTTGGGAGTCAATATAACAATTTTTAGGGTTTGCCTCTTGGTCTTTTCCCATAATTACTTATGTTAGTTTGTTAAGAAAATGTAAATATGCATTATTTTAAAGATTGAGATATGTTCATTAAGGGAGATTTCATGAGTCAATATAACAATTTTTAGGGTTTGCCTCTTGGTCTTTTCCCATAATTACTCATGTTAGTCTATCAATAAAATGTAGATGTGCATTATTTTAAGGATTGAGATATGTTGATTAAGGGAGATTTCAAGAGTCAATATAATAATTAATAGGATTTGCCGCTTGATCTTTTTCCACAATTACTCATATTAGTCTGTCAATAAAATGTAAATGTGCATTATTTTAAGGATTGAGATATGTTGATTAAGGGAGATTTCGAGAGCCAATATAACAACTTTTAGGATTTTTCTCTTGGTCTTTTCCCACAATTACTCATGTTAGTTTGTTAAGAAAATGTAAATGTGCATTATTTTAAGGATTGAGATATGTTGATTAAGGGAGATTTTGAGAGCCAATATAACAACTTTTAAGATTTTTCTCTTGGTCTTTTCCCACAATTACTTATGTTAGTTTGTCAAGAAAATGTAAATGTGCACTATTTTAATGATTGAGATATGTTGATTAAAGGAGATTTCAAGAGTTAATATGACAATTTTTAGGGTTTGCCGTTTGATCTTTTCCCACAATTATTCATGTTAGTCTGTCAATAAAATGTAAATGTGTATTATTTTAAGGATTAAGATATGTTGATTAAGGGAAATTTCGGAAGCCAATATGATCGATGAGTTGCTACCACTAGAGTCTAAAATGCGAGCATCAGCTATGTTTTGCAAGAAACTAGATAGTATGTTACACGACTTTGTTAAGAAACTTATCATATCATAGCAAATTGTTAAACAAATGATTCCCCAAACCCCTTCCTCCACTGGTAATTGACCGTTCGATGCCATTTAGAGTATACTTCTTTTCTATTTTGTCTTATCACTAACATTTTGACTGTTTGTTTTATCTTTCCTTTTTTAATATGAAAGGGTTGAAGTGGAGATTGAAGAGGAAGAGAAACAAAAACATCACATTGAAAATAAAATGATTGGTATCCAAAAAGAGTGGGTAGAAATGGAAAATAAGGTAAACAACATCGTCGCTGTTCATGGCAGTTATCTAGGAGTATGTTCTTTTTTATATAACGCAATTGCCTTAATGATTAAACCGCACATGGTATGTTTGATTTTGTGTGGGCCTAATGCTGGCTTTTGTATTTATAATATTGGGACAAATTTACTTTTCATATCACAATATACAAAACATTGGCAAGAAGAGATGGATTTTAATCAAACAACTAAGGGAATTATGGGAGGACGCTAACATACTCGCTAGAATTCTACAACAGCAATCGTCCATAAATGGAAATTCTCAAACAAATTCATCTACAAGGACTGTGATAGAGCTTGCTACAAAATCTAATCTATAATGAAGTATATTACTATTTTTCGGGATTTTCTTTATTCAACTGATCTTGCCATCTATATGCTTGATTATCGTAGCGGGTGTCAAAATGTATTCTAGTTGTCAAGGTTGCGGTAAGATAATTTCTTTGTGCTTTGTTTCGAGTTATATTTAATTAATAATAGTTGATCCGATGTGTTTTAATAGGCAAAGTGCCAACACCAACCCCTTGCATTGGGGAAATGTGAGATTTAGCAGAAATGTTATTGGAGCTCGATTTTAAAACGAGATTGTTTGTGAATATCGCTTTTCTCAATAGGGAATTGCCATAAACTCAATTTGCATTCCACTGGTTGGGATTGACTTTGGTAGTTAATCTCTACGCTAAAAAAATGTCGGATTATTGTTTTTGATTATTTGAGCAAAATGAATGAGAGCCTCTTTTGTTCCATTGAGAAGGGCCATCAATTGACCAATAAACAATTGCTACTTTGATAGATGCCTCTCAAGCAATGAAATTATACTTCTACAAAGCATTATTTTAATAATTGAGATATGTTGACCAAGGGAGATTTCAGGAGCCAATATGATAATTTTTAGGGTTTGCCACTTGGTTTTTCCCACAATTACTCATGTTAGTCTGTCAAGAAAATGTAAATGTGCATTATTTTAAGGATTGAGATATGTTGATTAAGGGAGATTTCGGGAGCCAATATGACAATTTTTAGGGTTTGCCTCTTGGTCTTTTCCCATAATTACTCATGTTAGTCTATCAAGAAAATGTAAATATGCATTATTTTAAGGAATAAGATATGTTGATTAAGGGAGATTTCGAGAGTTAATATGACTGATGAGCTGCTACCATTGGAGTCTAAAATGCGGATGTCTGCTATGTTTCGCAATAAACTAGATATTATTTACACAAATTTGTTCCAAACTTGTCATGTTAGAGCAAACTATCAAAAACTTGATTGTTTGATGCCATTTAAATTTTACTTATTTTTTTATTTGTCCTATCACCACTAACATTTCGACTGTTTATTTTATCTTTCTTTATTTTAAGATGAAAAGGTTGAAGTGGAGACTGAAGAGGAAGAGGGATAAAAACGCCGCATTGAAAATAGAATCATTGGTATGCAAAAAGAGTTGGTAGCAATGAAAAGCAAGGCAAACAGTATCGTGACTGTTCATGGTAGTTATTTGGGAATGTGTTCTCTTCTATATAACACAATCGCCTTAATGATTAACTATACATGGTATGCTTGGTTTTGTGTTGGCCTGATGCTGGCTTTTGTATTTATGATGTTGTGGTAAATTTACTTTTCATATCACAAAATATAAAACATTGGCAGGAAGAGACAGATTTTAATCAGACAACTAAGGGAATTATGGGAGGACGTTAACATACTCGCTAGAACTCTTCAACAGCAATCGTCCATAAATGAAAATCCTTAAACAAGTTCATCTATATGGATTGTGATAGAGCTTACTCAAAAATCGAATCTCGAGTGGAGTATATCACTATTTTTCGGGATTTTCCTTATTCAACTAATCTTGCCAACTATATGCTCGATTATCGTATTGGGTGTCACAATATATTCTGGTTGTCGAGGTCATGGTAAGATAATTTCTTTGTGCTTTGTTTCGAGTTATGTTAAATTAATAATAATTGGTCTGATGTGTTTTAATAAGCAAAGCGCTAACACCAGCCCCTTACATTGGGGAAATGTGAGATTTAGCAAGTAAGCTTTTCTTTTGATTATTTAATGTCAAAAGAAATTCAACTTTGTATAATATGTAGTAGAAATGTGGCTGGTGCTCGATTTTAAAATCTTTGTGACTATCGCTTTTCGCAATAGGAATTGCCACAAACTCAATCTGTATTCTGTTGGTTGGGATTGACTTTGGTAATTAATCTCTACGTTAAAAAAATGTCGGGTCATTATTTTTTACTATTTGAGCAAAATGAATGAGAGCCTCTTTTGTTCCGTTAATAGAAACCATCAATTGACCTATAAACAATTGCTGCTTTGACGAATGTCTCTCAAGCAATGAAATTATACTTCTACAAAGCATTATTTTAAGAATTGAGATATGTTAACTATGAGAGATTTCAGGAGCGAATATGATAATTTTTAGGGTTTGCCTCTTAGTCTTTTCACATAATTACTCACGTTAGTTTGTCAAGAAAATGTAAATGTGCATTATTTTAAGGATTAAGATATATTGATTAAGTGAGATTTCGGGAGCCAATATGATTGATGAGCTGCTACTACTAGAGTCTAAAATGCGGACGTCAGCTATGTTTCGCAATAAATTGGATAATATGTTACACGACTTTGTTCTGAAACTTGTCATACCATAGCAAACTGTCAAACAAATGGTTCCCCAAACCCCTTCCTCCACTGGTAATTGACTATTCAATGCCATTTAGAGTCTACTTATTTTCTGTTTTGTCCTATCACCACTAACATTTCGACTATTTATTTTATCTTTCCTTGTTTAAAGATGAAAGGGTTGAAGTTGAGACTAAAGAGGAAGAGGAACAAAAACGTCGTATTGAAAATAAAATGATTGGTATGCAAAAAGAGTTGGTAGAAATGGAAAGCAAGGCAAATAACATCGTGGCTATTCATGGTAGTTATCTGGGAGTGTGTTCTCTTCTATATAACACAATCACCTTACTTATTAACTACATATGATTTGCTTGGTTTTATGTGGGCCTGATGCTGACTTTTGTATTTATGATGTTGGGGCAAATTTACTTTTCATAT
This sequence comes from Eucalyptus polyanthemos subsp. polyanthemos, assembly GCA_017140185.1. Classification (NCBI taxonomy): domain Eukaryota; kingdom Viridiplantae; phylum Streptophyta; class Magnoliopsida; order Myrtales; family Myrtaceae; genus Eucalyptus; species Eucalyptus polyanthemos. The sequence goes on from CM029460.1 coordinate 13,619,292, forward strand.
CACTAGATATAAAACGTTGACAGGAAGAGACGGATTTTAATAAGACAACTAAGGAAATTATGAGAGGACGCTAACATACTCGCTAGAACTCTTCAACAGCAATTAGGGGTGAGCATGGTCCGGGTTGGTTCGGGCCACCCCTAACCCTAAGACCAACCCGTACAGTGTCGGTCCTCAATTTTTAGAACCGAGGACCGACCCTATTGAGCCTAGGACCAAGGACCGAACCCACCGACCCGGTCCACTTCCAAGGTCAACCCGGGACCGATCACTAATTTTTTTCATCTTATTTTTTATACTCTCTAAAAAGGCAAACCTACAAATTCAAATTGTACATCCATCGACAATGCGACATTGTGCAATTAAACTATAAATACCAATACATATTTAGCAAATTTAAGATGACACAATAATAGAAATTTCGTACCTACTAACTGCTCATCGAGATATGGGATAAAATGGAAAGTTCTTGTAATCATCTATCTTTAATATTCATAACATCATATGCAAAAGCATTTTCCTGCATTTGATCATGTCGAGTCCACTCAACCAAAAAAATGAGCTTTACACCACTTGATTAGCAAATCACCGTAGCAATTGCAGTACTACTCTACTCTTCAAAAATGTCTACCATTTGACACAAATTGAAAAGCAAAGTGCAGCTGAAATTCATTAGTAAAATACAATTAAACCATAAAAAGTTCAAAATACTTAATATAAACCGTGAATATATAACTTTACGTCTTGTTAATTCACTTGAACTTCTAAACACCTGAAAACAAAACAAACAACACATAATTAATATTCAACAAAAGGTTTAAATTAAAATTACTATTAGTGCTATAATATAATATAACAGACATTTTATTTATATTTGAATATATAAAAGAATTATAAATAATATAACATAATATACAGGGTTGGTCTAAGGTTGGACCGACCCAAAACTCTTAGGACCGAGGACCAACCCGTAAAGTGTTGGTCCTGGAATTTCAGGACCAAGGACCGACCCAGTCCCCTTAGGAACCGGACCAGGACCGACAGGGTTGGGCCGGTCCAGGGTTGGTCCAGGGTCGACCCTAGACCGCTGCTCACCCCTAACAGCAATCATCAATAAATGGAAATCCTCAAACAAATTCATTTACAAGAGCTATAATAAAGCTTGCTTCAAAGTCTAATCTAAAGTTTTTCAGGAATTTTCTTTATTCAACTGATCTTGCCAGCTATATGCTCGATTATCGTATTGGGTGTCACAATGTATTCTAGTTGTCAAGGTTGTAGTAAGATAATTTCTTTGCGCTTTGTTCTAGTTATATTCAATTAATAATAGTTGGTCCGATGTGTTTTAATAGGCAAAGCGCCGACACTAGCCCCATACATTGGGGAAATGTGAGATTTAGCATGTAAAGCTTTTCTTTTAGTTATACAATGCCAAAAAGAAATTCAACTTTATATGATATGTACTAGAGATGCGGCTGGAGCTCGATTTTAAAATCAGATTGTTTGTGAGTATTGCTTTTCGCAATAGGGAATTGCCACAAACTCAATCTGTATTATGTTGGTTGGGATTGGTTTTGGTAATTAATCTCTACGTTAAAAAAAATGTCGGGTCATTATTTTTTACTATTTGAGCAAAATAAATAAGAGCCTCTTTTGTTTCGTTGATAGAACCATTAATTGACCTATAAACAATTGCTGCTTTAACGGATGCTTCTCAAACAATGAAATTATACTTCTACGAAGCATTATTTTAAGGATTGAGATATGTTGACTAAGGAAGATTTCGAGAGCCAATATGACAATTTTAAGGGTTTGTCTCTTGGTCTTTTCCAACAATTACTCATGTTAGTCTATCAAAAAATTGTAAATGTGCATTATTTTAACAATTAAGATGTGTTGATTAAGGAAGATTTCGGAAGCCAATATGATAATTTTTAGGATTTGCCTCTTGGTCTTTTCCCATAGTTACTCACGTTAGTCTATCAAGAAAATATAAATGTGCATTATTTTAAGGAATAAGATATTTTGATTAAGGGAAATTTCGAGAGCTAATATGACTGATGAGTTGCTACCATTAGAGTCTAAAATGCGGGCGTCAGCTATGTTTCGCAATAAACTAAATAGTATATTACACGATTTGTTCATAAACTTGTCATATCATAGCAAACTGTCAAACAAATGGTTTCCCAAACCCCTTCTTCCATTGGAAATTGACCATTCGATACCATTTAGAGTCTACTTATTTTCTGTTTTGTCCTATCACTACTAACATTTCGACTATTTATTTTATCTTTCCTTATTTTAAGATGAAAGGGTTGAAGTTGAGACTGAAGAGGGAGAGGAATAAAAATGTTGCATTGAAAGTAAAATGATTGATATACAAAAAAAGTTGGTAGAAATGGAAAGCAGAGCAAACAGCATCGTGGCTGTTCATGGCAGTTATCGGAGAGTGTGTTCTCTTCTATATAACAAAATCCTTAGTGATTAATGGTATGCTTGATTTTCTGTGGGCCTGATGCTGGCTTTTGTATTTATAATGATAGGGCAAATTTAATTTTCATATCAAAAGACACAAAACGTTGATAGGAAGAGACGGATTTTAATCAGACAACTAAGGGAATTATGGGAGGACGCTAACATACTTACTAGAACTCTTCAACAACAATAGTCCATAAATAGAAATCCTCAAACAAATTCGTCTACAGTGACTATAATAGAGTTTGCTTCAAAGTTTGATCTAGAGTAGAGTATATCACTATTTTCCGAGATTTTCCTTATTCAACTGATCTTGCCAGCTATATGCTTGATTATCATATTGGGTGTCACAATGTATTATGATTGTCAAGGTTACGGTAAGATAATTTCTTTGTGCTTTGTTTCGAGTTATGTTCAATTAATAATAGTTGGTCTATGTGTTTTAAATGACAAAGGGTTGAAACCAGCCCCTTACATTGGGGAAATGTGAGATTTAGCAAGTAAGCTTTTCTTTTGGTTATATAATGCCATAAAGAAATTCAACTTTGTATGATATGTATTAAAGTGTGGTTGGAGCTTGATTTTAAAATTAGATTTTTTATGAGTATCGTTTTTCACAATAGAGAATTGCCACAAACTCAATATGCATTCTATTGGTTGGGATTGTCTTTGGTAATTAATATCTATGCTAAAAAAATATCAAGTCATTACTTTATACTATTTGAGCAAAATGAAGGAGAACCTCTTTTGTTCCGTTGATAGGAGCCATTAATTGACCTATAAACAATTGCTGCTTTAATGGATGCCTGTCAAGCAATGAAATTATACTTCTACGAAGCATTATTTTGAGGATTGAGATATGCTAACTAAGAGAGATTTCGAGAGCTAATATAACAATTTTTAGGGTTTGTCTCTTGCTCTTTTCTCACAATTACTCATGTTAATCTGTCATAAAAATGTAAATGTGTATTATTTTAAGAATTAAGATATGTTGATTAAGGGAGATTTTGGGAACTAATATGATAATTTTTAGGGTTTGCCTCTTGGTCTTTTCCCATAATTACTAGTCTTTCAGGAAAATATAAATATGCATTATTTTGAAAAATAAGATATGTTGATTAAGAAAAATTTGGGGAGCCAATATGACTGATGAGCTGCTACCACTGGAGTCTAAAATGCGGGTGTCAACTATGTTTAAACATGATAGTATGTTACACGACTTTGTTCAGAAACTTGTCATATCATAGCTAATTGTCAAACAAATGGTTTCCCAAACCCCTTCCTCCACTGGTAATTGAACGTTCAATGCTATTTAGTGTCTACTTATTTTCTGCTTTATCCTATCACCACTAACATTTCGAATATTTGTTTTATCTTTCCTTGTTTTAAGATGAAAGGGTTAAAGAAGAGACTGAAGAGGAAGAGGAACAAAACATCACATTAAAAATAAAATTATTGACACGCAAAAAGAGTTGGTAGAAATGGAAAGCAAGGTAAACATCGTGGTTGTTCATGGCAGTTATCTGGAAGTGTTTTCTCTTCTATATAACACAATCGCCTTAATGATCGACTGCACATGGTATGCTTGGTTTTTTGTGGGTCTAGTGCTGGCTTTTGTATTTATGATGTTGGAGCAAATTTATTTTTTATATCACAAGATACAAAACGTTGATAGAAAGAGACGTATTTTAATTAGACAACTAAGTGAATTATGAGATGATGCTAACATACTCACTAGAAATCTTCAACAGTAATCGTCCATATATGGAAATCCTTAAACAAATTCATCTATAAAGACTATGATAGAGTTTGCTTCAAATTCTGATCTAGAGTGGAGTATATCACTATTTTTCGGGATTTTCCTTATTCAATTGATCTTGCCAGCTATATGCTCGATTATCATATTAGGTGTCACAATGTATTTTGATTGTCAAGGTTACAGTAAAATAATTTCTTTGTGCTTTGTTTCGAGTTATTTTCAATTAATAATAATTGGTTTGATGTGTTTTAAATGGCAAAGGGCCGACACCAACCCATTACTTGAGAAAATGTGAGATTTAGCATGTAAGCTTTTCTCTTGGTTATACAATGCCATAAAGAAATTCAACTTTGTGTGATATGTATTAGAGATGTGGTTGGAGCTCGATTTTAAAACCAGATTGTTTGTGAGTATCGCTTTTTGCAATAGGGAATTGCCACAAACTCAATATGCATTCTGCTGGTTAGGATTGGTTTTGGTAGTTAATCTCTTCGCTTAAAAAAATGCCGATCCATTGTTTTTTACTATTTAAGCAAAATGAAAGAGAGCTTCTTTTGTTCCGTTGATAAGGGCTATCAAATGACCTATAAATAATTGCTGTTTTGACGGATACTCTCAAACAATGAAATTATACTTCTATGAGGCATTAATTTAGGATTGAGATATGTTGACTAAAGGAGATTTCAAGAGCCAATATGACAATTTTTAAGGTTTGTCTCTTGGTCTTTTCCCACAATTACTCATGTTAGTCTATCAAGAAAATGTAAATGTACATTATTTTAAGGATTAAGATGTGTTGATTAAAACCTTGTACCTTTACCAAAAAAAAAAAAGATATGTTAATTAAGGGAGATTTCGGGAGTTAATATGACAATTTTTAAGATTTATCTCTTGGTATTTTCCCATAATTACTCATATTAATCTATCAAAAAATATAAATGTGCATTATTTTAAGAATTAAGATATGTTGATTAAGGGAGATTTCGAGAGCCAATATGACTGATGAGCTGCTACCACTAGAGTCTAAAATGCGGGCGTCAGCTATATTTCGCAATAAACTGGATAATATGTTACACAACTTTGTTCACAAATTTGTAATATCAAAGCAAACTATCAGATAAATGGTTTCCTAAACCCCTTCCTCCACTGATAATTGACCGTTAGATGCCATTTAGAGTCTACTTATTTTTTGTTTTGTCCTATCACCACTAATATTTCGACTGCTTGTTTTATCTTTCCTTATTTTAAGATTGAAGGGTTAAAGTGGAGATCGAAGAGGAAGATGAACAAAAACGTTGCATTGAAAATAGAATGATTGGTATGTAAAAAGAGTTAGTAGAAATGGAAAACAAGGCAAACATCATCGTGTTTGTTTATGGCAGTTATCTGGGAATGTGTTTTCTTCTATATAACGCAATCGCCTTACTTATTAACTGCACATGGTATGCTTTGTGTTTTGTGGGCCTAATGCTGACTTTTATATTTATGATGTTGGGGCAAATTTACTTTTTATATCACAAGATACAAAACGTTGACATGAAGAAACATATTTTAATCAAACAACTAATGAAATAATGAGAGGACGCTAACATACTCATTAGAACTCTTCAACAGCAATTGTCCATAAATGGAAATCCTCAAACAAATTCATCTACAAAGACTGTGGTAGAGCTTGCTTTAAAGTCCGATCTAGAGTGTAGTATATTACTATTTTCCGAGATTTTCTTTTTTCAACTGATCTTGCCAGCTATGTGCTCGATTATTATATTGGGTGTCATAATGTATTTTGGTTGTTAAGCTTGTGGTAAGATAATTTTTTTGTGCTTTGTTTTGAGTTATATTCAATTAATAATAGTTAGTCTGATGTGTTTTAATAGGCAAAGTGCCGACACCAGCCCCTTACATTGGGAAAATGTGAGATTTAATAGGTAAGCTTTTCTTTTGGTTATACAATGTTAGAAAAAATTCAACTTTGTATGATATGTATTAGAGATGTGGCTGGAGCTTGATTTTAAAACCAGATTGTTTGTATCGCTTTTCGCAATAGGGAATTGCCACAACTTCAATCTGCATTCTGCTGGTTGGGATTGGCTTTGTTAGTTAACCTCCGTGCTAAAAAAATGTTGGGTAATTGTTTTTGACTGTTTGAGCGAAATGAAGAAGAGCCTTTTTTTGTTCTGGTTATAGGGGTCATCAATTGACCTATAAACAATTACTGATTTGACTGATGCCTCTCAAACAATGAAATTATGTTTTTGTGAGGTTCGATTATCAGTAGATGAAATAGTTGCAATTTTCATGATACAAGAGAAAAAGAGGAGAAAAAACCGGGTCCCTGAAGGTGTGGGAGAGAAGAAGAAGTTGGCTGGTAGTTTTTGCAACAGAGGCCATGACAAACCTGTCTTGAACTTTGAGCGGTTTAGAGTAGAAGGCCTCATCTTGTATAACGATTAGAGTAGGAGATCTAGTATGACGGGTAGAGTAGGAGGAGGCATCATGTTGGCTTTTTGTATATTTGCATGCTAGATGTGTTATTTATATGTTAATTCTATCTATACATAGTCTCTTTGGGATTATTTGTTGCTTTTCTTAATATCTTTGCTTAGCATGGGATAGGAGATAAAGGAATGGGCATGGGACAAAGCCATGCCCCGCGGTCAATTTTCGCCGAAAATGCTTCTACGAAGAAAAGAAAAAAATACCATCGGCCGTGATGACTCCACTGGGTAGGCTTCTGTGATCCTTTGCGAGAGAGGTGAGGAGTTCGAATCTCTTGCAATGCAAAGAGGCAGGTGGAGTTACTTGATGACTTACCCGGTGGCATGGAGTGGTGATTTCCCCATGTTACCCCCAGGTTCTTCCCACCGGCTGTTGGCTTACAAGATTTCCAGATCTTAGAAAAAAAATAATTGTTATCGGTATCGGATAATGAACTAAAAGGGTGACACAAAATAGCAAATGGAACTGTAGAGTCAACCATTGTATGGAATGGGTACTCATGGATAGCGAGTAAGAAGGAATGCGTACCCATTCCTCTATGGAAAATATCACTTGATCAAAATGAAAGTAGGTAACATGAACTTTCAAATGCAACAAACATCACAAAGAATAATTAATCAAACACATCGAAACGACCTCTTCAAGAAGCGTATAAGCATGGTCCACACTGAGCAGCCATGAATCAATATGGATACTAATATTCTTGGAGAAGATAATTTGTTTGGTAAATTCATTATATGTAATATGTATTATCCACACTCATGTTAATCTGTCAAGAAAATATAAATGTGCATTATTTTAAGGATTGAGATATGTTAATTAAGGGAGATTTCGAGAGCCAATATGACAATTTTTAGGGTTTGCCTCTTGGTCTTTTCCCACAATTACTCATGTTAGTTTGTCAAGAAAATGTAAATGTGCATTATTTTAAGGATTAAGATATGTTGATTAAGGGAGATTTTGGGAATCGATATGACTAATGAGCTGCTACTAGTGGAGTCTAAAATGCGGGCATCAGCTATGTTTCGCAAGAAACTGGATAGTATGTTACACAACTTTGCTCAAAAACTTGTTATATCAAAGTAAACTATCAAACAAATGGTTCCCCAAACCCCTTCTTCCACTAGTAATTGACCATTTGATGCCATTTAAAGTCTACTTATTTTTTGTTTTGTCCTATCACCACTAACAATTCAACTATTTGTTTTATCTTTCATTGTTTTAAGATGAAAGGGTTGAAGTGGAGATTGAAGTGGAAGAAGAACAAAAACATCACATTGAAAAAGAATGATTGGTATGCAAAAAGAGTTGGTAGAAATGGAAAGCAAGGCAAACAACATCGTGGCTATTCATGGCAATTATTTGGGAGTGTGTTCTCTTCTATAGAACACAATTGCCTTAATGATTAACTACACATGGTATACTTGATTTTGTGTGGGCCTGATGCTAGCTTTTGGATTTCCGATGTTGAGGGCAAATTTACTTTTCATATCACAAAATACAAAACATTGGCTTGAAGAGATGGATTTTAATTAGACAACTAAGAGAATTATTGGAGGATGCTAATATACTCACTAGAACTCTTTAACAACAATCGTCTATAAATGGAAATCCCCAAACAAATTCATCTACAAGGACTATGATAGAGCTTGCTTCAAAATCTGATCTAGAGTGGAGTATATCACTATTTTCTGGGATTTTCCTTATTTGACTGATCTTGCTAGCTATATGCTTGATTATCATATTGGGAATGTATAATGTATTCTGGTTGTCAAGGTTGCGGTAAGATAATTTCTTTGTGCTTTGTTTCGAGTTATATTCAATTAATAATAGTTGGTTTAATGTGTTTTAATAGGCAAAGCGCCGACACTAGCCCCTTATATTGGGGAAATGTTAGATTTAGCAAATAAGCTTTTGTATAGATTGAGCAGTTTAACTTTTCTGTCAAAAATCTCAAAAAATTCGATTAAGAACCTTGATTTCTAAATTTTTCAGTTTTAGGTTCTAGATCAACCAAAAACAAAATTACTCTTATTCTAGTCATAATTAAATATAGTTCATTCTTTGACATTTGGTTTAGGGACTCTCTGAAATTTGTTTTAGCGTTCAATTTCGATATTTATTGAGTCAAAATATGAATTGCAGTTTTGAGCCCTAATTAGGGGACCAAAATTGATCCGTCATCACTTGCGAATGGACAATTGTTTCTCACTCATTTTCTTAAGATAAGTCCAAATTCGAGATGAATTTTGTGAAATTCACACAAGAACTCATCAATTTGAAGAATTTTATCCTCCCAAGCATTAGAAAGTCAAGGAATTAAGCTTCAATTGACAAAATTCAAATTGACCCATTCATGGCTATGGTTTAATTTCATAAATTTATGTCTAATTTTAATACTAGGCTTAGATCCATTTTTTACCTAAGTTTGAGCACTTCAATTCAAGGTCAATTTGAATGTGCTAAGTGATCTTACCTCTGGGTAGCTGATTAGATAGGGCAATTGTGACACTAATTGAGTTCAATTTTGATTAACTTGCAATTTTACCCATTGAATTGCAAATTTTACCATTTTAGTCCTTTATGCCCAATTCAAAGCACTCATGGTTTTGAATCATTTTTTTCCATGATAATCATTCAATTAGGTCAATAAAAGACCTCTAGATCACATTCATAAAGTTTGATTAGCTTAATTGTATCTTAATTGGTCAATTTCTTCATAAAAAGGATAAAATTCATTTTCAATTAGGTCTTTTAGGTGTCAAATTGCATAAATTTTTTACCTACAAGGGTACTAAGTGGAAAAAATGGCAGGAACTGGACCAAACCGATCAAGAACCGGTCAAAATCCGGCTGAAATAGTCCAATCGGTCTAATCGGCTACTAGCGGGACTAGCTAGTTCGGGCCCTTGTCAATCAATTCTTGGCCTCCGGCCACTAGTTCTAGAACCCTTTTAATCCCAATTTCACTTATACACCTTCAATTTCTCAAAATTTTACAAATTAAACCTCGAATTTCGTCAAATTACAAATTGACCTATAATTAGACATTTTGACGCAATTCCCGATTTTGACTTGGTTTTTTGTAAATCAAACCCATTAGATCAATTACCCAACAACTTGAGATCATAATGGAGCCTTCGAAATGGATTTTTGATCGTTAGATCAAGATTTTGGCCGTAGGATTGAATCGACGACCAGAATCGTTTAATGTAGGAGTATATAAGTGAAATCTCTTCTATTTTCAGCATAGGAGCTTTAGTTGCACGAATTTTTTCTCTTTCCTCAGCCTCTCTCTCTTTCATTTCTCCCTCCAAAATCCTACCCAAACAGCTCATTCTCTCTCTCTCTCTCTTTAAGTTTTGGTTTATCTCTTGGATCGATTCTTCTTCTTTTTTCTTGAGCTGGTGATTCAATTAATCCCAATCCCAGCCATAGTGACTTGATCTACATTCTTGGAGTCCCGATCATGATCTAGTGATTTGATCTGACAAATCGCAATAAAACCGATGAAAATTGCAACAAATGTAACGATTTGAAGCTTGGATTCGATGAAGTGAGATCGAGTTAGTCGATCGGAGCTAGAATTCAAGATTAGAGCTTTTACATGCTTAATATTGATGAGTATGAATGCTGCAATGAGTTGTTGATGATTTGAATGATGATTGTGATTTTAAGCCTAATTTGTGATTTTTGTAGGCCTATACATAGGTTACTATTTTGGCCAAAACAAGGTCCGAAACGACCTCATTTGAGCTCAAGTCCTCTTAAGATTAGATAATAGACATCCCGAGTTTTGAAACGATAGGTCACACGCCCAAAACGACCATCATTTGGCCCTCCAAAAACACATTTGAAAATTAACGATTTTGCAGTAGTTTAGGTTTTTTTTTTTTTTTTTTTCAATTTTGATTCAGTTCCGCTTTCTGACTTTGTTATTTTTGTGCCATCTCAAGTGATGCCGCTTGAGGTCCACGCGAACTCAAGTGGCGTTGCCTAAGGTCCACGAGCACTAGGCAACGTCACCTAAGGTCCACGCAACCTAGGCAACGCCACTTGGGTCACAAGTCGCGCCACCCCCAAGCAGTGGTCACTGGGACGTGCGACCCTCAAGCGGCGATGGCGGCTGCCGGAGAAGCCCGATGGGTGGGGAAGAAGAAGATGAATAGGGAAGAAGATGGGAAGAAGAAGACAAAGGGGGAAGAGAAGATGAAAAATGACACGGTTGCATTTCCAAAATGCCCAATGCCCAAAGCACCTCCTCCCTAGCATTCAGCTTTCAGCATTCATATGCCCACATTTGGCAAATGAGCTTTCAAAAACATTTGCTAAACATAAAAAATTTTCCCCAAGGGACTTTAGAGACCCGAAGCCCCTTGGGAAAGTCGAACCAAACAGAGCCCAAATTGACCTAGTTTGGACTCGAGCTCTTCTAGGAAGATGTAGAAAACATTTAAAAGTTTCTAATCCCATTGATTTCATGCCAATCGCTCATCGTTTGGACCAATTTTCCTTTTCTTCAAAGTCAAATTACAGTCTAAATAAGGGATCAAATTCGAACCCTTGTTTCAACCCCTATCTGGACAAACTTTTGATATTTTTGTTTCATTTTTTTTTTTTAAATTTGGAATATGAACTTGACCTCTTAATAAAACTTGCTTGTCATCATGTTGAATATGTTGTGTGTAAATTTGATGATTTTTAGACATGTTCTAATAGACTTCCTCCCGACTCTATTAAAAGTCGAACCACATATCGTGATGGTAAAGGCAATGGCTCATTTTTGGAATCTCATGACTTCCACCTTAATGTTTAATCGATATGAATTGACCCCTACAATTGAGGAGTTCTAGAAAGCCAATGGGTTAGGTAAAGCTTCTTTAGGTTTCGCCACTCCTCTCATTGGTCAAGATCCAATATCTCTTCTAAGTCAATTCCTCAATATCCCTACCGACAAAATTGAGGCTATTCTTAAAGGAATTCTCATTCAATGCCTTATAATTTCTTTGAATAACATTTCCTTAGCCTTAAACCTAAATCTGGGAATCAAATTCCTCGTGTCTTCCTACTCATGTTCTTTGGCTTTGTGGTATTCCCACATACTCGAAAAACAATGGATCCTTTAGTCACTCACATTGTCAACCAAGTTTGCGCTTTTAATTGTTTTACACACATGATCATTGCTGAAACTTTTGTGTCTCTTAATCATTTCAAAGCAAATGGACGAGGAACTCTTAGAGCCCCATTAGGACTTCTCCAAATTTGGCTCTTTTCACATATCAAATAATTTTTCTCTCTCCTCTTTTTTTCTTCTTCTTCTTTTTCTTCTTCCTTTTGGCCGGCCTTAGCCATGGTTGGCGCCGGCAACCGACCAAATGAGGGCTGGCGACCTCGCTGGAGCGTCGCTAGCCCCCAGAGATGCTGAGCCACGATGAGGCTCAACCTTGCCTAGATCGATCTCAGTGAGGCCGAGCTCACCCAACCACCAGTAAGGCTCGGCCTGGCGAGGCTCGCCAAGTCACTAAAGCATTTGGCGAGGCTCAACCTCGCCCAGATCTGGCAAGGCTGAGCCTCACGGTGCTCACTAGGCCAACAAAATGCTCAACCTTGCCAGATTTGGGCCTCGGCCTTGCTGGTGATCAAGCGAGACTCCGATGAGCTCATCGGCCCTTGCCCAGCCAATCGCCAACTGCCAGCGACCAGCCACAAAGAGGAAGAATAAGAGAAAAGAAAAAAAAAAAAAAAAAGAAGAAAAAAAAGGAAAATATAATAAAAAATATTTAAAAATCAAAAGAAACAACAAAATTATATAATTTTACCAAACACATTTTTTTTCTAAGAATAGAAATTTTTTTGCAATTTTTATACTAAAAAATTGTTTCCGAGAACGAAAACAAAAAAAAAAACTATTTCTGTTTAAAAATTGTTCCCCGAAATAGAAGAGTTACCAAACGCACCCTAAGAGAAAACAAAAAGGAAAGTAGCAACACTTGTAGCCACCTCCGGCAGCAATCCAAACGGCCATATTTTAGTAGTCACAAGAGGCAGGCATCTTTGACGTCAATCGTGCTCTCCAGTGTTCGCTGTAGTACATGTAGATATAGAACCATGACATTTCTTCTTTTTTAAATGTTTTGATTTTCAAACCTACTAATTCAAATTGTGTTTTTTTTTTTTTGCTAAGATCATCCTAATTTGTTAATTGCTCCATTATATTGTGATGCTCTATCTAGATAATATTATATAGTGAACTTTAAATGTGTTATATGGCGGGTACGAATAGATTGAACATAGAACTACATAAAGAAAAACACATCCAAATACGTTATGTTGAAAAAACCATTGAATCTATCTATGACTAACTCAAATCTTATTGGACCTAATCCATTCATTCGCCACGTCTAGACTCTAGCCATTGTTGCAACCTTCGGCACGCATTAGTGGTCTCTCTTATTGCCCCTCTGTATATTTAACACCAATAGTCGCAACCCCACTAAAAAATTGCAAACCTCGATCATCTTCCTCTCCTCTCCCCTTCTACTCCCTTTCCATGGAAATATATAGAGCCGGTCAAGGTCGTCGCTTGATTCAATTGTTGGAATCCTCGAGTAGGACAAATCAAACGCCAACAATGCGAGTGGGCCCCCCACTCAAAACAAAACAGAAAATATAAAGGCCAAAGTCCAAAGTGGGACTGTACCTATACGAAGCCTTGTGGATTTCTTCCATTTTGTGATTTTGAATCTAAAATCTTTACATATTTTCCGTGTATCATGTGATAAAAAGTAAGGTTTGACCAATTTTTCTATACTTGGACTGGTCAAAGGCAGTGTTGAAGGAGGAGGACGCAAAAGAAAGCGGGATACTGAAAGAGGTGATCCAAGTCCTTGACGCCTTTCAAGATGTGATGCCGTCCGAGCTACCAAAGAAGTTGGCCCCTCAAAGAAAGTAGATCATCGGATCAAGCTCATGTCCAATGCTTAACCGCCGACCATACCTCTGATTTTCATGTCAACTAATTCAAATGGTCTGACCGCCCAAGCCAATAAAATAATCATTTTACAAACAAATTATGGCATGCATTGAATAGGCCCATCTACTAAATTAGATAGGCATGAGCTCTTAGCTGATTGGATTACCCTCTCTTCTACTAAGTTAGATATGTATATCATGGGATCAATCCTCCTACTCTCATCTCACCCCTTAAACTTTTTACACTAGGTTTAAGCCATAATCAAATATCTAGTTAAACCAGCGATAGGTTGATCAGGTTGACCAATTTCGCCAAATTTGACTAGGCCTTCTTTTTTTTAACCATCCAAGCTATTAACAAGATTGAACCATAAAATGATCTTCTTTCCAATCTAATAGGTTAAGCTAACCAGTCTAATATGGTTTGAGAACACTAAATTTAATTGTGGGTGGGCAAAAGTGTTAGCTCTACTTTTATAGGTGGCAAAATGATTTTAGAACATCTATTTTGACTTGTATATTACTAGATATGATTATATATGGTTAATAGATTTTTGTTTATGAAATAGGTTAAAATGGTCTAACAATAAGGCTCAACTATAATATGATCTCAATGGGTTTGAATCTACCTTATTTATGATCTATATGGATCAAAATGTTGGGGAAAAAATAGTCCTGCGATTGGAAAAAGAAAGAGAAATTAAATAAATAAATAAAAATAGAGAGAGAGAGAGAGAGAGAGAGAGAGAGAGAGTAGCGACACTTCCTGCAACCTCCGGCAGGCGGCAGAGATTGGATAGCCACATTGTAGTAGTCACAAGAGACAGGCATCTTTGACGTCAATTGTGCTCTCCAATGTTCGCTAAAGTACATGACATTTCTTCTTTTTTAAATTTTTTGATTTTCAAACTTGATAATTCAGATTTTTTTTTTTGTTAAGATCATCCTAATTTGTCAATTGCTCCATTATAATGTGGTGCTTTATCTAAATAATATTATATAATGAAGCTTAAATGTGTTAACGGATAGATTGAACATAGAACTACATAAAAGAAAAACACATCCATATACGTTATGTTGAAAAAACTGATCGATCTATTTACAACTAACTCAAATCTTATCGGACTAATCTATCCATTCGTCACGTCTAGACAATAGCCACCATACCAACACACATCGAGGGTCTCTCTCGTCGCCCTTCTGGATATTTACCACCACTAGTCTCAACCCCAACAGAAAATTCCAAACTTCGATCATCTTCCTCTCCTCTCCCCTTCTACTCCCTGTCCATATAAATATATAGAGCCGGTCAAGGTCGCCCCTTGATTCAATTGTTGGAATCCTCGAGTAGGACAAATCAAATGGCAACCGAGCGAGTGGGGCCCCCCCACACAGAACAAAGCACAAAATATAAAGGCCAAAGTCCAAAGAGGGCACTGTATCCATACGAAGCCGCGTGGAAATTTCATGCGCAATCCCCTCCAACCCCACACGTACACGTGTCCCCACATGGACCTTTCACAGGTTGATCTTTTTCCGGTTGACCGAGTCAACGTCGCTGCTCTATAAGAAGCAAGGCCCACCAGCCCTCTACTCTTCATCACCATCTCTTCTAAAGCTCTTCAGAATCCCAAGCAACTCTCTGAAGCAAAGAAGAGGTTCGAACAAGATTGAGACTCCTCAACCTTGTTCTTCCCTCGGTGTTCTTCGGGTAACGTCTCGCGATCTTCACAGGGTTCTTTAGGCCCTTGATAACATATATTCATCACGATGTTCAAGTTTAGTTACTGTCATCTATCCATGCAGACACAGATCCATGTGAAGACCTTAACGGGCAAGACCGTCATCATCGAAGTGGAGAGCTCGGAGACTGTCCACAACGTGAAGGTCAGAATACAGGACCAAGAAGGCATTCCCATGGATCAGCAGAAGCTGATCTTCGCGGGCAAGGAGCTCAAGAACGACGTCCGGACGCTCGCCGAGTATGACGTTCACAGCGAGTCTGTGCTCCACCTCAATCTCTGTCGAAAGGCCAAAAGGAAAGGTATGTGGCGCTTTCTTGCTTTGGCGCGGCGGCTTTTTAGGTGAATATTTCGTAGCCTATGTAATTGTGTGTTGATGAATTATTATTGATGTGATGAAGAGATCCATTGTTCTCGTACATCATGAAATAAGCTTATCCTGAGAGTTTGTCAATTGAAGAGGACGTGGACGACCTTGCTATTCTGCACAGCAAACCAGGTCTAAGACCAATGTAAGGTTTTTCGACTTTATGAATTAGCATATATGTTTTTTCCCCTTTTTGAGAGCCTTGTATGAGCCTAAACATGGCAGCTGTATGAATGAATTTGAAGAATCTTGAAGGGATTTAGTGTACTGTACAAAATGATAGAGTCAAAGTTTGATGTGTACACTCAATTTGTCGGCTGAATCTTCTTTGTCCAGAATCTACATGTGTAACATGTATGACCATTTCTATTGCTGAATGAGCAAGGGCTTTCAGCTTTAACGTAAATTGTGACAATGAGGGCGTAACAGAGTAAACACGACTTGGTGGAGGCTGTTTTTTCATTAGTTCATCGTAGAAATTAAGGAACATCCGCAGTTGAACTTTTGTCATAGGTCAGTCGACCGGGACTCGCTGAAATCATTCTTTTGTGATAGATATACGAGCAAAGGAGAGAATATTAATGGACACAGCATTGCCCTTTTGTGGTCCTTTCATGGTGTGATTAAATGACTCCAACTGCGTATTAATTATTCTTTAGTTCGTTTCTTGCTAGATGTATCTGCAGGTGAGGATGAAACGGATATGGAATTAAAGATCTGATGAAAGATCGATACTCTCAAACCCTCCCAGGCAGTCAACCTTGTTAGTAATACTTAGTACTGATATTATAACTCAAACTTGCGTGATTAAATGACTCCAACTGCATATTAATTATTCTTTAGTTTGTTTCACGCTAGATGTATCTGCAGGAGAGGATGATACGGATATGGAATTGAAGATTTGATGAAAGATCGATACTCTCAAACCCTCCCAGACAGTTAACCATGTTAGAACTACTTAGTACTGATATCATAACTCAAACTTGCGCTAGGTTGGACGCAAGATCGACAACACATCACTATACGCACGTTCTTCTACACGTTCTTCAAGACTTTCGTGTTGACAGGCCTTACATGGTAGGAGTTCAGAGTTCTGTTGAACCATGAAGCCTTAGAAGGAGAAGGCTATTCATGTTCCTGATGCTTAAATTGACATGGGGGACTTTTGTTACTTCACATGGAAAATAAAAATCATTTGATTTGGTGGTACTCAACAAGAAGAATGGTTTTTCTAAGAGATAATTCTTGAAAGATGAATGGTTTTGCAAGAGATAATTCTTGCCACCACATGATCGGTCAGCACCCATACGGCCACCAGGAAAGATGTCGACAAACACAGCTGTTTATTTTGACTTGCACTGTTGAAAAGTAGAAGTCAAATTTGTCTGCAATAATTCAACAATATGGACTAGTTCAAATTAGATTTCTCCCATGAAAAAAAAAAATAGATTTCTCCCAAAATAATAATAATAATAATAATAATAATAATAATAATAATAATAAAGAACTTTGAATTAGATGGACAGGGGATGCGGAAGTCCGAATTTCAATTTCAGCTCTTGGGATCCATTGGGATGAACTTTTTGAAAAGGAAATCTGGGAGGCCCATATCTTTCTAATTAGAAGTGGTAAGGGTTGGGTTTTGAATCTGACCAGAACACGAAAGTCCGTTTCAAATTGGGTTATCTTGAATTTGATATAGTTTTAGGCTTTGGGTAGTTCCGGGGTCTTTCTTGAATGCATTGAGTGGAATCCGGGTTGGACTCAATAATCCTCAAGACATCTTCAGCTTCACTATCTTCGGATATATAGAAGTCAGGTTCTAGTTGGATAATACCAACTTAATTCCGGATCGTTTAGGTTTGTTTCTCTTCAATTACTAGTTCAACAATTAGATTCAATTAATATGGAAAAATTATCTAAAAAATCTTAAATCTATCGCACTTTTGCCAATTCAGTCATAAGTTTTTCAATTTTGTTAATTCAACATTTTTACTTTTGCCAATCTTAAAACTATCACACTTGGTAATCATTCTAACTATTAGGGTTAGTAGTTTATAAAATAAAAGGTGGTAAATCTAAAGGTGGCAAACAAGACAAATAGAAGTAATAACTCGACACAAAAATTGGTGAATTTAAGAAAAAAGAAAATAACTAAACGCCATTTTCTTGTAAGTTGGGGATTTTGATAGAGTTGAGAATCTTCCATTATTAACAGTTGCTACTTCTGAATGAACGCATCCATGAAGAGAGCATCTAATTGTCACAATGAGATCATAAGAAGGAGAGGAGGTCATAGTTAAAGATTATATGCAATCCTTCGATCAATATTAAAACTTTTATTGCGTTTTGTATCTCTATAGCTAGAATTGGCACTAAACCTCTCTGTATCAAGGCTGATCAAATCAGATTATGATTCACCTAAACCGATAATCATAATATGTACTTATCGAATGTATATGGCATTTGGGTTGATCAGGCGAGAGTCGGATGTGCAGAATCCCCCATTATATTATATAAATGAAATAACCACCGTCCTCACAACGTTGGCCAAGCAAACTTGTGACAGCAACTAAAGATATCGAGATACTATGAAAAGGCATAAACCGCTAAAAGGTCAACCAGATCGAGGTGGAAATCTTATCTGTAAAGCATACTTTAGAATCGGTGATCATACAAAAATGCAAAAACAAAAATAGGTCTTTCAAATTGCTGGTCAAGATTGGTAGGAAGCTGTAGCTGTTGATCACAAAGTTCAGAAGAATATAATAATATTTGCACTGCAGAAACATTTGCTACTATATAAAATTCTAAATGATTCATTCAACCGGTTAGGCTCATTTGCTTTTAATCCTTCATTATATAACTGTCATACACGGCCTCATCAGAGTTTAAACACTGACAATCTCGTCGTTATGCTAAAAATAAAATAAAATAAAGGAATGTTACTATCGATCCGCTTCATCTAATCTTATCTAATTAAGAGCATGTTCATCGTTTTTTTATTCAAGTGATTAATTAAACTTCAAATAATTGGAAAAAAATTATTTGTGTGCCCCACACCTTTCCAAAATGAAAGTTGAGCGGGACATTAGTTAATAGGCTGCGTACTTATCTTGAAGATTATCATTTTTCCTGCAATAGTAAATGTAATTAAACAAAGTTTGAAAGTACGTTTTTTCTTGCTTGTCCCCACATCACCCACCTTCATCGATGCAGACATTACAACCACCGTACGAGAAATTTCTCTGTCGAAGTGTACTGTTTGTTCCATCTCTCTCTCTCTCTCTCTCTCTCTCTATCTCTTTCTCTCTCTCTCTCTCTCGCCCCACTCCATTTTGCCCTTTCTTCATTATTCATGTATTCTTAATCCAATTTGGACTTATCGGATGTTTATGATGGAAAGTGTATATTGTTCTACTTGAATGAAATAACCCTTAAAATGGACCTGCTAGTGTAAAGAGATCTACAAAAGTAGCTACTAAATAGGTACACTTCAATAGATTGAGAATATGGTAATTGAGAATTCAATTTAACCTATATTAAAACTTGTGACAAGATGTCAAAATTCAAATGCATAAATGCATATAGATGGAGAAAAGAGAGATTGTGATGTAATTGATTTTGTTTATCGCATCTACAAGTAAAAAGAAGCTCAAGTAGTAATTTCTAGTCGTAAGATACTAGTCAAGCTCTTTGAAGGCCTCTTCCTCTGCCGCCCATTTCATCTTGGGATTTAGGTTGGGGACCTTTTGAGATTTGTACTTTCAAGCATTAATACCATTAAAAACTCAAGCGAAACATTCATTACACATTAATCTAGACGAACTTTTATGTTACAAGAATCTTAAATTGACGTCTCAAGATATATTTACATTCTAACTAATTTTCGTCAAATAAAAAAATTAAAGCTGATACTCATGCTTTAAATCTACCCTTCATCATAATTTCTCAAATATCTCATCAAAATGCGTATGTGTCACACAAGTAGAAAGCAAACGGATCTAACGTAGAGAATAATATTCATTTTAATGAAGTGTAGACTTGGGTCATAAATACTAGTTAGGTACTTTTTATGAAACGAAAATTAGTTGAGGCAAATGGGTTATGGCATATCAGCTTGGGAATTATAGGGTACTAAGTCGGTAATATCAACAGTGTTAAATCTAATTTAAATGCTAAGAGTGAAAATCAAAGCATGAATTAAAGGACAAAAACCAGATGTCGTGCCTATCCTCTGTGTCCCCCTTCAATGCAAGAACCATCTATCCTTATTGCCCATCCTACGTTAAAATCACTTTTAGTTCGTCAAGTCCTCGAATAATTTTAAAGGAGTTCGAGAATCATAACTGGTGAAGGTAGTTCCTGTGAATCTTTCTGCTGCAAGTGGGTGGAGATATCAAGAGCACACAGAATCTGCTTTTTGATGGACATTGGAGGCCAGGACACTGCACAGAGCATATTTGTCCAGGTCCAGGAATTTCTTTATTGCACGTTCCCCTTATTTAATGCATGAATTCCAGCAAAAGGCCATAGGAAATAAATAATTTAGATAGAATTCCCAAAGGTAAAAGACAAGTCCAACCAATTCAACTACCTATCAGACCTGAAAAGACTCCAGGCAGTACCGGGAGCCACACACAGCTTCTTCCACACACAAGCTTCAACTACCAGTCTTCTCCTTCTTCTTCTTCTTCACCATCCATTCTTTGCTTGGAATTTTCATTTTCAATTTTCTTTTATCTCAGTTCCTTTTATTGTGGGAACATGGTTTCTCCAAGGTGTGTTTCTTCCATTATTAATACACGCCAGTACTTAAAGCGCCTCCAAATTGCCCCAACAGCAAGTAAAATCCCCTCTCGGCTCCTCTTTCTTTTATGTACATTCCAAGAACAGCGACAGATAAGGCCCCAAGATCTGCAAGTCTTCTTCACACTACTCGCTGATGGCTGATTCTGAACATTCTTCTTCTGATGACACTTACGTGGACTCTAGAGGTAAACTATTTTGACAAGTTAATTTCACTATGTCTCCCTCGTTTCTTCTCCAGTTTATTTTGCATCAGCATCAGCTTTGACTCTGGATGCAATTATCCTGCTTCTTGCGGTAGAAAGTTTTCGGCTTTCAGTTAAAAAGACAAATTTTCTTTCTGGGTTTTCTGCCTTTTTCGAGATTTCTTGTAAATCCCCTATCAATATAAGTTCCTAAGTCTATGAATGATTATGGTTAATTGACGACTATGTAACAGATTTGACCCTGGACGTAATTAATGATCCTGCCCGTTTCTTTCACCAATCAAATCAAACACTTCTTCTTTCTGATCCTATTTCAAGATTTGAAGTACAGTTATTGGAAGGAATCCCGTAATTTTTGGTGGGCTTCAACTTTATTTTCAGAGTTGATTATATCATGAACAAGACTAGTTCATGCCTTTAATTTTGCATCATTCAAGGGCCTTGTTCTGCTTCCAAGAATTTGTTTTCTCCTACATATATCGTTCTATTTATCTTTTTGTTCTTGGGTTATTTTGTGCAGAAGAGACAAGTGAAGAATCAAAGCTAGATTTCTCTGAAGATGAGGAGACGCTTGTAATTAGAATGTACAACCTGGTTGGAGAAAGGTGAGACTCTGTTCTGTCGCTTCTTTCCTACTTCTCTTTTACTTTTACTGTTGATGATTTCGTCTCTTTTTTTCGCAAAAATGAAATTGCTAAGCCAAAATTATATCATCGATCAGGTGGTCTCTGATTGCTGGTAGAATCCCAGGGAGGACAGCTGAAGAAATCGAGAAGTACTGGAATTCTAGATATTCAACAAGCCAATGAAAGTACTAAATCAAGATGACCATCTTACTTAGAGTGACGTGAATGCTTGGCTCAGAAAATTTCCCCGAAGATTTTCTTAATATGGGTTCTGAACTTAGACCCATTGAAGTTCAAGGTCATTTAATATGATCTTTAGGAATGGAGTTTCTCCCCCCTCCTTTTGTCGGTTGATCTTTGTCTGGTGCTCATGATTAGGGTAAAGCCATTGGTTTTTTTCAAGGTGCAATGTATTTGCAAGTAGGACCTTAGATTCTTGATGTATATTGTCCTCTCTAGTTATAGTGTACAAATGTGTCGTCCCTAGTGTTGTCCCTAATGATATGACATTGTTACTCCTTTATTTTTTCACCACTAATGTGTGCCTAAGTAAGGTGTACCTTAAAGTTTAAAAGTATATGGTACAAACTTGTCAAATCGCAACTTCTAGAGTGTCCATGGTGATACGAAAAATGTTTAAACTACTAGATCAATCGATATACACACGTGGGTTTCCTTCAAAGGAATTAATGAAAAGGGACCGAGCACTTGACCGACCTAATGAGAGGGGCTTGAAAGTAGAAGTGCAATGTTAGAATTCAAAATAAGACAATAACACATAGCTTTACCAAGCCAAAAAAATTGGCGTTATACAGAAAGGTAGCTATCGTGGCCTTCTTTCTGACCTATGATCTCATCAGGCAATAAGCTTATCAAAATGAATCGCTGAGGGATCACCCAAGAAAGTTTAGAAGTTAGAATGCACCATTTGGATAAAGTAACGTTAGGGAATCGATGTTCAAATCAAGCAAAGCTTTGCAAGATGACTCACAACATTACTCTTGCTTTTCGCATATCCATCTACTGTACGGCTTTACAACCATCAACGTAGTTGTCATAATTGGAAGATGATATATCGGTTGGTTGAATAACAATTCATCAATACAGATTGTTCTCTGTATGTATGTAGATGACAATCATGTCACTTTCCCAAGAAAGTAAAACCACTTAAGATTGGAGAAATTTGCTCCTTGACTTTCCTTATAAGATGGTAGAAATGGTACAAACAGACAGAAGCATAAGATATGGCCGATCTTTCAAAAGACATCAACTTTTGACATCGGATCAGACGTACCAAGCTCAAAAACAAAACTAAAGAGATACTATGAAGTATAAAGTCAAATAGAAAATCGTGCTCATCATTATCTTTTAAGTTCCAGCATAGAAAATAATTCAACTGATCTTGCCATGCAAAAAGCCATTCACGGATACAACTAAAACAGTATGCCACTCCCACATATTGACATAATAGTCACCGACCACCCCATAGAGGACAAGGGCGATCCTGTAGAAAACAAGGGCTTCAGAGATGCATGAGCAAGGTGACCGAGGAGGACCTGAGGTCCTCACGCTTGTTTTGTATGATTCTCAACTTTCCAAACATACTAAGACCTGAGCTAGTCAAAAGCTTATGGCCAAATGAGTCATTCGCAAAATCTAAAATGAATAAACAATGAGCCATTCCCCATAACTTCAAATGAACTGTATCCATCCTCCTCTACAACAATGCATGGCAAAGAATTTAGTGCAGGTTATTTAAGAATCTTTATCTGGGAAAGGAAAGATTGCTGTACAATAGAGTCCTAAGCAGAAGGTAAGTGCATAACTGGATGTTGCATACTGAATTTTCACAAGCATAATTCAACTTTGCTTGTTAAAAAGGAAACTGAAAAGAGCACTAATTGCAGATCATTCAATTCAGGAAATGCAGATATTGCAGATCCTATGAAAATCATACTTTACAGCCTCATTGACAAATTCTTGCCAGCTATCGATAAAGTAATGGTTAGAAGTCATGCAAGAAATCGGCACTATAGGTCATGACATCCTTAAGAGAAGATCAACATGGTTGTATTACACATTGCTTTGTTTATAAATCTTGGTGTCCAGTACTTGCTTGCCGCACATCGCACAAACCCCTGCAGTAAAAAGTGAACATTAGCACTTGCAACATAATACTTGCTCAAAGAGATGAAACTTTCCAAAACAGCAGGAGAATTTGAAAAACACAAAATTGCAAATGCAAAGCACCTTTTGTGTATGCACAGGTGTGACAATACTTGGCATCTTGATGCACCTGCTGCTTGCAAATAATGCACTTTGTATTTCCATAAGGAGTCCACCTGCAAGCAAGTACATTCTAAAATCAAGAAAACCATAGAAAACTAACTCGAACTGACAGTTACTTCTTGGTGTTATCACAATACAAAATGCTATTATCTAAAGTATAGATAACATGCATGGAAGAACACGACTGACTTCATCAAACCAAAAAAATAAGATAACCCAGAGATTTCCTCTTTCTCCTAGAATATACTCATCGGCACTATGTAATGATGTACAATAACTATCATTGGTGTGGAATCTATTTCCAGATTTCACGAATTTCAAGAAAACACCCCAGTACACATCACCCATCCACTGATTCGCTAAAATGAATGGATTAGCAGTAGTATTACGATATCCAGCTCAGTCCTTTTGCCCCCAGGTGATTTGTCTCGCCAAAATCTGACTGACAAGGCAATAAAACAACTAAAATAGACGTGCATTCCAGTAATCATTCTGGGGACCCTTAGCAGCACGAACTTGTATAAAAAAGAACTAAATAAATCATATATCCCGCTCTAAATGATGAAAACTTTCTGCATCCACAACAAACATAATGCCCATTCCCACCAACGATAGTCAAGCAAAAGCAATGAATCACACAGAACAAACAGAAAAAAAGAACGATATCTAAAAATGCTTCAAAGGTTGGAGCGTGCATTCAGAGATTTCTTCTACCTTAACACGCTATTGGTTCACATCAAGATTAATCAGGGAAAGAGTGCCATTGGTTCACAAGACAATAAATCCAAAAACAATTACTCCAAAAGTCATGCTCCTGACCGACTAACATGACACAGTTTTCACCAAATTACAAATATCAAAAGCAGCTTCCACACTTCGACACCAGCTTAGCTCCTTCTCTTAAAAAATTGCCACTTTCCAGATGACATGTAATTCTCCTAAATGCCCGTCATCCCAATTCACCCTAATCAGTAATTGCAACTCGCAGAAACAGCCCATTAACCTTCAAACCCCACCCCAAGACAAGAACCAGCACCGATCAAACTAGAGAACATCTCTCTCTGAACAGAGCGCATCAGCTAGCTACAATCTCCTCATCCACAGCTAGTCCGCAGCATAGCAATACAGCTGCCCCCTCGAAATTCGTCTCCCAAAAGAAAGGGCGAGAGAGAGAGAGAGAGGGAGAGGGGTAACCTGGCCTTCTTGGAGAGGAGCTTGTTCTCGTTGATCTTGCGGCCGCCGCCCTCGGTGGTGTTGCTGGCCCCTTCCTTCCACTTGTCCGGCACTATCACCTTCGCCAGCTTCTTCTCACCTGAACCAACATCACACACACACCAATCAGAACCGCCGATCCACAAACCCCACCGCAGCAGAGCGCTCGATCGAGCGGGCAGTGGGTCGATCGAGGGAAGGAAGGGAGATCGGGCGGCTTACACTTCTCGCACACCATCTTTGCTTCTCTGTCGTCCCCAAATTCGAAGCCCTAATTCGAGTCGAGGAGGAGAAGAAGAGGGGCCGAATTGGGGATCTTCTTGCTGTCTGCAGAATCCTTGGCGGCGTTCGATTTTTGCTATCTCCAGAATCCTTGGCGTTCCGTTTTTGCTTAATACGCTCTTAGCGCGGATGGGGTGCACGTTTTCTCTCTTAGCGAGAAGGGATGTTGTAGGGCGGTGCTTTGCCACTGGCCAAGTCGCACTTTGCTTAGAAGAAAACTAATTGAGAAAATTTGTCGTCGCAAAACTTTGGACAGCATTTATATTTTCTTTGTGAATTAGTCTTTGTATATCTAATGCTACCCGCATTCATATAAAAAACGGAACATAATCATACGTCATGATTTTGGAATTTACTTTCGATTTTGTATAAGTTATGGAATGAAAATATTGACCAAAATGTTGCAATCGACCAGGAAAAGTTCAAAAGAACGCCTTGAAGAGGTGCCTTGAAGTTGGTGAAATGTGTCATGATCAATCTCTTCAACTAATTGAGGGCCAAATTTCTTGTCGGACGATGAGCACGAGACTTTCATAATCTATTTTCGAGCCCAAAAAAGTGGTATTTTTGTCCAATTATTATAAAAATTTGACCCGTTCACGCGCATTTGTGTCAAATTCCCTAATCAGTGCATTGAGCCCCAATCGGCGGTCCGACTGGAGCAAAATCAGAGAGAAAGGGAAAAAGTTAAAGGTGGAAGAACATTGCGCGTACGACAGGAGCTTGCACCGTGAACATCAGGGATCGATGCAAACTGGCGAGGCGCCTTTTTGGCTTGCCCGAAGTATGGGGCAAGTACATGCCAGTTTTAGGGTGTGGAATTAAGGCGTTGATTTGGGGTTTCGATTTTGGGATTGACTTGTGCTCATTTTCTTTTCAACGCACTTGGATGAATTCACTTGTCATAATGTCCGTTTTGATTTGTCCCGTATTGAGTGTTGCATTTTTCTGTAGGTAAGTATTTCTCCAATGGGTTATCCCTCTCACTTGAACATGTTCGACATTGAAGTTCCAATACCACGTCAAAAGACATCTACACCTCCCGTGAGTTAATTCTAGCGTTACATATATAATCCAAGAACACTTTCTCTCCATTTAGTATTGATTTAGTTCATTCTTACCCCATTTACTATCATAGAAGCCTGCCCAGAGCCGCATCTTGTCTCAACTTTCTTAACTCATCGATCCCTCCTTCCCTAGTTGGACTAGGTCTTTATAGGCTTATCAATTCCCACGTGGTTCATTCTCAAACCATACACCTACTGGAAGAGGCCATGCTATAATATCGTAAAGTAATAACCATAGATTAACTTAATTAAAATATTGTCCATTTGGCTCGTTGCATACTTACTTTTACAATTTTGTCATCTAGCATATAAGTAGGCATTTTTGTAGGAAGTCAACTATCCTAATAATGCCATCACCTAAGCTTGCTTAACATTGGATTTTTAATGTTAAACGTTGCCATTACATTAAAATACGCCTCTTCTGAGTTTATTCTAGATTTACATATATAATTTAAGAACATTCTTCTTGTGTTTAGTTCATAATAGCCGCTTCTCTTTCAAATCCTCTCACCTTAGCGAGCGCTTCGCTATCTTTGTTAAATGGGATCATTATATTCCTCTTTTGGTGGAGTCATTATGGGTGCTTCAATTGGGTCAATGCCCCATTAGCAATAATCAATCCCACCGAGCCATTTCTATCGGGAAATTATTTAAAAAGTCATAAGTTTATTACACTTTTGTCAATTCAATTCTAAACATTTTCACTTTTTGCCAATTCACTTTAAATCTTTTTACTTCTTGCTAATTGAGTCCATTCGGCCATTGCCTAGAAATTACTAATGTGGCATTTTTATAATATTTTCAAAAAGTTTACGATTTTTTTCTTTTTTTACTTTTTTATTTTATTATTATTTTTGTTTTTAGATCTAAAGTCGAAACTCACTTGGCCACAAGCGAGGGCCATGATGCCTTTTTAAATCTGACCAGGCAAGGGCTTGGCGGCCCTTGCTTGGCCAAATTTGGTGAGGGTGTCGTGGCCCTGAGCGAGAGTTGACCTCAGATTCAGAAATCTAAAAAAAAAAAAAGAGCAAAAATATGAAAAAAAATCAAAATATTATTAAAAAATGTTACATTAGTGTGTCGATCGATCACGTTAACAATTTCTGGCCAAAATTGGCCGAATGGATTTTATTAACAAAAAGTGAAAAGGTTCATAACTAAATTGACAAAATTAAAACATTTAAAACTAAATTGATAAATGTACGATAGATTTAGAACTTTTTAGATAATTTTCTCCAATTCTATCCTCTGACAAAGGACTAAAGCTGCATAAGTTGGCTTGCAAAAGAGTAGGAAGAAGAGAGAGAGAAGCTTCTACTTGAAAGACAGCTGATTTCGTGGCTTAATTTACCAACAATCTTGGCTTTGGCTTTTGTTTTTTGTAAATCATAAAGTGACATGTCCCCTGGTACCGTCATCTAGACCAAGGCTAATGCCGAAAGCGATCCAATCACATGAATCATACCCCACATCGACTACACCCGAACCTTCTCAATCATAACTCTTTGATAAATCGGCATAGACAAAAGAAGGTTTTTTATTGCACCGCATCTATTAATCGAATCAAAATCGCTAAATAACACAACTTACAAAAACGAATTATACATCATATTTGCTTTGTAAATTAGCCTTTGTATCTCTAATATTACCCGAATTCAACGTAACCATCTCTTATGGTCATGGAATTTATCTTTGACTTTTGTGTAATTTACGTCACAAAAATATTGACAAAAATGTTGCAATCGATATGAAAGTTCCAAAAGAATACCTTGAAGAGGTACCGATCTCACACTCAATCATACCCGAATCACGTCGGTCAAAACTATTTTGGTAAATCGGTACTGAGGAGAGAGGGTTTTATTTTATTGTGCTGAATCTATTAACTGAATAGAAATCAATGAATAATACAAACTTAAAAAACGAATTACACATATCACATGGTCAAAATAAATAAAGAAAATTGGATGGATCGCATGATCCGAAACTAGCTGTAGCAGATCTTGCCGATCAATCCCAAGGGCTGAGCGAGCACTCCGAAGGCAAGGTCGGGAACCTCTGGGTGTCCTTGCAGTAGTCGTAGATGACCAGGTTCCGCTGAACCCAGGCGTAGTCCTTCTTCTGATCCTCGGACAAGTGCCAGGCGCTGTACTGATCCCACCAGTTCTTGGTCGTCGTCGAGACGCAGGCCGGGAAGGGGTCCTCCCACTGGCACCCGTCGAAGCTGAAGTCCTTGTAGGTGGACACGAACGGCGCCTTGGTCCAGTCGGTCTTCTCGAGGCCGCCCCTCGTGGCCCAGTCGTCGGCGTTCCAGATGCTCGAGAAGAGGTACATGGGCTTCTCGTTGGGGAAGAAGTTGTTCGCCTCGCCGTTGTTCTTGAACACCCTGACCGGCACCTGGTCGACGAAGAACCTGCAGAAGCGGCCGGAACTTAAAGGAGGGTCGCGCGTCGATCGAGAACTCGATCAATGCCTAGCGAGACGGAGAGGGAGAGCTTACACAATCTGGTGGCTGTTCCAGAGGATGGAGTAGGAGTGGAAGTCCTCGGTCGGGTCGAACCAGAGCATGTGCCGCATCTCGCGCGAGCCCGTCCCGTTCTTGTACACGTTGGTCTGGATCAGATACGGCTGCCCGCTCCGGTTCCCCAAGAACTCGAAGTCCAGCTCATCCCTCTCCGGCCCTGCCCCGTTCTCCGAACACATCTGCATCATTTGCAGATCGAATCGATCAAGATCACAATCGCAATCACTTCTTCGAAATACTTAAACCTTTCTGTGATCTTAGCCGGTGCAGTTAGAGTGCTCGTTAGGGACAAGCTCATTGAGAAATGGGAATTGAAGAACTCACGTAGTAAGCAGTGACCACTCCGGCCGAGTCGCCTCCCACGAGCTTGAGCTTCATGCTGAACCACCCGAATCGGTATTTCTGCTTCGTTTGGAACCCGCAGCCTGTTCGAGATCAACGCCTTCGCCGTCACAACATGCGTTTTTGCAGATTGGAGCGTACACCGTGACTGAAGAAATAAATGCGAAAAGGATTCGGTACTCGAGTGGGTTCGTGCGGGTACCTGTTTCTTTGTCCAGAGACAAGTACCAGATCTGGCCATCTGTGGAGGTCTTGAAGTGCTCCTCCGACCACATTATGTCGAAGTTGTCGACGAAAGACCCCTTGGACTGCGGCGCTGCGTCCGATGAGCGGGGCTCGGCCAGAAGAACGAGCGAGATGCAGAGGAGAATCGACAATGGAGAAACCATTTTCTCCATTCTTGAATCTTGCATGTGAAGTTGTGAAAGCAGAGATGAGGAAAGCTCTCGATACCTCTCTGCCGGGTCTTGTGGAAGGAGAGATGTATATCAAAACGTTCGCTGTCTCGATGGAAATAAAACATTTCTTATCTTGCTGTTGACCATTTTAAATCAACTCATGTGTATGACCTTCGAGACCATGCCAAAACAACAAATAATAATGGAAAAGAAAAATAGAGGAAGTATAATTACCGATGTGGGGGTCTAGTCACTACGAACGACGTCTCATGTAGACCGCCATGTTAGTGATTTCCAATGACAATTGATCGGAAGAACGTTGTTAGAATTTTGCATGAAAATTTAAAATTGCATTGACAAAATTGAAATGTTCAAATTTAAATTGGCATCTATGTAATAACTTTCAAATTGAATCGGTAACTTTTCCTCATATTCTAATTGTTCTTATTAGGGGCAAGGACAAATAGAGCAGACACTGGCACTCTAGCAATTGAGGGTAGAAATTGGAATGATGCGTGTATCAAGGATGTCCAAAAATTCACAGATCTACAACAGGAAAATCCAGCTGCCAATCCAGTGACCATCATTATTTTCATGATGGGGCCAATGAAAATAGAGATGCTGGAGAGATGCTGGGGCGCCCACGTGTTTTCATGTGAACCTCACTGATTGGCCACACAGAATAATTCGAAACTTCTTGGGACTTGACAACTGGAATTTTATGGATGTGTAGGGGAGAGATGCTGACCGTCAGGGATGTTGAATTAAAGAATTGCCCACTTGAAGAACCATGTTATAAAAAAAAATTATTGAATTGAATAATTGATTAGAGAATTGCATGTTGGCCTTAAAAAAAAAGGTTAAAAGAGGAATTCAACCCCCAAGGGTTAATTACTTTAATTGTCTACTTTGAGGATTCTGTAGATTGGTTGGTATCCCTTTAGTGGGACAAGACTGCTCTTTTTTTTTTTTTTTTTTTTTTTTTTTTTTTTTTTTTTTTTTTTTTTTTTAAATAAAAAAAAATATTATTATTAATTATTTTTATAGAAGAGATGAGCTTCTTGATCAAAGAGCTTGCACTGTTATTAAGAAAGTTACCGACATGCTTATCGCATTAATCCATAAAGGTCTCGATACCCTTTTAACTTATTCAACAACGAAAATTACCCTAATCGAGGATTTTTGCGTAATTATAAGTTTTAGGAAAGAAGAAAATGGATTAGTGTGAATTAGCAAACTCAATGTATCCAATAAAATAGTGAAGGTTTAAGTCTTGGAGAGGAAATATCCTCCCCATCAAAATTCATTTGTGTGGAATGAATTCACGAGTCAATGGCAATCAAAATCTCTAGATCAGTTTGTACTAAGATTGAAGACTCGGGCCTCAAGTGATTGTGATTGGTATGATCAAACTATGGTCTATGGTGTCTACATCGATTGTTTTCACCTAGAAATATGTCGTAAATAAGATGGACCCACACATGTTGAGCACTAGGCCAAGAGTCAAATTATCCTAGCAATTGATTGGTTAAATTACTAGACTATAAAGAATATCTTTCCCCAGGAATATCCCCTCCCAGACACTACACCACGTGCAGCACGTGCTCCTCCATTATTATGTGTCGGTGAAGTTCGTTGGGAGAGAGCATATGGCTATAAATTTCAAGGTATTTATAAAAAGATTAAGGGATCTTGGTCAACAGTCGACAGTTTGGCCGAGTGGTCTAAGGCGCCAGATTTAGGCTCTGGTCCGAAAGGGCGTGGGTTCAAATCCCACAGCTGTCATGTTTTGTTATTTTTTGTTTTCCTCCATTCTATTTTCACTTCTCTTTATTTTTCTTTTTTTGCAAATTCTTCTCTTTTTTTGGCTAGATTTAGTGGAAATATTACTCTCTTTGAAATGATCGATTCTCCATGTTTGCTACGAAGAGAAATACAAAAGCCAAATATGTGTTGATTTTTCTTCAGAAAATGCTAAATGTATTTCATAAATCTTGCTTCTTGGTTTCTTTATCATGTAAATTCCTTTCTACATGAATCAAGAAGTAAGAAGAATGTTTAGCTAATAACTAACTCACTTCTTGGATTTTGACCCTCTCAATCACTACAAACGTTCCCATTGGGATGGGTTTATTTGTTTATCTTTTAACTTGAGATGGGAGCAACTTTGAAAAAGGATCTCAGAGCATCCTTCCTCCATTCTATTTTCACTCCTCTTTCTTTTTCTTTGCTGCAAACTATTCTTTTTTTGGCCTGATTTTGTGGAAAGATTACTCTCTTTGAGATTATCAATTTTCCATGCTCCCTCCAAAAAGGATAGATCCAAAAGCCAAAACATATGTTAATTTTTCTTCAAAAAAATGCTAGATGTATTTATAAATCTTACTTCTTGGTTCCTTAGCATGTTAGTTCCTTTCTGCGAGAACCAAGAAGTAAGAAGAATGTTTGGCTGATAAATAACTCACTTATTGGTTTTCAACCCTCTCAATCACTACAAATGCTCCCGATTTATATAATGGGATGGGTTAATTTATTTATCTCTTAACTTGAAATGGGAGTAAGTTTCAAAAAGGGATCTTAGAGCATCATTCCTCCATTCTATTTTCACTCCTCTTTCTTTTTCTTTTTTGCAAACTCTTCTCTTTTTTTGGCCTGATTTTGTGGGAAGATTGCTCTCTCTGAAGTTATCAATTTTCCATGGTCGCTCCAAAAAGAAATACAAAAGCCAAAACATAAGTTAATTTTTCTTTGGAAAATGCTAGATGTATTCATAAATCTTAGTTATTGGTTTCTTTAGCATGTTAGTTCCCTTTCGCAGGAATCAAGAACTAAGAAGAATGTTTCGCTGATGAATAACTTACTTATTGGTTTTCGACCCTCTTAATCACTACTAATGCTTCCAATTTATATAATGGGATGATTTTATTTATTTATATCTTAACTCGAAATAGAAGCAAGTTTGAAAAGGGATCTTAGAGCGTCTAGGGTTGGGCTAGGAGGAATCTCTTGATGCCTATTTCAACTTTAAGGAGGCTACAGTAGCGTCCATCCTTCATGTTCTTTCTAAAATATTTGTTAATTCTTCCTCAGAAATTGCTAGATGTACTTAGAAATCTTACTGATGTTTACTTGTTAAAGTGATGTTGTAAAATTTCAATTGGGTTTTGAAATAAGTGGGACCTCTACATAAAATGTATTCGTTTCTTTAATTATTCGATAAAACATTGACGCATTGCTGGATAAGTATTGTATATTGAACTTAGTATCTTTGGCATGTTAGTTCCTTTCCATTAGGATCGAGAATTAAGAAAAATGAGTGCCTGATAAATAACTCATTTCCCGATCTTTGATCCCCCCAGTCACTACGAATGCTCCCAAACAATAAAATGGGATGGGTTTATTTATCTACATCTTAACTGAGATGGGAGCAAGTTTGGAAAAGGGATCTTAAAGCATCTAGGGCTGAGTCAGGAGAGGTCTCTAGATGCCTATTTCAACTTTAAGGGGGTTACAGTAGTGTCTATCTTTTTTATTCTGTCCCCAAAATCGTTGTTCTTTTCAACATGGCCTCCGATTTCATAATAAAGGGAAAGTAGGGATCCTTATTTATTAAAGAATTATTGCAAATAAAAGGAACATATTCTTTGCTTCCCCATCTAAACAATCGATCGAGGGAACAAGGAGATCTCCACTTTGGTGTCACACTTATTTTCTTCTCTCTCACCTATCCTTTTTCTTTGCCCTAGTTATTGAAAAAGGTAAAGAGAAGACTTAAACAAAAGGGAGAATATATAGAAGATGCCCCGATGAGGGCGGTGGTGGCTCCATTCTGTGCTATTTTAAGGGACGATTTTGGCATCTTGGTGCCTCTTCTACTTTGCGAATAAAAAGCAAATCGGGGTTCGGATTCTCCACCATGCAACCAGTTCATTTACACTTTTATCCCCCCTTTGCTACTGATTAGTCCTAATTTACTCCTACGTCAAGGAGTAACCTTCATGCAAACTTATCGTTTCATCTTATATCAAAGTTGAGGTTACGTCCTAAATCAATTTACATGTGTATATAATAGAGTTTTTTCGCCCATCCACAATCCGTCTATGAGATTCGCTTGCCTCGGGAGATCATAGCGAATGATGCGTCTTGCTAGCTACGTTTGACCCGTGACAAAGCTACCCGACAATGTCCAACCAAAAGTAAGAATAAAGAAGTGAAGAACAAGCTGAAAAGTCCTGAGCATCTAGTTTACTCATATTTACTAGAACTTCATCTAGCTGATGAGAACGACCCTTCTATTATGTACCTAAATGACACACCCAAATTCATGCATTAAATCGTTCAGCTGATCTTATGATAAACTATTAGTACTGTCGACTTATGTATGATCCAACAACATGTCATATGCTACATATCTCAATGTACTTAACTAATATTGCTGAAATTTATCTATCTAAGCTAGGAGCCTCGCATCATTATAAAAAGAAAAATGCTACTTACTCTACCAAATCGACATGTATTTTAGGTAAACATTACAAATTCCACAATAATAAGGAAAACCATCACTAAGTATGGCATGCACATCTCCAACCTACTCCATCAACTTTGGTAAAGACCAGGTGAGTAATTCTTTTCAAGTAACTAGTTCTCAAAACATTGTGAAAGAGCGGATCAGTATTTCAACCAGATTGGGCCCCTCCACTGTCAAATTGGAGCTATATTGTTAGGGTTTTACTCTTGGTCATTATTCTCTTTTCAAGATGGGAGGTGCATAAAGGTCAATTTGGCCACCTAACTAAAAGAGCCTTCTCCTCTTTCTCTTGCCCCTCTTGATTCCTCACCCAAGCTTGAACACCTTTATGGACCTGCACCTTCCATATATACGTTTCAAGAGCCTCACGACGAGAGAGAGAGAGAGAGATGGAAGAACAAGTTGAATTGGTGGGGAGAGCGTTTGTGGATCACTACTACCAGCTCTTTGACACTGATCGAGCCGCTCTCTCTTCTCTCTACCAGTCGACCTCGATGCTGACATTTGAAGGGCAGAAGGTTTTGGGAGCACATGCCATCTCCGAGAAGCTCGTGCAGCTGCCCTTCGATAAGTGCCAGCACCATATCAGCACCATCGACTCGCAGCCCTCCTCCACCAGCGGAGGTATCGTGGTTTTCGTCAGCGGCAGCTTGGCATTGCCTGGGGAGGAGCATCAGCTGAGGTTTGGTCAGGTCACGTCTCTCTCTCTCTCTCTCACTCTCTCTCATCTCCTACGCATTTCTTCAATGGTCTTGACGAGCCTCGGTTGAGTGAAGAAGTTTGCTTTCGACGCCTCGCTTCTGCAGATGTTCCACTTGATTCCATCGACTGGAGGAAGCTTTTTCGTGCAGAACGACATGTTTCGCCTGAACTATGGCTGAAACCTTTGCCATCTGAATGTGCATCTTCTGTGAAGCTAACACTGATTTAATGGACGTCCATCAATTCATCTTTCTCTCTGAAATATTAAGAACAATTTATGGAAGTTCGTTGCACACGAATGGGCTTAATGCGGTCGACTGGCCCCGACATACATATGATGACCTTAGTATAAAACCTTGCAGGTGCTGTGGAAATAAAGTCTTGGGCTTACTGTAGCCAAAAGTATGGGCCAACCCAACAATTACTTGTTCTTGATCTTTTTTTTTTCCTGTTATTTTTTTTATTTCGTTGGAATATTACTTTTTATATCATATAGTTAAAGACGAAGAACAACCTATATGGGCTTCAATACATAATACATTCAAAAGCTGTTAAGGGGCACTGAATACTCAATTCAATGGGAGAGACGGTCAAATTTAAGCTTTGACAATCCCATTCGCGGTTTATTTAGGTATCTATAATAGTGAACCACCCGAAGATATGATAAAAGAGAGAGCAAGGCCTCGCCCTCCTTGATAAGTGCTTCTACATCCCACGGTACATAATCTAAACTTAAGCACTGCACTTAAATTGTCTGACTCCAGCTATTAGAACTAAACTTACTCTCTCCTTTCTCATTCCCTCACTAACTTCATCCCTTCCACAATGGCTAGGGTTCTGGCATGGTGTGGGAATTTTTTAGTCATTTGATTGTATTGGATTCAAAACCACAATGGTCTTACAAGACCTCGAAAGCCGCAGAAATATTGATCTACCAAATGATGTAGTTGGTTGTTATTGGGTATTTAATGTGACTCGCTTGCTTAAATGACCCTTGGAATCCGCCATATCACTTAATAAATTAATTTTGTAAGTGACTCTTAATATGTCTAGCACTGTTCTTGAACTTATACTTTTAGAGCCCAAGCACGAAGTCGACTTTAGTTTCTCAACATATGGAATAATTATCGAGCCATAAACCTTAAGATGTAATTGACATGGTTGGCCACTAATGTCAGATAAAGGTAAGGAAAGGGCGTGTTTTATAATATTGGGTCGATTCATATTGCTCTTTTTCCAAATAGGAGTAGAATTTGATCAAATGTATGTGCCCGGACCCTTTTTTTGATAAGAGTAAGGGAATAATCGAACCATGAGTTGCGGAGCTTAAAGAAGTGCATGTTCAGACTCAGTTCTATGATGGAGGAGATGACGCAGTAAGCCTCAGTTTTGTCCAGGGTTTATTGACTTTTTAGTCATTGGACTGAATTGTTTGTGAGTTAAATAAGGCTGTCAATTCGTGTTCAAGTGTCAAATGCCGGTTATAGATTCATTCCAATTTGTTCGTAATTGCAAAACATGAAATCCAATTTTGTTGAACATACGAAAAATTTGATGTGCTTTTGAATTTATATATATCCATTTTCTTAAATTATGGTTGTTAATTTCGACACAAGAAGATACAACTTGATATGTTTGTTAATGATGAACTTCAAAATTCGGAGTTGAGGCTAATCACTGAAATCGTTGTAATTGGATTTGAGATCTCGAGTGGGAAATGGATGGCAGTATTTCTAGAGGAATTGTCCTCTCTATATCTATGGGCATGAGTTTTATGACCGAATCATGCAAATCTTTTTATGTGCATGTTTCATGGCCATGTCGTCTTTTCTACTTCTTCTGAACAGCCTTGTAATCGGTGGAACTAATTACAAATATGGATATCATCCGTAACCATGTTGCATGGGTTTATTAACTAATCGAAACCCATAAAGAGAACGAAGTCTTTCTATACTAAGCTACTAAATTAGCCATGCCATGAAACTTGTGGAAAATGGTAGGTTCATAAAAAAATTCCAACAAGTTATAGAATAGACAAAAGGATCAACCGAGGATTTAGATGCGTGGCCACAATTCGAGAGCTATTTCCAATCAATCTATTTTGAGGACATGAAAGCATGTCACTCATTAAAAAAAAAAAATGCAATGATTAATGGAGAGAGAGGGTCGACGTGTTCACATCCATCATTAGGTTTAGACATAATTGCCAATGACAATGTGAAATGCCAAGCGATGCACATTGATTGATACCCTGCTTAGCGTCTAATGCATGCTTGTCCAGCAATTAAACCCTTGATTAAACTTGTACAATGCAGAATTTGCTGAGCCCAACTTCCACCTAGAGAAACAATCAATGAGGAAATTGACTCTTATACTAACCTCGGCTTGGGGAATAAGTACTCCACCAATGATTGACCATAGTTTTGAAAATCTAATCCATCCCTCCTTTCATTAAAACTGTCCCCAGGAGAGTATCTAGACTGTGACGTGTGTACCATGGAACGTACCAACGTAATATCATCCACTCAATTAAAGGAATGTTATCTCCTTCTATGCCCGCCCTGTCTAGCGCCCGCCACCTATAATCATGTGTCAGAAAAATTACTCAATTGATTCTAAATTTGTTGTATGGATTTCAAATCGATCCTAAACTTTTTGATTTTGTCAAATATTAAACAGTTGCGTGAAATTGTAATATAATTTTTCTGGTCAACTTTTGTTGGATAACTCTAATATGACAGTCTAATCGCTAGAAGACTTATGACCATGTCAATAATTTCAGAATTGACTAGACGGCTCCTCCATTGGACAAAAGGTGCAGACACCATCACCGCCTTCACCAGGGCCCAGCACCAGCCGTCCACACTGACGACCACCAGCACGCTTTGTCTTCTCTATCGATTCTCACTTCCGTAGCTGCGTCCTTGAACACCCCGTCTGCACTATCTTCCCAGACTCTGTCCTCTGTCTCTTTCTTTCTCACCACCTGCACTCCAACCTCCCGTTTTTATGCCTCGTCGTTGTGACCTCGAAGCAAGATCGATCCTAGATGGCCGACCTTAATTTAAGGTCAACAAAACTAAACCAATTAAAGTTTTAAGAACCCAAATCGAGACACGGTGCGAGGTTTATTGCCATCACTATCATCAACGTCGAAGAGAGAGAGAGAGAGAGAGATGTGTGTTTGGATTGGTGATTAGGCAAGTTGGAAAATCAGCGATGAATGTATACATGAGACAGGTATCGAGCCGTGTTTTGAATGAACAAGAAAAATGAAAACTTGAGAATGGCGATAGGCCTCTCCTTCTCCGATGACACCCTTGATCGGAAGGTGACGTCGACATGTTATACGAATACCATGTAGGCATGTCAATTCTAGCATATTTCATCAAATAACACGAGCATGGAAAGAAAAATATCACGCATATACTAATGCCATTGCGAAATAGAATTAATGATTTAGTCCCACTCAACTCGGAAGGCTTCTGTGCCCTGCAATTGAAGCCAATCGTACGGAATAGTAATGAATATTGGAAGGATTATTTTCTCAGTAGCTGCGTATCTATGTCCATATCCACATATATGTTCAATCTAGTGAAATTA
Organism: Eucalyptus polyanthemos subsp. polyanthemos; assembly: GCA_017140185.1. Lineage (NCBI taxonomy): Eukaryota > Viridiplantae > Streptophyta > Magnoliopsida > Myrtales > Myrtaceae > Eucalyptus > Eucalyptus polyanthemos. The sequence goes on from CM029460.1 coordinate 13,657,691, forward strand.
TTAGACAAGAAAGTATAGGGGAAAAGTATTAAAAAGGTTGTCATAAATATTTTGCATTTGTACAAATTGAGTCAATCCGGTCAAAATCACCAATATGGACGTCAACCATCTTGGTTGCACGGCCTACACTGGCATAAATAAAATTTAATAATTGGATTGTTAAAAGTATATATATTTTTTTTCAATTTTATTTTCCTTTCTTCACATTTTTTTTTGGGGGCTTGGGGGCTACAAACCCTCTCTTGCATTGGGCAAGGGCCGTCTAGGCATTACGGCCTTGCCTAGTATAGGCAAGGGTCGGCCAACAACCCTGGCTAGCCCTCTAGCCAAAAAAAAAAAAAAAAAAAGAAATGAAAAGAAAAAAAACCAAAAATATTATAAAATCCAAAATATTATTTATAAATTTTGATGTTAACATCAACCATGCCATATAAGAGGGAAAAGTACAAGTTTTTAATATATTGTATTGGTATTAATTCAGTTATAAATCTTTCAATTGGATTAATTTAGTCCTAGGTCTTTTCGCATAGATACCAATTAAGTCTATTGAGCCAATTTACACTAGAAATTACTGACATAGACATCGATCGTCCTTATAACATAGCTAATGCTAATATTAACATTTTTAAATATTTTTTCCATTTTTAAATTATTTTGAAAAATTTAGCTGAGGACCAATGAGGACGTTGTGGCCCTCACCAACCACAACTAGGGTTAATCTCCCAAAAACTAGCTAGGGTTGCCCTTGTGCCCAAGCCACAAGGGTCGAGCCCTCACCAAATCCCACGAGGGTCGCCTTCACCCAAGCCGCAAGGGTCATGCCCTCGCTAGATCTTGCGAGGGCCATGATGCCCTCACGGCCACGGTTAGTATCATCTACAAGGCAAAGGAGAAAGAGCAAAAAAAAAAAAAAAAAAAGAAAAATAATTTTTTTAATAAAATAATATAAATATCGAAAAAATATAAAAATACTTTAAAATGTCCACGTCAATGACTGCCCCGTCACAGAAGATAATAAACATCCACATCAACAACTACTTTGGTCTAAATTAGCTAGATTAATTGAATTAGTATCAATTAAAAAATGTTTATAACTAAATTGATTCAATAAAAAAATTTAGAATTGAATTGATATCAGTACAATATGTTTATTTTATTTTTTATTTATACTTTTCTCCCATGTAGGATAGCCACTATTCATGTTAGTAATTTCCAACTAAAATCTGCCGAATAAACTCAGTTGACACAAATACGAAAAAGGTTAAGATCAAATTGGTATAATTAAAATATTTGTAATTGAATTGATACAAATACTTTATGTTTATGATATTTTTCATAATTTTCCCAAAATATGGTCATCATAACGCAATTAGGGTCATTTCTCGATGGGACTTCAACTGCAGATCGTACGACGTAAAGTCATCCAACTTTCTTGACCTTTGATATGAGTAGGCATCAATCTCCTTAGTCGGTCTTGCGACCTAGCAAAGACTAGATCTATTCGTAATCAATTTCAGACAGATAATGAATGACAAATTATGAACAAGGTCATTTTGAAAAATAACATACAAAGAAGCATAATCACAAAGTGTACCCTGCGAGTTCTCAAATTACAAAACAACCCTTCATCACAAATTGAGGTCCCAAAAATACCATATATGGGTATCAAAATTATTCTCTAGGGTCCACAGATCCAATACTTTGTGCGATTCATTAGATAAATAATATCCGCCCCATGTGACCTGCCTCAAATAGGATATGTTCTTGGTACGTTATTTCACGATCGGTTATACAAACAATGTTCTTCCTTTTTGTGTACTTCTATTGGAGGTTGGAGAGAATGGGAGATCCTTTGCACCATTTATTAAATTCAAGGTTGCTCATTGGGCGACCGAGAGATTGCCACATTAGGTAGTGGTAGTCAGCGAGATGTGGATTGTGTTCCACCAAAAGAAACAACACCTCCAAACGTGCTAGCAACCATCTTTGCCTATATAATATAATATATAATGGAAAAAAAATCGGATACAACTAAGCATTTCTAAGCTAGAAAAAGGGGGAAAATAATATCCTTCACACGACTAAACGCACCATCGAGGTCGTAGTAGAGATCCCCCGGAGAAGTCGCAAGAACTTCAGTGCATTGGATCTTGAAATTCTATGCTCAGAAGCATTGCACAAAAAGAAGTCATAGTTGGAAGGATGAAATTTTTTATTTGCTTTCGAAACATGACACCTTTATCTATACGAATTGATCAATGTGTGTGAGTGTAATGAATTTTCTTTATAATAACTTTCAATATGGCGATCGAATGGATAAACACGCGGCGCTCCTAAAGCGTCTAAAAGTCTCTTCTTTGACCATCCTTTGGTGCTCTATCATTGCAGAGCTTACAAAGCTATTTAAATAGCGTATTCTGAGAAGTCCATAATTACAGATATGTAGTTTAATGATAGCGCGCTTCAATAGATAAAATGCGGTATGAGCAAGTTTTCTCAACTGCAAAGCCCTCTTTTCTCTTACATAACATCATGCAATCAATGTGGGATCCGAAGTGAAGACACTAACAACGAGGACATCGATACATGTATCAACCCATAATTTTTTAAAACCAAAAACAGAGAATTCAAGTAGAGAATAGTTCACCAATTACATAGTTGACGTAGCATCCAAATTAATGTACGCATTAGCGTGAGCACAGGAATGGGATGGAATTGACTGATTATGGGTGATTATGTTGTCAATTCCTAAAATTTGGAACTGGTAATAATTGATCTGGTTTTCGATTCTAGATGTGGACCATCCAGACCAGATTGATAGTTTTTTCTTTTTCTTTTTTTATTGCCAAAAGGCAGGAGAAGAAAACAAAAACAACTTTCATAGACGCTCTTGCACCCTACAAGAATGTTCCATTCCCCGCAAGAGTTCAAAAACAGTGTTCTTTTCAATCCCTTATCCAATTCCAATGTTCTATTCCCTATCAAGGAATAGGATGGAAAGAAGAAGAGGAAGAAATCGGGCCAGTTCCAAGACCAAGTGGGTTGGTTCCTGATTCCACAAATTGAAAGCCGACCCTTCTAGTTAGAGGTGTTAGGAACTGAACCGAAAATCGAATTGAATCAAAAATTGAACCGAACTTCGGTTGGGTTCGGTTTTTGGTTCAGTTCTCATTAAAAATCAATATTTTTTTATTGGTTTGGTTTTTATTGGTTAATCGAACTGAACCGAACCACAAACCGATAAAATCAAAATTCTCTCCCGAGTCCTGTCTCCTCTCTCTCTCTCTCTCTCTCTCTCTCGTGAGGCTTTAGGCTAGCTCCGATTCTTAGCTTTCACTGCTCAAACAGGCATGCTTCCTTCTTCGACCCTCTCTCTTCTTCCCCCCACCAACTCTCTCTCTCTCTCTCTCTCTCTCTCTCTCTCTCTCTCTCTCTCTCGCCACCAGCTGCTCAAATCATTACTTTGCTTTAGATTTGCCCAGGTTCTTGCTCTTCGAGTCACGAACCCCTGTTGTTGTTGTTACTTCAATTGATCCGATCTGAGTGATCGCACTGCGATTCCATTGAGGATGGCCATGGCGAAGGTGGCGTGATTGCAGGGGATGCCGGTCAAAGAGAACGGCGCAAAGCTGGAGGAAGGGCTCACCGTCTTCAAGTCCGATAAGTTCGACGCCAATCTTTGGGGGATTTTTGTGAATTTTCATTAAAAAAAAAAGAAGAAAAAACCTAAAACTAAAAGCTAAAAGCTAAAAACCAAAAATCAAAAAACTAAACCGAACCAAAATTTCAGTTCGGTTCGAGTCTTATTTGGTTCGGTTCGGAAGTTTTTTTAAAAAACCGAACCGAACCGAACTATTGACATCCCTATTTCTACTCTATTTTCAAAGTAGGAACTAGCCCAACATAAAACAGATCACCCCTGGTATGCATCAACATATATGCATGATTTATTTTCCTTTTTTTTTTCACCATGTTAAAGTATCCTAATCGCTTGTCTAAGGGGTTCATATGCTCTTTATTTACATGTATTCTCTCTCGACTTATTAACTTAAATTTTGATCCAACATTCTAACATTGTATCAAAGCCAGATTTTGTCCCAGTTTATTTTGCATGTGCAACGCACCCATTGCTCAAATTTCACATATCATTCCTAACATACTTTACACAAGAGATCAAGTGTTAAAAGTATCTCACATCATTTGTGTAAGAGGTTTATATTATTATTTTTATACATGTGATTTCCCTCTTCTTATTAGTTTAAAATTTTGAGTTGGATATTCTAACATACCAACAATACCAACAAGTGCACCAAATTAATTTATTGTAACACTCTATATAATCTCTCACACAAAAGTATAAATAATCTAAGTATCCTATCACCTTCTACCGTGAGAGTTTAGACATAGCAATAAACAAGCAATACCCACATTCCAAAAGAATGATAAATCCAAGTTGCATTTCTATTAGTCACAGTTCAATATACTCTTATAATCATGTGGCCGGCACGAAAGAATTGAAAATGGCTGCCGAGACAGAGTATATTCTGTCATCAAATCTTTATTAAAATAGCATCGGCATATATGGTTGGACTTCAATATCTTTTGGTAAGCTCTCTCTTAATTTTTTTTCCCTAAAAATAAATTTTCAACTACGATTTTCTGGAATTTGCTGTTGACATATGAAACTTCAAAGCTATAGGAAGCAAAAGCTGGCAATAAGACCTATTAAACAATAATGCCCTATCATCCTAGGAACAAATATAAAAATGTTTGACCCTCTAATTAATTTCTTTCAAAGGAAGAATATTGAGGAATTCATGACAAATGGACGATCAAAATTTTATCAACTAAGAATCATCTCTTAATTCTCTCTTTGCCTTTTGCATGACTAATCAACCAAACTTCTATCTACCCTGAGTCAACTGCAATAATCGCAATTTGGATTGCGTTGATGATAGCTTGTTCGAGCTTTCGGATTATCTCAATTTATACACCTTCGAATTAACAATTGATTGTCCTTCTTTCTTACTCTTACCCTTATCTTTTTCCTCCTTAAGTTGTTATTCACTAAATCAATTTCACCTTATTGTCCATATATGGACCGTGATTTCATTAAGGTATCCATAGATCATATATATTACGAAGCTTTCTAATGAGAGAATTAGATTGAAAACATAAAAATAATCCAAAATTATAGAAGAAATAAGTAAAGCGCAAATGTTGTATTACCTAAGTTTTTGTGACCTCTTATCGGATAGTTCAAATATGCAGAATAATCAAGGATTTGTACACTTATCGAAGAAATTATTTTCTATTCACAACTTGAAAATCTACCTTTTTTGGTCAACAAACTAAAAATCCCTTCTATCATTCGTTAATACCCTAGCTATCAAAATCTTCCCCATTTTTCATCTCACAAAATAATTAAAGATTTCAAAATTTTCCATTTCAATTTTCTTATTCCACATTTACCACCCTTATAGTGTCATGGTGCGACCAAAATTGGCATGTATGAATATAATAAGAGCATATAATTATATAGGGCACAAACCACGATAGACCCTAAATTATGCCTATTATGACACATTTATTATAATTTTTTTATAACACTAAAAAACTCAAATTTGTACATGCGTGATACATTTATCCTCCGTCAAATTCTAACAATAAGAATAATTCAAAATTGGTTTATATAAACACTAGAAAGCAAATAGTATTGGCATGATAACCATGCAACTTAAGTGAAATAAAAATGATGTTATTTTGATTAAAAAATCATTTGATGAAACATCAATGAAAGGTAAATATGTCACATAGGCATAAATTTTGATTTTTTATGTCATAAAAAAATATTATGATAAATATGTCATAGTAAGCATAGTTTGGGATTTTTGATGTGATAAAAAAATTCAATAGAAATGTGTCATAATGAACACAATTTGAAGTTTTTTTGTGGCTTTTTCCTAATTATATACATATTTAAGAAAATGTGGTCGCATTGGTAATATGGGCTTAAATATATGCTATAAATTTCGTACACATATAAAAAAAAATGGACCAAAAAACATACAATTGCAAACTCCGATGGGCCGTTGACTGTTCCAACATTCAGACACGGAACAGCATCGGCCTCCGCACTTCCTCGATGAATCTTCGTCAGTTAGCAGCGCGGCTTTCCAAGGTAGTTCATTAAAGGGTTAATACCCTAAAAAACCCCAAACCTGGTACACTTGTGACAAATTTACCCCAAACTATTTTTTTGACCACCAAAAACCCCAAACCGGTACATATGTGACAGATCTACCCTCCGTTAGCTTCCGTTAGCTTCCGTTCGATTTTTCCGTTAATTTTTTGACGTGGTTGCTTTGGCGACGTGGCAAATATGTGGAAATTCATAAGTTTAATACCATTAAAAACCTCAAACTGGTATATTTATGACAAATTTACCCCAAACTCGGTATATTTATGACAAATTTACCCCAAGTTGGTATATTTACGACAAATTTACTCTAAATTAATTTTTTCAATCATAAAAAATCTAAATTGGTACACGTGCGGCACATTTACCCTCTTTCAATTTTCCCAAATTTGACTGAGTTGTGATGTCCAATCAATTTTATTTTCCAGATTACTCTAACATTGCCTCCGTATCATTAATACTTGATTTTTTTCTTTTATTTGGGAAAATTGAAAGAGGGTAAATGTGTCGCACGTGTATCAATTTAGGTTTTTTATGATCGAAAAATTAATTTAGAGTAAATTTGTCGTAAATATACCAACTTGGGGTAAATTTGTCATAAATATACCGGTTTGGGGTAAATTTGTCATAAATATACCAGTTTGGGGTTTTTAATGGTATTAAACTTATGAATTTCCACATGGATTGCCACGTCAATCACGTCAGCAAAATTAACGGAAAAATCGAACGGAAGCTAACGGAGGGTAGATTTGTCACATATGTACCGGTTGGGGTTTTTGGTGGTCAAAAAATAGTTTGGGGTAAATTTGTCACGGGTATACCGGTTTGGGGTTTTTTTAGAGGGTATTAACCCTTCATTAAATTGCTTAAAAGCATCAATGATAAAAAAAAAAATAATAATAATAAGAAAAAACAAACAAACGAATCTCCTTTTTTGTGCTAGAACAAAAACACACTTGATTCTAAGACATTCTCATCATGGCAAAACAGATCAATTTCATTTGCTAACTAAATTTGCCATTCATGTACTTATCTTGATCTTCATAGAAAATACATAAATAATATATACTATTTATAATGTTAAGCAATTAAACAAAAATCTTTTTAATAAGTGGCAAATGTCACTCATAAAATATGAATGAAAATAACAAATATATCTTTTCAACAATTTCAACATAAAAAAAAAGAAGATGTGATAAACTAATGATCGAGCATACCAACAACAGCTTGCAATCATGGAAACGAAATTCCGAGGATGAGAACGTAATTATAATTGAAGTTCTTACGTTATTGTTTTAAATTTGCATTTAGCCATGATTTTCTTTTTGTTGGCCCTGGATTTAGCATTGAGTTAAAGATGTGACGATTACTCTTTTGCAATTTTTGGTACATACAAACTAGCATTTTCTTAATGACAACAAAAGATTCTAACCAGAGCCTCTATCATCTATTAGGTAACCATATAAAAGATAACAAGATTTTCCATATTTGACTTTTCCTATGATATGGTAATTAATTATTTTGATGTTGAGACTTACTTGAAAATTTGAGACATGACACTAGTAAAAGCAACAATAATGATCCTCCAAGTTCGAGGACAAATCAAGAATTTTTGTAAGAAATACACTCCGTCCTCTCTCTCCCCGAACAAGCAAGGCACCTCCCCTGTATTTTAATGTCTGACTGACCTTTCCATCAATTCCTTCCTTCTACGCCTTGACAGCCTTCCTTCTTCGCCCCTCGTTTGGGAAGGTTTTCATGCTCACCCACCTTGTCCTCTGTTCCTCTTAGACCCTTTCTCTCTCACTCTCCCTCTCTGTCTGTCTCTGTCTCTCTGTCTCTCTCTCTCTCTGTCTCCAATTTCTTTTTCTTTTTTTCTTTTGAAGAAGGCAAGAAGAAAGGAAACATGATCCAATATCCTCGTCATCTTCTCAATCTTGCATCGCCTTAACATCTTTCTTCTTCTTTGTTTTGTGGGTGGCCTTTTTCTGGGTCAATCTTCGTTGCATGCCTGCCCTGCGTTCTTCGGCATTTACAGAGAGGCTGTGCATTAGTCCTTTGTTTTTCCATGAAAAACACTGGTTAAGAACAATGGAAAATGAAGCCTTTTGGCGATGGTCGAAGGAGCTGTGGACAAACTCGCATCTTTGCTGAACCTTGGCCCTCTTTTTTTAAGGTAAAGCTTTAATTTATGTGCCAGTCGTTTCATGATTGTGTTCTTGTCCTCTTAAACATGGCATCTGAACATTTTCCCAAATTAGGTCCCATGTGGGAGATTCAGTAATAATCTGAGTTAATGAAGTAGCTGGAACATTCGAGGAAAACAAAATGCAGATTTGCTAATTTCATCTTTGACGGAATATCTCTGTTTTGCTTTGCTTTTTTCCTTTTCCAATTCGGTGACAGGGAGAGTAACTGTCTGAGGTTGGTCAGAGATAAATTAGTCTCACCTTCGGTGTCCGTTTTCTTCCTTACTACTGCTGCATTGGGGCTTGCTTTGCTTGTTGCGTCTCCGATGGCAACCAAGATGAAAGGAATCTACAAAGGCTTCAAATACATCTCCCAAATATTTGGTAAAATAATCACATATTTTTCCCTAATGGGTTTTCTTCTTCTTCTTCTTCTTTTTTCTCGGGTCCCTCTCTCAAAAAGTGATGTTTTTGAGCTCACGTTGATGATGCATGATTCTATTTTGTTTGGATTCTTCTGGGACTGCTTCCATGGTGGTGATCTGCTTCTGTTCTGTTGCAGTTGTGAAGGAGAGGGATATGGAAATTGGGTACCCGACAGATGTTAAACACGTGGCACACATCGGGTGGGATGGTCCGTCTGGGAGTGGACCCAGTTGGGTGAGTAAAATGATAGAAAGATGGAAGAGGCGTTCATTTCACTTTCCAGCTCCTGGGTCCTTTTTCATTCTTCCGTCGTGTAATCTTTTCAAAATAATATGAGAGGAGAACGCTTTTCTCGTTGTTTATTCAAACAGAATTTCTTGGTTATGGTGATTGATTCTCGTTTATGCTGTTATTGTTGATGCAGATGAATGAATTCGAGAATGCACCTGATTTTTCCACTTCCCTTGGTACCATTGGCGATCCTGGTGACTCCACCTCTGTGGCTCGTTCCACGTGGTCCTCTCAAGGTCTGTTCCTAGAATTATCCCGCGTTTTCTTGTCTCTACAAGTGTTTCGCTGAAAAAAAGAAAAACATGAAACATTATGGCATGTGGGAAGTAATTGAAATCTAAGGAGTTTTATGCCGAGATTTTCTTTTCTCTCGTACGTATGTCTAGGTCTATTTGTTTCAGTCATGTGGAGGTTCATAAACAGACAAGGATGAGGAGGGCTGCTTTCTTTCACGGGTCACATAGCTGTGCCAGATGCATTCTCTAGGGCCTGTGTGTGTTAGTTCCTGTAGCTTATTTTGTTATGTTATGGGCAAAAAGTTCTCAAGATTCTTTGCCTCCAAGTGCAACAGTTTGGCTCTTCTGTCACGAGAGCATCCTTCCTTTATCAAGGGGAATCTGCTTCCTCTTGGCCCTGGACATGTCTTTTGATTTTGGTGGTCCACGGGTTCACCATGTGCTTGTACATGATAGACAGTTCTTTAATATATATACATGGGGTTTAACATGGAAGTTAAGTCATTTTTCATTTGCCCTAAAATCATGGTGAAATCATTGTATGTAGCATACGCATTTAAGTAGTTCAAGTAAGAGACCTCCACAGAACACATCAGAGCAAGTGCATTGAAACCAATCTTCTTTGACTAAGGTTAATTGGCATCAGCTTTAAAGTGAACTGCTCATGACTGCGTAGAATATGGAAATGAATTAACTACGATGCTGATCCACCGATCTTTACATTCCATGAGTAGCACTTTTGTGCACAACCCACCCTTTCAAATAGCAGCACCAACCACATGACTTGCGGTTGCAAACTTCTCGTTTGCTTTTGACTTCCCACCTTGTGTATAACTTTTGTGTCTCAAAGATTACATAGGAAGCAGAAGTTAATTCTGTGTGTATGCAATCACCCTACTGCTAGACGCTCTAGATTTCTTATGTTTCAGTAGTTGATTAATAGATGAAGTGAGGCATTAGCTCTTATTGGTGGACTTCAATGCTTGAACTGAACATTGTCTTGATGTAAGCATGAACTTTTCCCTTGTAAAGGCTTATTAAAAATCATTGCAGTTAAAAATTACGCCATTCTACATCTCACAAACTGATAAACATCTATTTCCAGTTATGATAGGAAAAATAGCAGCTAAAATATGTCCTAGTTCCTGTTAAAGAAACTCGTTATGGAAGATATCTGCAAGGTCTGCGGATGTTCAAAAAGAAATTGCTGAATCTCTCTGATTCTTTAATGTCATAAGCACTCGTAGTGTGGCACATCCTATCACATCTTCTGAAGTAAAGTGATGACTAATTTGCTACTGAACAGCCTTTTTCATTTTGTTTCAGGTTTCACATAAGTTTCTCAATTTCTACATTTTCCACCTTTTGCTGACGCCCTTTGTTTCTTTTGGTAGATTTTGAGCAAATCTTGGGACAGCAATCGACATCTGAGATGTTCAGAGAAAATCTGCCGACAGATCTTCCGAATATCCCCAAGAAGCAAAAGAGGAAAAAGAGCAAGTCGACTTCATCCCCAAAGTCTTCATCATCGTCAAGATCCTCTCGAGCAGCAAAGTCAAAGGCTTCATTCTAGAAAAGGATAAAACACTGAATCTACAACACTAGACCTAGTGGGCTATAACATGACAGAGGAAAGAACGACAATGCCCACTGATGTGCATAGGAGAACTTGCTTGTTTGCTTTTTCTGAAGATGTCTTCGATGAACAAGAAAATGTAGAAAGTCGACAAGTTTGTGTACATTTGAACTTGACTGTTCTTTTCAATTTTACAGGGATGTCGAAAAATAGGTGAGAGTGGAGTTTGGGGGAGAGGGAGGACAAGGGAAAAGGACATGACTGAGTTCACTGACAACAGTGATTTAAGGAAGTTTGCGGTTGTTTATTTACATTAAATTTTTTTTTTCTTTTCTGTTCTCAACATTGTTGACAGATTGATTATTCAGTTATGCTGGTGAAAGGTTCTGCAATTGAAGTTATTGGCTTTGTCAATGGGTTGTGATCAGGTGGATCAACTGATCCTGCATCGTCACTCAAAATTCATCTGGGTCTGATTTTTTGAGCATTCAGGAAACGCTTTCCAATGATGTGAGAGACTAATCCTGGAATGATGAAATCATCATATAATGCTTATGAATTTGGAACTTTACTTATAGCTGTTATGCTAGGAAGAACCTTACATATATTTCATGAACGATTCAGTGATTTAAGTAGTAGACCTTGATGGGGTGGTTCGGGGATTCAAGTTGGCAAAAGTGTCTTGTAGTACTTTTCAACTGCAAGAATGGAGGCCAACCGAGAGTGCGCACACAGTAAAAACACCACATCGGTGAGAACCAAAAAATAGAGATGGACCAGACCCCTGCCCTGCCAATTTATTGGTAGAGTAACATTCATGGGAGAAACTATTTCCTGAAAGCTTCAACACTCAAAACTAATCAAAGCCGTCGATCAATCGTTCAGGCGTCAAACGTGGTTCAATCTATGGGATCTACATCCATTGATAGAGCAATAACGAGAGTTGCGACACAGATGGCAACCACATTCGACTCTTAAGCTCAGAGAATTCTCTACAGACTTTGATCTAATCTCACAAAGAGCTTTTCCAAAACCCTCCAAGACGATTAACCGCCCTAATCTCTTTGTTAGATTTGACGAAACATGATGAGGAGAACGGAAACAACCATATATACTTACAGAGACATTGAGGAAGCCCTTAAGTCGGAACTCGGTCTAATTGTTAATAAGCGCTCGCTGTGTGGACTGGCCAACCACCCCTGTCCAACCTAGCCGAGCTCCCAAACGAGTTAGCGGTGCCACCGGCGGGCCCTGAACCTTCTTGTCCTGGCCACTAGACGCTATCCAGGGTTCTTTCCGATCCCTTCAGGCGTTCGCTTCTAATCCCTACTCCGTTGATTTTGTATTTCAATTTTCAAGCATTGCAAGTGCCTACTCAAGTTGGGTGTTCAGCGTTCACCAAGTGGGCCAAAACTCAACACAAGAGGGAGGGCGCATTCCACATGCCTATTTAAGTTGAGTTGGCTGTTCACCAGTTGGGTCCAAACTTAACACAGAGCATTTCACTTTCCATGTAGTACGGGTCAATTTTTATTTTTTTTATTTATCGAGAGAGAGAGGCAATATTTTCCTTCTATCTCTAATCGAAAAAAATCGTATCTCTAATCTGTAAATTATAGGTTATGGAGATTGCCTGTGAGTAAGCTTAACTAAATTCAAAATGTGGGCGTGTCCATAATGAAAATGAGTAATGTAACTATTCGTATGGAAATTACTTTGATTGCCTTCGTAATTGAGTGGGTCGAATCTTTTTCTGTAAAGGATAAGATGAATGGCATGGACAAAAGTGGCAAGTTTGTGACCGGCATGGGCCAAACTATAATAATTAATTATTATTTTTTATCCAAAAAATGGCATGGACTAGGGGTGAGCAGCGGTCTAGGGGTGACCCTAGACCGACCTTGACCGGCCCAACCCCGCCGGTCTTGGTCCGGTTCCCAAGGGGACTGGTCGGTCCTCGGTCTCGAATTCCAGGACCAACATCAAGTGCGGGTTGGTCCTCGGTCCCTAAGTTTTAGGTCGGTCCAACCCCGAACCAACCCTATATTTTATATTATATTATGTATAATTCTTTTATATATTCAAACCTAAGTAAAATGTCTGTTATATTATATTATATTGAAATGTTCTATCAATAATACTAATAGTAATTTCAATTAAAAACTTTTGTTGAGTATTAATTATATGTCGTTTGTTTTGTTTTTAGGTGTTTAGAAGTTCAAGTGAATTAACAAGATGTGAAGTTATATATTCATGATTTATATTAACTATTTTGAACTTTTTATAGTTTAATTGTATTTTATTAATAAATTTCAGCTGCACTTTGCTTTTCAATTCGCGTCAAATGGTAGAAGTTTGTGAAGAGTAGAATAGTATTGTAGTTGCTACGGTGATTTGCTAGTCAAGTGGTGTGAAGCTCATTTTTTGGTTAAATAGACTCTACATGATCAAATGCGGGAAAATGCTTTTGCATATGTTATTATGAATATTAAAGATAGATGATTACGAGAACTTTCTATCTTGTCCCATATCTCGATGAGCGGTTAGCAAGTACGAAATTTCTATCGTGTCATCTTAAAATTGCTAAATATGTATTGGTATTTATAATTTAGTTGCATAATGTCGCATTGTCAATGGATGTGTAATTTGAATTTGTAGGTTTGCTTTTTTAGGGAGTATAAAAAATAAGACGAAAAAAATTATCAATCGGTCCCGGGTTGACCCTGGAACATGACCGAACCCATTGGGTCGGTCCGGTCCTTGGTCCCAGGCTCAATAGGGTCGGTCCTCGGTCCTAAAAATTGAGGACCGACACTGTACGGGTTGGTCCTAGGGTTATGGGGTGGCTCGGACCAACCCGGACCATGCTCACCCCTAGCATGGACAAAAAAACTTTATGATGATCGGTCACTTATTAATTTCGTTGAATAAAATATGTTTATTTGTGGGATCTTTCGTGGAAAGAGGCATCAATTCTCACTTGGAACACATTTTTGCCTTGACTAAAAAGTGTCCCATCAAAAGGCATTGCACTCGAGGGACAATGTCGGTCTCACTTTTTTCTTGTCACATAATAATACACTACCCTTGTGCGAGAGTAATATCAGCCAAATGTGGCATCTTGATTCGAAAAACATCCCATCAAATAGTATTGCGTTTTACACCAAGGACAATGTTGCTCTCACTTTTTCCGTGTTGCATAAAAATGCTTTCAAGTGTCCGATCAAAAGGCATTGCATTTTACACGAGGGATAATGTTGCTCTCACTTTTTCCGTGTCGCATAAAAATGCACTACCCTTGCGCGAAGTAATATCAATCACATGTGACATCTTGATTGTGACGGTGATGTACAATTGACTAATTCAGGCATGTGCGATTGAAGATGTTACTCACTAATATAGGAAAAGCAATTCAATTCCACGCCTCTCTAAGTCTTTGATGGTGGTTGTTCTTGAATAGAAGATGATTACTGCTAGCTTTGAAGTCCATCAAAACATGGCACCTTCAAGAATTTGCTCATGAGCCTATCAATTTCCTCAACATGGTGCGTGCATGCAAATCGTGAAATCAAGATCAAACTGACCCCAAAAAAGTCATTCGTATTTCCAAACAATTTGTATCCCACTCGTCAATAATATTGTCTGTTTTGGGCTATAGGACTCACCTGACCCGTGCCCTCACAGTTGTGTCATTTGGGTTTCCCCTTATTTAGCACATTACTTCATTGTCCCTAAGTAATGTGAGATTCGGTTCATTCTTGCCACTTTCATTATCCTCAAGGCAGAGCCACACTCTCATCCCTCGCAAGACTAGGTCGTCACACATGCATAGTGAAGGGACTTGGACATAGAGGTAAATTCATAAAGTTTTCATTTTTAATGATGGAAAACATAAGGTGAATGATGGATTTCCCTTCACTTATGTCAAACTAAATTTATCTCCTTATATTCAATGGTGAAAAGGGAAGGAATGATTTTGACTTCACTGGGTGGATGAGAAATTTGTTTTTTCTGCACCCTACATTGATCACTCCTTAATATGGTAGTTTCTTTTTTAACATAGCTAACTAACTACTCATGCCAATAGTGAAGCATGCACATGAGATAAGAAACAAAGAAAAGTTGTGCATGTGCATCATGTGTAAAAAGCAAAAAAAAAAAAAAAAAAAAACATCTTGAAAGAAACGTCGTTTAGGTTGAGACGAGCTCAAAAAGTGGTCACAACCCATAAACTTAAACTAATTAGGACGTGAGATTGACGTTAAAATGTTTGCCATTAAGAGCAAAGGGCCATGCCAAACCACCATTGTTTTGTCGTTAAGCTCGAAGGACAAGGGCCGTAAATATTGATGTCGAATTTCTACAAAAGTAATACTCAAAGGTGATGAGATTCCTAAATGGTATCTCCAAGTAAATTTCTTATGCATACCAAATCCCCCATTTGTTATAGGACTTGAGGTATCAAAGAAAAGCTTTTGTAACCACATAAGAGGATCAATATCCGAATAATGCTATATTTTGAATTTATGGTAATTGCTGTACAAACGCCTCATCTTATTAGAGATAACCAAAATAATTATAGATATGCTGGACGGACATCAAACCTAGCCGAGCTCCCAAATCAATTAGTAGTACTACCGGCGGGCCCCAGACCTTTCATGTCAGAGTTACTAGACACCATACGGGGTGTCTTTTCAGTCCCTTCAAGCGTTTTCTTCACATTCGTACTCCTTGTCTTTGTATTTCAAGCCTTCCAACTACCTATGCGGATTCTCATTTGGACAATCCTTTCTTTTTCTCTCGCATCTATGCGAGCTCTCTCTCTACCCCATGGTAGTGTTTCCCCCTTCTTCACAATCCCTAATCCCTTGTCCCTGTGTTTCGATCGCGATTTCAGATCCCTCCCCCAGTGATCTCTTCCCCCTCGAACCCTAAAAGAGTAAAAAAAAAAAAAAAAGAATGAAGCTATCTCCGATGAAGTGGAAGCCTTGCGATCCCATCAGGCAGGAGAAAATGGATTAAAAAGCATCCCTCAGGTGAAGCGCCGATTCACTGATCTCAGTCCCGGTCTTCGCAAAATCTCCACAAATCTGTGAGTCTTTGAGTCTTGTCTTGTCTGGGTGAGGAAACCGCGGAGGTAGAGCCAAACTTGAAGTCGGGTGGAATCGTGAATGTTGATCGATTGAGCATCACAAAAACAGTTGATAGTTAGTAACAATGGAGAGTAAAGAAGAAAATGAGTTGAGAATGGCCGCATTATGTAAAAGCCTAGGGTACCTGTGGTCTGAGGAAGATGTAGTTGAAGTGTCTGATGAAATACCTCATCAGAAAAAGGAGGAATGCAGGCGTACTCTATTCGGCAAATTATTTTCCAAACCAAATGTGAACTATCCTGCATTTATAAATACAATGACAAAAGCATGGAAGGTAGAAGGAGTCATCTGCTCGTAGAAGGAACCGGGGCTATTCACTTTCGTATTTTCAACGGAGGAGGAAAAACAGCGAATCTTAAGGAACTCACCTTGGTCATATTCAACTAACCTGCTCGTGCTGTAGCAATGTCTTCCCGAAGTCCCCAAGCATTGTTATGAATTCTCTAAGGCAGCCTTCTGGGTGCGTATTGGAGGAGTCCCCCCTGGTTGGAGAATAGAAAAAGTTTACAATGACCCGGGGAAAAGGCTGGGAAAGGTAATCGAAGTTCAACTAGACACAACAACTCATGTTCAGAATAGAGGAGGTCGAGTTAGAGTTGAGATTGACTTGACATTACCGCTGAAAGCAGGAGCTGTTCTGGATATTGGTAACAAATGCCTCTGGGTGGAGTTTAAATATGAGCGTCTCCCACACTTCTGCTTCTCCTGTGGAAGGATCGGACACTATGCTACTGACTGTCTTGAAATTCCATACGCAACATCACCCTGGGCGTTGAACAAGAAAGGGTCATATGGACCCTGGTTAAAGGCTGAAACCAGTGACCACAGCCCCTACTGGGATGCTTTCTACGGCAAATTAGAGGAGTTAGTAGTGGAAGAAACTCTACCTGTTCCGTCATCTGAACCAAGGGAAGGGAAATCCTTTGAGCAAGAACCAACTACTGATATGTGACTTATAGTATGTAGTAAGAAGCGACCAGAAAGCTGTTCAGAACAGATGACACATCCAGCAAAAGTTCCTACAGCAGGAGAAGACAGAGATCAAGGAAAATAGGTTATAAGCCTTGAAACTCAAAATCCACTGTTATTGAAAATTGGTAAAAGTAGTAAGAAGACAATGAAAGTTCAGAAAGCAAAAAAACAGAAATGCATGCCAGAAATATCATCTCTCATCCCAGATGATGTCGATCTAATGGAGACCCCAGTGAATCTGATACAGGAAGGACAAAATTGGGCTTTGGTGGCTAGCCCTAATAAGCCACCACAAAAGCCATGAAAATTGTGAGTTGGAATTGTCAGGGGCTGGGTACCCCCCTGACAATTCAGGAATTAAGAGCTTTGATAGCTCTCAAAAGGCCCAATTTACTTTTTCTTATGGAGACGAAAAATATAGCTACTAGGGTGGAAAAAATTTGTAAAAAGCTCCAGTTCCAGCAACGATACTTAGTGGAGCCAACAGAATAGCGGGGGATTGGCAATTATGTGGCAAGAGGAAATCGCCTAAAGGTGCAACACAGTTCTTAACACTTCATTGATGTACAGTGCATCGATCCAGAAAGTAAGCAGAAAATGCAGATTACCTTTATACACGCATCCACTGATTTTGGAGAGAGGATGGCATTTTGGCAACTACTAGGAACCCTTAAACCCTCAGCTTCCACTCCCTGGATCTGCATGGGAGATTTCAATGAGATACTATATATATGGGAGAAATTTGGGAAAAAGGAGGCAGATAACCGAAGAATCGCAGCTTTCAGAAACATGATTAATGATTTATCCCTGATGGATGTCGAGAGCCATGGATGTGCATTCACATGGGCTAATAAAAGGGAGGGGGCCGAGCTGGTTAAAAAGCGACTTGATCGAGTACTTTGTAATCTAGAGTGGCGAATCACCTTTCATGAAGCAGAAGTACAAGCCCTTCCTGCTATCGGATCAGACCACAGTCCCCTAATTCTTCGACTGTATCCTAAAGTACAGGAAAGAAAGAAACAGTTTAAATTGGAAACTTTCTAGACCGAACATGTAGAATATCAGGAAGTTATCAAGCAAGCCTGGGAAGATAAATCAACTCAACAATCTCTATTTCCAGAGAAGTTAGGGAGGGCATCAAAAGAATTAATGAAGTGGAGCAAAGAAAAGTTTGCAAACGCCTATATACAGATCAAAGAGCTTAATCAAGCTTTACAAACAATCACGAATCAAAAAAATCAGCACACAAGCAGACAGAAAGTGCAGCAGATTATCAGCCAAATAGCCACATTGAGAAAACAGGAAGAACAATTTTGGGGAATGAGGTCACGAATCAAATGGCTACATTGGGGAGACCAAAACACCATATTTTTTCATGCCACGACAATCCAAAGGAGACAAAAAAATCTAATTACAATGCTACAATTAGAAGATCAAAGCTGGTGCAGAGAACCAACAAGGATACAGCAACACATCAAAGCTTTCTATGAGAATCTATATAGCTCTGATGGTCCCCGACACTACCAACCGATCCTAGACCAATGTCCCTCACCAATAACAGAGAGGATCAATGAAGAACTAGTGGCTATACCTCTATGGGAAGAAATTAAGGAAGTAGTTTTCAATTGGGAGCTCTCAAGGCTCCAGCCCCGGATGGCTTTAATGGTGTTTTCTATCAACAATCATGGGAAACTATAAAGACCGACTGTTGCGGCTTGTACGAGTTTTTCGAGACTAGTGTTCTTGACCACGAGACTTAACCAAACACATATCGTGTTGATCCCAAAAGTCAAAAACCCCGAAACAATAAGCCAATACGACCCATTAGCCCGTGTAACTTCAGCTACAAAGTCATCTAAAAAATATTAGCAAACGAGACTCAAAAATGGCTGCCACTTATCATTGAACCGGAAAGCGAGGAGCTTTCGTCTCGGGGAGGCAAATCCAGGACAATATCTTCATAGTCCAGGAAGTTCTGCATCAGCTACGCATAACCAAAAAGAAGACAAAACATCAGGCGATTGTGAAGCTTGATATGCAGAAAGCATACGATCGAATAGAATGGGATTTTGTGAGAGATCTAATGTTGCATATGGGCTTTGATGTAAAATGGGTCTCCCTAATTATGCAATGCATAACAACAGTCTCTTTTAGCTTAAAGATCAATGGCAAACCAACCTCTCTCTTCCATCCTTCGAGGGGACTCAGACAAGGGGATCCACTCTCACCCTATATCTTCATCCTCATATCCAATGTCTTAACCTGGATGATGAAGAAAGCATTAGCAGAAGGCACACTCAAAGGCATACAGGTAAATAAACATTGTCCTAAACTATCACATTTGCTGTTCGCCATGATGTTATATGTTTTCTAGATGGAACCATTACGTAATGCCGAACCTTCACCTCATACTAAACCAATATCTTTGCTATGCTACGGGACAAGCCATTAATTTGAATAAATCGGGGTTTATTTCGGTGGGCACTTGTCCGAAGTCTTGAAACACAATTTGGCGATGGAATTGAGAGTCCCTATTCTACAGAAAACAGGAAAATACCTGGGCATACCGACTGAGTGGGGCCAATCCAAAAAAGAGATGTTTTCGTGGATCCTGGCCAGAGTAAACTCTAAGTTAGCAGGATGGAAAGAAAAAATGATTACAAAGGCAGGCAAGGAGGTGCTAATCAAAAGTGTCGTGCAATCCCTACCTACCTATGCCATGTCCATATTCAAGCTGCCAGTATCGATCTGTCGAACTATAGAACAACGTATTGCGTCTTTTTGGTGGCAGAATGGTGATGCTAAAAGAGGCCTACATTGGAAAAGCTGGGAAATGTTAAAAACTCGAAAAGATGCAAGGGGCATGGGGTTTAAGGATCTGATTACCTTTAACCGAGCCATGTTAGGCAAACAGGCCTGGCGATTAGCTTCCTCCCCTCTAGCCCTATGGAGCAGAGTGTTGAAAGGGATTTATTTTCCCAATGGAGATATCTGGCATGCTTCTAAGGGAAGTTGACCATCATGGGGATGGCAAAGTCTCCTGCTGGGCCGCGACACTATAAAGAACAAGATGAAATGGTCAGTAGGGGACGGGACATCTATTCGCATAAAAGAAGATAGGTGGCTGTCACAAGGAGTAATTGGTGGGGCAGTAAACCAAACTGAGCCTAAAATTGTGTCTGAACTGATCAATCCAGAATCAAATGACTGGAACCAGCAACTTATATACCAACTTTATGAAGAAAAATTTACAAACGAGATCATCGCCATTCCCCTTACCCAGCAACCACAGAAAGATATGATTATATGGATAGGGAACAATTCAAGACAATATTCGGTCAAGAGCGGCTATAATGAAGCAAGAAAATCCACCAGCAATACAGATCAGAATCGGCCCTCTTGCTCTTTCCAACCACCATGCACCTTATGAACACAAATGTGGAGTCTCGATGTGCCCCCAAAAATTCGCTCCTTCCTCTGGAGTATCTGCCAGAACGCCATCCCGACGAAGGAAAACCTATTCATAAGGAAAATCGTTAGTGACCCCCGATGCCTGATCTGCTGTTCGAGTACAGAAACAACAGAACATTTGTTGTTCTTTTGTAAGTGGACAAAGAAAGTCTAGCAAGACCCAATTTTTGCAACGATCAGGCCAAATAATAGCCTCAAACGCACGGATCAGTGGCTTACAAGTGCCTTTCGAAGAGACAGGAACTCACCCGAGCGAGAGCTAATCAGTCTGGTTCTGTGGAACATCTGGAAGGCGAGAAACAACCGTATCTTTCGTGCGCAGGAACCCCGACCAGCAGATCTGCTGCTTACAGCACAGGAACAACAGTACTCATTCAGCAAGAGCACATCAAACAGAAGTGAGCGATCTCCCAATCGAAGCAAACCTGGTCCGTGGAGGCCTCCGGAAGGGCAAAATCTGAAGATGAACGTAGATGCATCGTGGCGACCCGGCGATTTTCTCTGCTCTATCGCCGGAGTGGTACGCGACGCGGATGGTAGGGTTATCGAAGGTTTTGCGGCCACAGCTAGGGTTTCCTCCGCAAGTGAAGCGGAAACTCAAGCACTCTTACACGGGATTTCGTATATGCACGAACTCAACTCCAAACACGTGCGGGACTTCGGAAGCCGAATAGGAAGGTGTTTCATTGAAAGCGATTGTTCTGCGGCGGTAGAAATGGTTATGGGCCGGGCCGATCCTCCATGGGATCTAAAAGAAATCGTTCAGAGATGCAAGAATGGGCTTCAGCAGGACAACAATATTATGGTGATCTATAGTCCACGCCAAACAAACGCAGCGGCAGATTGGATAGCACGGCATCATCGACTAAATGACCTTCCTCGTAATTGGGTCTCTTCTCCCCCTGGCCCCTTATGGAATATTTTATGCGTAGATCTCTCACCTTCGGTGGTTTGTAAGACTCCTATTTAATCAAGTAATAGTCACTCCTATGTTGACCAAAAAAAAAAAAAACTACCTATGCGAGTTAACATAAGAGGTAATATTTTTTATTTTTTATTTATAGAGGGAGAGGCAATATTTTCCTTTCATCTGTGCTTGAAAAGGGGCAATATTTTCCTTCTATCTCTGACCGAAAAAAAAAATCATATCTCTACTAGGTAAATTATAAGTGATGGAGGTTGCCCGCAAGTAAGCTCAATTAAATTCAAAATATGGACATGTCTGTAATGAAAATGAGTAATGTAACTATTCGTAAGGTAATTACATTGATTGCCTTTGCGATTGAGTTTGTCAAATCTTTTTCTGTAAAGATTAAAATGAATGGCATGGACAAAAATACTTAAGTATGTTGATTAGTCGTTTACTAATTTCGAGACATTTATTTGTGGGATTTTTCGTGAAAAGAGGAATTGATTCTCACTCGGAAAATAATTTTGCCTTGACTTGCAAGTGTCCCATCAAAAGGCACTACGTTTTACACGAGGGACAATATCGCTCTCACTATTTCCGTGTCACATAAAAATGCACTAATCTCACTATTTCCGTGTCACATGTGGCATCTTGATTGTGATGATGGCGTCTAATTGATCGATTCGGGCATGCGCTAGAAGATGTTACTAACTAATATAGGAGAAGCGATTCAATTCCACGCACCTCTATGTCTTTGATGGTCATTCTCGATTAGAAGGTGATTACTGCCAATTGGAAGTCCATCGAAACATGGCGCCTTCAAGAATTCGCTCATGAGCCTGTCGATTTCCCCAACATGGTGCGTGCATGCAAATCGTCCGACTTGTATCATTGATACTAATAGGAGCTGAACCATTATGGCAAGGAAAAGTTTGATTTAGAGGGAGAAGAAGAGGCAAAAACTGGAACAAAAATATGAAGTCAATATCAAAAAGACCCAAAAAAAGTCATTCATATTTTCAAATAGTTTGTACCCCACTTGTCAATGATATTGTCCGCTTTGAGTTATAAGACTCACTTACCATGTGCCCTTACAATTTTGTCATTTGGGTTTCGCTCAAAAAAGGTTTCCTTATATAGCACATTACCTCACCATTCCCAAATGATATGGGATTCGGTTCATTCCTACCCCCTTCACCACCATCTTTGAGGCGGAGCCACACTCTTGTCCCTCACAAGACCGGGTCATTACATGTGCACAGTGAAAGGCCACAAACACAAAGGTAAAATCAGAAAGTTTTCATTTTCAGACGGAAAGCAAACGGTGGATTATGATTTTGATTTCATTAGCTGGATGAGAAATTTGTTTTTTCCGCACCCTATATCGATCACTCCTTGATATGGTATTTCTTTTTTAAAATTGGTAACTAACTACTCATATCAACAGCAAAACACACACATAAGATAAGAAACAAAGAAAAGTTGCGCATCATGTGTAAAAAGAAAAAAAAATCATCTTGAAAGAAACCTCATTCAGGTTGAGATAAGCTTAAAAAGTGGTGACAGCCCAGAAACTTAAACCAATTAGGACATGAGATTGAAATTAAAATGTTTGCCATTAAGAGCAAAGGGCCATGCCAAACCACCATTGTTTTATCGTTAAGCTCGAAGGACAAGGGCCGTAAACAATGATGTCAAATTTCTATAGAGGTAAAACTCAAAAGTGATGAGATTCTGAGATGGTATCTCCAAGTAAATTTCCTATACAAACCGAACCTCCCATTTGATATAGGACTTGAGGAATCAAAGAAAAGTTTCTGTGACCACACAAGAGTTAGAAATTATACATACCGATGAATTTTCGGATAATGCTATATTTAGAAATCATGGTGATTGTAGTATAGGCACCCCATCTTGTTTAGCATAATCAAAATAATTATAGATATTCTGGATCAATGTCCAACCCGCAGATCTCCCAAATCAATTAGTAATGCCACCGGCGGGCTTGTCAGAGCTACTGGACGCTACCCACGGGGTCTTTTCAGTCCCTTCAAGTGTTTGCTTCTCATCCCTACTCCATGTCTTTGTATTTCAAGCCTTCAAAGTGCCTATGCAAGTTGGGTGTTCACCCAGGGGGCCAAAACCTACCATAAGAGGAAGGGAGGGAGCATTCCACATGCCTATTCAAGTTGTGGATATTGCCCACAAGTAGGTTCGACTAAATTTAAATTCAGGCATGTCCTTTGATGTAGCTTATCAATCAGAACACCGGTAGAAGAAAATTCACTTCAATCAAGAACGAAGAAAAAAACGACCCTCGTGAAAATGAGTAATATAATCACTCATATGAAAACTACTTAGAGAGCCTTTGCGATAAAAAAAATTTTTCGTTTTTATCTTTGTAAAAGTTAAGATGAGTGGCCCGGACAGAACTTGTAACTGCCACTTATTATATTTATTAAATAGATGTTTATTCATGAGGTTTTTCATAGAAAGAGATGTTTGTGCCCCAACTTTTAAGTGGCATCAAAGGGCACCACATTTTTCGTGAGAAAGAGGAGTGATTCAAGAAGGTGCCGTGTTTTGTGCGTCGCATAAAGACGCCCTTACTTTCGTACGAGAAAATTCTGGCCATCCCGCAAATATCTGTCGGAATGTGCGCATGTGGATTGCTGGTCGTGATGATGATATTTTTATTGGTCAGAATGGTGAGGTAGAATTGATCGGTTTAATTACGAGTTGTTGGAGACGTTTGTTATATGATTTGTTATATTACCTTGAAAAAATCAATTTATGACTAATTATTCTCGTGAGTGATGAAAACATCTTTTATTCATTCATTTTTATAAGTGACACGAGTGATTATTTTTTGAAAAAATATTTTTCAAATCTTAAGTTTCCCATGAAAGAAACACCCAATAAATCTTGATGATTGTTCTCAAATTAAGGTGATTCATATTAGCTCGGAAGTCCATCAAAACAATGGCGCTTTGGCGCCTCCGAGAATTCACTGGTGAGCCTCTCAATTTCCCTATCATGGTGCATCCACGTGCAAATCGTGAGGTCAAAATCAAATTGAACCTAGAAATCGTTCCTATTTCCAAATGGCCACGAAAGGGCAAAAGCAAGATCAATCAACGCACGCGTTTAATATTTTTCCAACCAGTATTTGGGTCAATGACTCCCAACACGACAGTGATGGCCCACGCTACTCATTCTTTTTCTTTTTCTTTTTTGGGTCGGCCACGCTACTCATTCGGACGGTGAAAGTGGGCACGAACGCAGTTTTCATTTTGGATTGACGAATTTACCAATGACCCTTCGCTTTTACTAGTATCAAACTAAATTCATCTCTTTATATTCGATGGCGAACAGGATAGGAATAATTTCGACTTTACACGGACATGTGAGAAAATTTTCCATATTTCATATTAATCACATAATTTAACATATTTTCACTTTAATCCCAAATCTGCCAGCATGTCCAAAACTGCCACAAATTTCTTCAAAATTATTGACATTGGGGCCAATCATCGGTCCATTATCAGAACTTGCATCTTCTCACCATCCCTACTTTTGTATCGAATAAGAACAACCTCATAATATTACTAATCTTGAGGGAGGCACGTGGTGATTTTTGGACACCTTGGCAGATTTGAGAGTTAGACTGAAAGTTGAAAATTTAAGAAAAAAGAAGAAGGTTCTAACATAATCGAGATTGGACATAGAGTCAGGGGTTTTCTTTAGAGAACTAACCCATTTTTTTTTTTTACACGAGTAACTAATTATTTATACCAATGACGAAGCATTGCATTTGGAATGAGAAACAAATAAGAGTTGCACGTCAAGTGTGAAAAGGAAAATGAAAAGATTGATGTAGAAAGAAATGTGAATCCAGGTTAAGACGAGCTTGACAAGTCGGGACGGATGAACCCCACGAGCCCAAATCGATCAGGACGTGAGACGGAAAGCTTGCCATTAACACCAAAGGGGCCATGCCCAATCACCAATGTTTTGTCGTTGAGCTCGACAAACGAGCGTCGAAAAAAACGATCATGTCAGGACTTCTACAAAGGTACTATTCAAAGTGATGAGATTCCGATAGCCACACATTTGTGATAAGACTCAAGATATAAAAAAAAAAAAAAATCTTTTGTGATTGCATAATAGTAACTTCCGTTGGACACACATGGTAGTGTCATAATTTTTTTTACTGGATTATTTAAGTAATATAGCTTTTATTAAAATATTTAAATAATAAATCATGCTTTTATATAACAGTTTAAGTTTTTACAACAGTTGATAACGATCTCATCAAATCTCACATAATATTAGAGTAATTCAAATATTCTAGACTCCTAGTTGCTTCCCCCAATCGAATATTTTCACACTTTAAATTAAAGCCAAAGTTTAACCTATATGTAAGGGGGAGTGCTATAATATTCAAATAATAAATCACGCATTCATTTAAAAATAATCACCACAACTGCCGTGCTTATAAAAATTATAGAACTCAACTAATTAATTGAAAAGTTATATAATAACGAAATTATGAACAAGGCTATATTAAGTGATTATAGTGATTGTAGTATTGACGTGGAAAGTAAGAAGAGGACGTCTTCGTTTGTGGCTAAGAATCTCAGTTGATGGGATTTTCAAATGTGGATCAATTATAGGTACGCAAGACCTGAGCAGGTCTTTAAACTGCTCACATGATTTCTTGGGAGGGGTTTCCCTAAAACCCCTTCCCATAGGGTTCTCCGCCACAACCCAAACCCTCAAAAGCAAGGGAGGGCAAGGATCCCACCCTGGATCCCGCGATGCCTCATCCCTGTGAAATACCGGGTTAAAGTACAGGAAATGAAGTGGGGGAAGCATTCTTTTAGTTAGGAAAACGTGGCATTTCTTTTTTTCTTTTCTACGGGCTATTGTTTCTTTTTTGGCACCTCACTTATTTTGTTGAATTATGTCTTGAATTTGAGCACTTATAAAATACGATTGACTCTTTAAAGCTGCACATAGGAAAAAATAATTATTAAAAAAAAAAAAAAATTCTTTTCCTTTGGAGTGAAGCTGCCGAAGCCCTTGCACGTGAAGATTGGTTAATTGGTGGAGCCCAAGGTCAAATCTGAGCACGCGCACACATGTATTTCACGTGTGGATTTTTCTTACCCGATCAAGAAACGAAAAGAAGCGTCTGTACGTAAAAACAAAATAGGTGGGCCCAAGTTATAGTTTTGACATTTTGGGCACACATATATACATTCTTTTCCTGCGTGCGTGGACGGTGGAAAAATCCTACGAAGCCGCACGTCCAACGATATTTGAAGAGATACGCAAAGTTATACGCACGCTGACCAAATACAAACACCGGAGTTCCTAATTTTGGTGTATGTAAAGCGTTTTGTTTAAAGCTTGAACGCACGATAATTTTGTGCCGTGAATTTATGTCCAAGTGAGTTATTTATTTATAAACACTTTGGGTTTATAGTTAAATCTAGATGTGGGAAATACTTGAACGTTTGAACGATTGTAAACTCTGATTCTCCGATTATAGCGAATTATTTGTTGCTGACTTTCTCCGTGGACATATGTACCGATACTCAGATCAAACCACATAAATTCATGGTGTCCTTATTATTTATCGTTTATTTCTTTGGCGATTTCTAACTTTTTTTGTTTATTAGTACTGTCAACCTCACCTGAGATGTGCTGATGACAATGAAACAATCGTTCAACTCGTTTAAAGCATGCGCGGCTTCTTCATGGTACCGACCAATTCTAAACCACAAGCTGAGGTTGTCTTTGAAAGAGACCGTGACGCCATTCGTGTATAAACACCCGTTCGATATCCTCAGGGAACCACATCGCTCGTTTGCATAATAGCTCTCGGCTGCTTACTTTCCGATCCTCAAATCCATTCTCCACTCAATGACTTCGAGCATCAAATCCGATCTCTTTCTCACCAACAAATTGTCATTTGCTCGTAATGAGCGATCGTTCTCTAGCATGAAACGAGCTGTAGGTAACAACTTGGCGGCTGCTAGCGCCGTGAAAAGTGGGTCGAAACGTTTGCATGTGGAAATGGCGCTGCGCGAAAGAAAAATCGATGAGGTTGAGAGAAGAGAGAGCAGTGGCAAGTTTGGGATTTATGGAGGGAAGTTTGTGCCTGAGACGTTGATTAGTTGCTTGGGCAATCTTGAAGCTGAGTTCAACTTTGTTCTACATGATGCTGAATTTCAGGTTTGTGAGGAGGGATTTCTCACATAAAAAAAAAAATGATATGCTAAATTATTGGTTTCATAATCAGCGCTATTTATTCCTCTTTAACTCCAACTTACACCTTCCTCTTCTAGGACGAAATAAGAAACATTCTTTTCTACTGTTTCCCTGCCCCGTTTTCCTTTTTCCATCTTTTTCAGACGTGGGCTACCACTATGGAAGAGAAATTGTTGGGTGTCTGATCATGTGTATGAACTTGACACATATACTTTCCAAACTGTGATTGACAAAATTGTAGGCGGAGCTGGCCATAGCTCTAAGGGACTACGTCGGAAGGGAGACGCCTTTGTACTTCGCAGAGCGGCTCACCAACTATTACAAGAACGAGAACGGAGAAGGGCCGGACATTTACCTGAAGAGAGAGGATCTCAACCACTGCGGCGCACACAAGATGAACAATGCCATCGCGCAGGCGATGATTGCCAAGCGCATGGGCCGGCAAAGGGTGGTAGCGGCGACAGGAGCAGGCCAGCATGGCGTAGCGACCGCCGCCGCGTGTGCTAAGCTGTCTCTGGATTGCACCATCTTCATGGGTTCTGAAGATATGGAGAAGCAAGCTTCTAATGTGTTCTTAATCAAGCTACTAGGTGCTCAGGTTAGCATACTCTCGCATGAACCGGTGTCGTAAAGCGATATCAGCTTTTGCACATAAAAGAGAGGGATTTCCATTCCAGATGCAACTTGCATAAAGCTGCATCTGCACAAGTTTGTTCTAGCAAAGTTTGTTATTGCTGAAAGTGAGCAAGAGAAACCTCCAGTGAAACATACAAAACATTTCAAATGAACATTGGCTAGACCCCCATCAATTTCCCACCAACATCATCAAACCAATGAGCTGGAAGTCTCATCTAGTTCGAATCTTGCAGGTGACCAAAGTGGAAGGGAGCTTCAAGGATGCCAGCTCAGAGGCCATAAGGCAATGGGTGAACGACTTGGAAGTGAGCTATTACCTGACAGGGACGGTGGTGGGTCCACACCCATGCCCGAGCATGGTGAGGGAGTTCCAATCCATCATCGGGAGGGAGACGAGGAGGCAGGCGATGGAGCGGTGGGGAGGGCGGCCAGACGTGGTGGTGGCATGCATCGGGAGTGGCTCCAATGCACTGGGGATCTTCCATGAGTTCGTTGGTGATGAGGGGGTGAGGCTGGTCGGTGTGGAGGCGGCTGGGTTTGGCCTTGACTCAGGGAGGCATGCGGCCACTCTGGCCGCAGGCCATGTTGGGGTCTACCATGGAGCCATGAGCTACTTGTTGCAGGACCAGGAAGGCCAAGTTCTTGGTGCTCACTCCGTTGGCGTCGGGTAAAGATCGCTCTCTATTTCAACTTCTACACAGGATGCGCGTTTGATTTGATTTTGAGAAATGCCTTTAAGAAAATATAAAAGCCTTTGGGCTACAAGGGTTTTCCAACAAGTAAGTAGTGTTTAATAAGTTTTAATTTTAATGTGTATTGAAAAATAATTTTGACTTAAATGGCGATTGGCAAAATCACACTTTAGAAAGCCTTTTTGACTTTAAAAAAAAAAAACTCAAAACCAGCAAGGACCCGACAGCCGGTAAGCCAAATCTGGCCCTAGTAGCCTCGCTAGGGTTGCACAACCTAGATGTTGAACGAGAGCAAAGTTTGAAGGAGGAAAATTTATATTTACATTCTGGAAATGCAATATTCCAAATTTCTCAAGACCTCCTTTAAAGTAAAGGCCTTTGGAGAGTTTTTGAGATATAATTGCATTTCTCCAAAGCTACCCAAAATTTTTTCCAAGCATCATTTGTATTTGCCTAAGGGATCTTAGAGTTTTGCAAATGTTGAACAAAACCATGATCGTTCGTATATCGACTGTGATTACCAGGCTACAATATCCAGGAGTGGGTCCAGAGCTGAGCTTCCTCAAAGACACGGGACGAGCAGAATTCCATACCGTCATTGACGAAGAAGCCCTGAACGGTAAACGATTCGACCCCACACCCCATTCCTTACGAAGCCACGATTACAAAAATCGATCCTGATTAATTCATGTGACATGTTGTTTTTGGTTGCAGCATACCAATTGCTATCAAGATTGGAAGGCATAATCCCAGCAATGGAGGCTGCTCATGCACTGGCGTATTTGGAGAAACTCTGCCCGACCCTCCCCGATTCTACAAAGGTTGTGGTGAATTGCAGTGGACGAGGAGATAAAGACGCGCCTCTGTTCTTTCAACACCGACCAGCCCTCGACGCATACATCTAGCAATATGTATAGAAAGTATAAAAATGTAACATTATGATCTCTTTGTCAATGTCATAGCCTATAAGATTTGGAGAGCACCTGACCGAAGTATCTCATAATTTCCATTATATAACTTAGATCCCAAATGAATGGTGCCGTTTAATCTAAGTTTTCCGAAGGTGTTAAGCGAAATCAACACCAAAAATTTACAATCGCATTGAAGGGACAACCACATGCTTCGCGTGTTGACACCCGAATTTTTGTAACTTAGAATTTTTTTTTAATTTATTAATAATTTTATTACATTTTTCTTTCTCTTTTTCTTCTCCATCCTTTAACCAGTCGCTGACCTTGGCCATGGCCAGCCAACCACCGACGAGGGACCCCCCCCCCCCCAGCCTCACCTTGCCTCAGAGAGGCTTGGCCTCACCCTGGCCGAGGTGACCTCACTCAACCACCGTGACACCAGCCTCGCCCACCCAGTCGACCCCAACCTCACGGTGGTCAGGTGAGGTCGAGCTTGTCTTGGCTGGGTGAGGCGCAACCTCACCAAATCTAGGCTAGGTCAAGCCTCGCTAGTGGCTGGTGACCAATCAGGGGAAGAAAAAAGGAAGAGAAAAAGAAAGAGAAAAGAAAGACTTATTTCTTGAGTTGTTCTTGAGAAATAATTTTGTTTTTGTTTTTGTTTTTTGTTTCTGCTACCAATCTATTCCGGGAACAAATGTTCCCAGGAATAAAAATATTACCAAATACATTTCTATTCTATTTCTATTCTCGAAAACAAATTAATAGAAATAAGTGTTCCTCACAGTGTTATCAAACAACACCTAAATATGATGCGAATTCCAGCAGAACGTCGCATCGTGTGGTGGCATCATGGAGGACTAATTTTGTTTAAAGATTTTTTTCTACAGATACGAGAAATTAATTTATTTTGTTTGGTAATATCATTTTCTGTTTCCAAACTCGATAAACGCCCGAGTCCGGGGTACACTCGGGGCGATGAAAGATAAGTACGTTAGATTTATTTTCGGTAAAATGAAGCAACACAGAATAAGCTAATTGTGGAATTTATTAGGTTTTGAAGTTTAAGCCGGGGTTTTGGACAGGTGATTCCCCTTAATGATGGCGGGGTGGGGTCGGAGGGTAAGGAAAAGGAGTGGATAGAAAAATTATCCAAATTGGGAATTGAATATCCATGACGTCTTTTAAAGTTACAAATTATAACTTTAGTACATGATCGATAGCATGGGGTAATAGAATTTGTGATTATATTTTGAAATGGTAAGTACCAAGATGTATTTAGTTTGATATGACTTTTAGAAAATTGGCAAAATTACAGAAAAGTTTTATCGAATTCATAAAAGGTGACTTCGAGATTTAGGTGCTGTTTGGTAACGTTCCTTGAAACACGTGTTTATGTTCTTTTGTTTCCCATAACATAAATAAAATAAAAACGTGTTTGGTAACTTTTTTGTTCATGGAAATAAATTGTTCCCAAAAACAAATTTAGAACGAAAACAAGAAACAAAAACAAAATCATTTTTTGTTCCTGACAACAACTCAAGAAACAAGAAATAAGTTGTTTTTTTTATTATTTTATTTTCTTAATTTTCTTTCTTTATCTTCCTCTCTTCTTCCCACAACCGGTTGTTAGCCTCGGCAATGTCAACAACTGGCCAGACAAGGTCGCCAGCCCTCAATGAGATCACCCCAAGCTCGCCCGCCATCGAAGGGACCCTCCCAACTGCTCGTTGTGGCGCGGCAAAGCTGAGCCTCACCCAGCCCCAAGGTGAGGCCAAGCCTCACTTGGCCATGGTGAGGCTTGACCTCACCCGACCATCGCAAGATCGGCATCGCCTAAGTGGGTGAGGCTGACCTTGTGGTGGCCAGTCGAGGTCGAGCCTCGTTGAGCCACGATTACGAGAACCCCGCCTGGCAACCGACCATGGCCAGGCCGGCAACCCACTAGAGGAAGGAGAAGAAAATGAAAAAAAAATGTAATAAAATTAGTAATAAATTAAAAGAAATTTCAAATAACAAAATATTTATGATAGTACCAAACGTATTTTTCTTTCGATGACAGAAATTTTGTTTAGTTATCACATGCCTTTAAATACTCAAAAATTGTTCCAAAGAATAGAAATTTAAAAAATAAAATGTTTCTAAAAAGAAACTGTTCCTAGAAATAGAAACGTTACCAAACGCGTCCTTAATAAATCTTCACCCCTTTCTCCCTTGGCCTAACTTCTCATGTTCTTTATTAAACCAAAAGAGAAAAGGTTTAATAAAAGAGAAAAGGCTAGACGAGAGAGGGAGAGAGGGATGTTGGCAGAGGGAGTTTCGGCCATCAATGAGAAAAGAAGTTGCAGAGGGGGGACATTGGCCATTTAGGGGAGAGAGCTACTAGAGGAGGCGAGGAGAACGTCTAGCTGTGGAAAGAGGTGGAAAAAACTGAAAAGGGCTTCGTTCGTCGGGGGAGCAGAGAGAAGAGAACCCTCAATTCCCAAAAAAAAAGCCCTCTCTAAAAAAATTCTCTTTGAATTCAAGCAATCTCCACTAATTCTCTCTCATCTTCTCCATTGACCGAACTCCACTATGTCCAAAAACTCTATCTCTCTCTCGTCCTCCAAGCTGGACCGAGAATTTCATTTGGCAGAGAACATGGAGAGGCTCTTTTTGGATTCTTCAGCCACTACTCATTCTCTTTCTCTTTCCACCGATTCTCTCTGTCCAGGTTTTTCCATTGAGAATCTCTGGAGGAATCTTATGTTGTTGTTGTAATTGACTATTATTGTAATTACATGTTTTAATGGCTCAACATTAATGAGACGTCTCTTCAATTTGTAACTATTATGTCTCTTCAGGTCATGTCCTAATTGCTGCAGTTTTATGAATTTAATAATAATAATAATAATACTAATAATAATAATAATAATATGAACGTAACTGACATGACTCTTTAATTCATATTCTTTCAATTTTCAGCAAATGTTTCCCTTGTCTATAAATAGGCATGCTCCTTAGTTCAAAAAGTGGATATATACTCCTAAAAGTACTACTTCAGTTTTTTTCTGTACCCGTTCCCTAAGTGTGCTGATTTCAAGAAGTAATCGACAAAGTCCTACTTGTATAGTATTGATACAAACGGGTTTGAGGTGTTGTATCTTAGGAGGCATAATTTATGAAGCTACTTAGCACCATTAGTAGGAGCTAACGCCTTAGAAAGATTTGGTTAGTAGTACCTTATCTTGTTTTTTATCGCCTTCTTGGAAATATTATTTTTCTGATTACAAAAATAATGTTGCATAGTTTTCTCTAATACGTAATTATATTTTTCCAACAATCTTAAGGCGATTATTTTTTACTGTTTGTTGGGTTAATCAGAAAATTGAGATGGCTAAAAACAATAAGGTACCCCATGATGTCCATTAGGGGTGAGCAGCGGTCTAGGGTTGACCCTGGACCGGCCCGACCCTGCCGGTCCTAGTCCGGTTCCCTAAGGGACTGGGTCGGTCCTTGGTCCTGAAATTCCAGGACCAACACTGTGCGGGTTGGTCCTCGGTCCTAAGAGTTTTGGGTCGGTCCAACCCTGGACCAACCCCGTATATTATATTATATTATATTATATTATATTATATTATTTATAATTATTTTATATATTCAAACCTAAGTAAAATGTTTGTTATATTATATTATATTAAGATGTTCTATCAATAGCACTAATAATAATTTCAATTTAAAAATTTTGTTGAGTATTAATTATGTGTCGATTGTTTTGTTTTAAGGTGTTTAGAAAATCAAGTGAATTAGCAAGATGTGAATTTATAATTCATGGTTTATATTAAGTATTTTGAACTTTTTATGGTTTAATTGTATTTTACTAATGAATTTCAGCTGCATTTTGCTTTTCAATTGTGTCAAATCGTAGAAGTTTTTGAAGAGTAGAGTAGTACTATAGTTGCTACGGTGATTTTGGCGTGAAGCTCATTTTTTGGTTGCGTGAACTCTACATGATTAAATGCAGGAAAACGCTTTTGCATATGGTGTTATGAATATTAAAGATAGATTATTACAAGAACTTTCCATCTTATCTCATATCTCGATGAGCAATTAGCAAGTACGGAATTTTTATTATTGTGTCATCTTAAATTTGCTAAATTTGTATTGGTATTTATAGTTTAGTTGCATAACCGCATTGTCGATGGATGTGTAATTTGAATTTATAGGTTTGCTTTTTTAGGGAGTATAAAAAATAAGACGAAAAAAATTATCGATCGGTCCCGGGTTGACCCTGGAACCAGACCGAACCCATTGGGTCGGTTCGGTCCTTGGTCCCAGGCTCAATAGGGTCAGTCCTCGGTCCTAAAAATTTAGGACCGACACTGTACGGGTTGGTCCTAGGGTTAGGGGGTGGCCCAGACCAACCCGGACTGTCCATAATGTTTCTAGGGATGTTCCTATGGTCATTTCGACTAGTGAGGTTCAAACCACCTGGCTTGGTATTACAATAGCAAATGGTGCGAGCCTTTGGGCTAAAACCATTTATGATGGTATGGGTACAAGTCGCTTAACTGATATACTCGGGAATGTTTTTCAAAACAATACAAGCCAAATGGCACATGGTTTAATTCCTAGAGGGATGATTCAACAAGCTTTGCCTAATATGATGATACCAACACCGGTAATACTGAATGAGAAATCGGAGAAATTCACTAATGTGGGCTTTAAGCAATGGCAATAGAAGATATTCTTCTATCTAATCATGCTTAATCTAGTCAAGTACTTATTGAAGACGTGCCCGATAATTTTTCTAGATGAGCAAGATGTCACGACACTTGGGGCATCGAAGGCTCGGAAGTACGGGGACTTCATATGCCTAAACTGTATCCTTAACTGCTTAGCAAATTTCTTGTGTAATGTTTATTGCAACATTGAAATTGCTAAACAGTTATGGGAGTCCTTAGAAAAGAAATACAAAATTGAGGACTCTAGCATGGTAGATTCTAAATCAATCATGAACCAGATCGGGGAAGTGCAAATAATTTTGAATGACATATTTGCTGAGGGAATGTTACTTAGTAAATCATTTCAAGTGGTGGCTATTATTGAGAAACTACCTTTGGGCTAATTAGACTTCAAAAATTATTTGAAGCACAAACAAAAAGAGATAAGCCTTGAAGATCTCATTTTGCACCTCAGAATCAAGGAGGACAATAGGAGGAACGCAAACACTCTTATGGAGGCAAAGGCCAACACTATTGAGTTTTCCAATTCCAAGCAAGATGGGAAGAGAATGAAATCCTTTCAATGGAATGCAAGCAGAATGAACAGTCCTAGAAATTCCAAGGGAGATGCTATGTTCACAATAAGCTTGGCCACCAAGCTAAGGATTGCAAGAAATGCCCAAACGAAGGTAAAAGTGGTGGTGCAACCATGCATATGAATTTGATAGAGGATGAGAGGCTAATTGCTGTGGTGGTGTCTAAGGTACCCTTGGTATCGAATAATATTGATTGGTGGTTGAACACAAGTGCCACAAATCACATTTGTGTGGATGAACACATGTTCTCGTCTTATGATAAGGTTGAGAAAGAAGAAAAACTTTATACGGCTAACTTTACGTTAAAAATTATTGCCAAAAGAGGAAATGAGATCATGAAATTCACCTTTGGCAAGAAATCACCTTGCTAAATGTGTTGCATGTATTGCAGATTCGGAAGAATCAAATTTTTAGCCCCACACTTTTCAAGAAGGGTTTCAAAATAGTATTTCATAAGATAAATTTGTACTTTCCAAAGGAGGATGTATATGGGGAAATGTTACTTCTATAATGATCTGTTCAAAACCAATGTGGCTCTCATTGATGTAACCTAGAAATTTTTGTATTCAAAGACTATTAATAAAGAGAAGCCTTCAGTTTATATTGTTGGGTCTCATTACCTACGGCATAGTGGATTAAGACATGGAAGCTATGGTGCAATGAAGAAAATAACAAACTTGGGGCTAATTCAAAGGTTTGAGTTGGATGTCCATTACAAATGTAAGACTTACATTAAGGCTAAGTTTGCTAAGAAACCATTCAAATCGATTGAAAGATCAAGTGAACCTCTACAACTAATCTGTGGTGATCTATGTGATTTATAATTTGTAAAAAGTAGATGTGAAAAGAAGTACTTCATCACATTTATAGATGACCGTACTCAATTTTTCTATGTTTATCTATTAACTAGCAAAGATGAGGTTATGAGCATGTTTATCAAATATAAATTAAGGTCAAGAACCAACTTGATAAATGAATAAAATTGCTTAGATCTGATAAAGGAGGAGAATATAGTTCTTCAAATTTAAAGAAATTGTATGCTAGTTTATGGATAATTCTTCAAACGACTACATCGCATACTCCGCAGCAAAATGGATTGATGAATGGAAGAATGGAACTCTAAAGGTGATGGATAATGCCATGTTCCTAAGTTCGGGTTTATCTCAGAATTTGTGGGCAGAGTAGTTTTAATAGCAAACTATATTTTAAATAAAGTGCCTTAGAAGAGATGGGTAAGACTCCACATGATTAATAGAATGGAAAGCTGCCATCCTATAATTTGAAACCGTGGGGGTGCCTAGCCAAGATGGCGATTTCTCATCCAAAACAAACTCGATTGAGACCTAAAACAGTAAATAGCATATTCATTAGTTATGCTTATACTGGTGCATATATATTTTTGGTTCACAAATCTGAAAATGTGAAAACCTGTGCCAATACTATCAGATGCTGAATTCTCTAAGTATATATTTTTGCAAAAACAAATCATGGTAAACCTTCTTAGAAGAGATTTAGAAAATCGGACTTCGAGAATGATGAAGTTAAGGCACACAAAGCTGAACTTCAAAGGAGCAAGAGGTATGCGGATTTAAAAATCATTCAGACTTGAATTTCTAATGTGCATGTTAGAAGATGAGTCTCAAACATTTAAAGCGGTAATGTTAACTTCAGATGCTTCTTATTAAAAAGAAGCTATTAACAATGAAATTAATTCTATCCTAAGTAATCACACTTGGGAATTGATTGATCTTCCATTAGGAAATAAACAAATTGGATGTAAATGGATCTTATAAAGAAAGCATAAAGCTAAAGGTTCCATTAATAAGTATAAAGCATGGGTTGTTGCCAAAGGATTTAGACAAAAATAGAGTCTAGACTACTTTGATACTTACTCATCTATAATAAGAATAATATCAGTTAGGATGCTAATTGCTATAAATTCGCTATACAATTTACAAGTACATCAAATGGGTGTGAAAACTGCATTCTTGAATGGTGATCTCGATGATGAAATTTACATGAAACAACCTGAAGAATTCTAGGTCAATGGATAAAAATGCAAAGTGTGTAGACTTGTCAAATCAATTCATGGACTAAAACAAGCTCATAAAGAATGGCATGAAAAATTTGACCATGTAACGATCCAAAATGGATATAGAATTAATGTGTGTGATAAATGTGTATGCAATAAATCCACGACTATTGGATGTGTACTTTTTGGAGATAACGCTCAAGTTACCAGAATCACTGAGAATGTTCTCAAGAAAAACTTTGAGATGAAAGACTTAGGTGTTGCACATATTATATTTGGCATCAAGATTCTAAGGAATTTTGATAATCTAAGTTTAACACAATCTTATTATATTGAAAAGGTAATTGAGAAGTTTAAAGGGTTCGGCATTAAAAATGTGAATAATCATTTTCTCCCACACTAAACTTTAGAAAGAATAATTGAAACGGTATCAAACAACTGGAGTACTCTCAAGTGATGAGCAGCATCATGTACGTAATGAATTGTACTATACTAGATATTACGCACTTAGTAGGAAAACTGAGCTGGTATACAAGCAACCCTAGTCTTGAGTATTGCAATGCTCTTTTGGGAGTGTTGGTTTATTTGCAAAGATCAAAGACTATGCTTTGTAACATAGCAAATATCCAGCTGTTTTGGAAAGCTATTGTGATGCCAACTGGATTTCAAATTCTGATGAATCGAAATTGACTAGCAGATATGTTTATACGCTAGGAGGTGTCGTGGTATCATGGAAATCCTAAAAGCAAATTCTAGTAGTGTGTTTCACGATGGAATTTGAGTTTGTTGCTTTAGATAAAGTTGCTGAAGAAGCAGAGTAGATTCGACAATTTTGAGAAGATGTTCGATTATGGCCAAAACCTATGCCTCCGATAAGCATATACTATGACAATCAAGCAGCGATTGCAAGGAACAAAACGTGATATATAATAGTAACTCTAGCCACATTCGTCATAGAAATAATATTGCAAGGCAAGGCAATTGCTCTTGAATGAAATAATTTCTTTGGACTTTGTGAAGTCAAAGGAAAACATTGTGGATCTGCCAACAAAAGGTTTGTCGAGAGAGAAGATAAACTGCGTATTGAGGGGAATGAGGTTAAAAGCTTTAACCTAATAAAGAAGTTCCAAAGTGGAAATCTAACCTAGCAATTGGAGATCCCATGAACTAGGTTCAATAGGACAATGCCAATTTTGGAAGCTCTAGTGAGTGCACTATCTCCCATTCTTATGATGCAATAGTGCTTCCTACAGCATTTTAAGGGCACTCTATGCATTTAATGATTTCTATAGTTTGAATCTCAGTATCCTAGTAAGGCATGGTAAGAATGCACCTACATGCGTGAAGTTGGCCAATTCTATGAAAATCTTTAAAAGTTAGATTTTCTGAACCACGCATGAATACTGAGAGATTCAAAGTCGAAAAAATGAACACAACCAAGAACAAGTCTTGATTCGGAGGTACTCTATATGAGATCTATTGTCTGGGCTTACACAAACTATTGGCAATTCAAGGCCTAGTCCATTGATTGGTTAATAAGTCCGATAAACTTTCACTAAAAAATGTTCAAAATGAGAGCTACCTATTTTGATGCGGTGTATATCCACTGGTACACTTGGAATTCTATGAGTCAAAAATGTTATGTTGAGTCATTAGGGAGATTGTTGTAATTGTAATTGATTATTATTGTAATTATAGGTTTTAATGGCTCAACATTAGTGACACATTTCTTCAGTTGTGTAGCCATTATGTCTCTTTGTTTGTTATGTCTCTTTAGATCATGTCATAATTGTTGCATTTTCTGAATTATTATTATTATTATTATTATTATTATTATTATTATTATTATTATTATTATTATTATTATTATTATTATTATTAAAGGTAATGTCTCAACTAATGTGAGCATTACTGACATAACTCATTAATGGCTCAATTAATTTGAGCGTAAATAACATAACTTTTCACTTCATATCCTTTTAGTTTTTTGTAGCTATTTCCCTCGTTTATAAATAAAGGTGTTCCTTAGTTCAAAAAAAGAATATATATACTCCTAAAAGTATTACCTTAGTTTTCTCTGTAGTCACTCTCTAAGTATATTGGTTTCGAGAAGTGTTCGATAGGATCCTATTTGTATAGTGCTGATACAAGTGAGTCCAAGGTGTTATATCTTAGGAGATATAGTTGTGAAGCTACTTAGTACCGTTGGTAGAAATTAATCACATTAAGAAGATTCGGTTAGTCATATCTCACCTCCTGTTTATTTTGTTATCGCCTTATTGGAAATATTATTTTTCTGATTAGAAAAACAGTGTTGTGTGTTTTTCTCCAATATGTAATTATATTTTTCCAACATTTACGAGCTCATATTTTCATGTATTTGGAGCGAACATTGAGCAAAGGACGAAGAGGATTCCCGCTAATCCTTCAACGTATACTCTAAACCTGAAGATTTAGGGGAGCAAATTACGATACCAGCCAATCTTCCAAGAAACGTGCTGGTTCTGGAATCTCAATTTCCAATTTGACCCTCACCTACTCTCTGATTTTCAAAATTCTTTGGAATCTGATGTCGATGTCTCCATGGAAAATGCTCTTTTACATCTTAATCTTTGTTATCAAAATTTGCAGAAAATAAAAAGTTCATTTACTATTTTTACTCGACATCACAAAGTCGCAACAACATTCTGGAATTTTGGCTCACAGTCAGACCATCATGCATTCCTAAATTCTTATAAAATCGTACATTCAAGATTTGAAAACATGTTCTTCATGAAAGTTTTAGACAAGATTTCTAGCTTTTTTTTTTTTTTTCTTACATTGATTCCATTGAATTCAAAGCATATGAGGGCCTCAAAAGGCTTGATGAGTGCGCCTGGTCAATTCACGCCCACATCCACCCTGAATACCTGTATGTGACATTGCATTTTTAATGAGATCAATGTCCTTTTTTTCTAAAAATCCTCAAAACATCAAAGTTGAACCCAAATTCCAAACCTTTCATTTGACGTTCGTTTCTTTAAGATTGAAGCTAGTTTAGTCGTCCGTAGGGTTTGATCAACGTGCATGGTCAATTTGCACCCAAACCCTGAAGTTAATCTTCTAGGAACTTCTCAGTTGGTTTCACCATTTTTAATGAAGCTAAAGTCCCCATTTGCAAATTTATCAAACATAAAACTTGTTCATCTCCGTCTCAACTTGATACATGCATATTTCGGATCTGTATTCCAAAGTTTGATGGTTTCGATAAAATCATATTTGAATTGGGCCTGCCCCATTTTCCATAATAGAGTTTGTTCTGACATCCGCATGTAGATAGATTTTTCTGCATTAATCCATTGTTCATTTCATAAAACTCAAAACTGAGAATTTGTTTAGCACATTCTTTTCTACATGCACACAAATTTTCATTAATTTTCAAAGTGATTGAGCATTTCTTCCAAAAGTCCTCATTTTCAAACCCGAATAGGGTCAAATCCTGAACCCCTTTCTGTAAATCTTCCATTTCAGGTCAGATAACTTAGAATCAGTTTAATTGGTCTTCTGAACATTTGTTGTACATCTCATTAGCTTTCCAATGACATATGACTTGTATCGTTTGATGATCATTTGGTTGCTATGGCATTAGTTAGCGTGTAACTAAGTTAGGTATCGAGAGGGCATTAGTCTTAGGACTAATGTAATTAAGTCCCCAAATCTAAAGTTTCTGGTTGCGCAAATAATAAAATATCATCTCATATCTTAATCGGTTTCTAGCCGACCAAAAAAGGCTAGTGGCGGCTCCTTAATTGAAATTCATGTAGGATTAGTTGTTTAAAATTTAAATGCCCGATATATGGGTTGGGAGAGCCCGAGTCAATGAAAGGCCATCGGCCCAAAATTCGGAATATCCCTAAACCTAATTTTTGCTCCCTAGTCGAAGGGGTTAGCTCATGACAGTGAGAAAATATGACCTTCCAAACAAATCCGAAAACATTACTGGCAATTGCCTATATCAAGTTAAGAATCACCATACCGGTGACAAAATATGAAATCATGAAGTTGAATGCTAAGCCACGTGATTCAATCGGGCGTCGCTTCCTCCGGGGGAAAGATCTACTGATAACAGACAAAAAGCTCACTAGTTTGGCCAACAAGCCACCCTGGATATTTTAAGCAGGAGGGACCCAAAAATAAAGGGAAAAAGCTACCCTGCAACTACCAAATGACTCCCAACTGCAAAAAGGAGAGATTGCCTCCCACGTTCATTTAAATAACATTACTTGAGCCCGCATGAGTTTTCCATGAAATCCTCCAATACAATTAGTATTAAAAGATGTGGGCCGTTGTTCGCAGTCTTCTCTTCGTTTTTTCGATTGTCAGGATCTGAAAAGATCCTTATAAACAATGCGAGATGATTGCGACCTTTTACTATGATTGCCATGGTACAACTTGAACTATACATGTACAAGATTTCTCAGCCTGAAGCCTATCTCCTATGCTCCAACACTACAGTAGAATAAGATCAATGACTGAACAGACACAGTATTACAGGAGACAGAGACTGATCTGATTAACTCCGCAATCGTTTTCTTAACTACTCTCTTCGGCGTTTCCCTGCACAGGGGAAAGCAAAGCGAAAAAGTGCCAAATTCCATTTCTTCACTTAAATCATAGCATGAACAAGCTATCAAACTTAAAAGAAATGTATCCAAAGTCTTATGGTATGATGCAGTAGATCGACTGATGACCACAGAGGATAACAGAAACACATTTATTCATCTTCTCACAGCATATAGGAAGAATCCCACTATTGCATGCTGCTAACATATTCACCCTCTCTAGCCATATCAAACGCAAGAATGTTATTCGAAGAAAAGATATGCAGAGCAATTGCACACAAGCATCATCCTATCAAATGAAACGCGAGTAGAGTGATTGTGGTTCGAGCAAGGCAAAAACATAAAAAAGGGGAAAACGAAAACCAATCTTTCGTTAGGAGGGCAACTTACCCCTTCACCTCTGGAAAAATTGGGTCGAAAGCTTTGCACGTGAGATGTACTGATAACAATGAAACAAAAGTGCAACTCGTTTAAAGCATGTGCGCGCCTTTTTCACCGTACCAAGCAATTTTAAACCATGGGCTAAGATTCTCTTCGAAAGAGACCGTGACGCCATTTGTGTATAAACACACATTCGCCGTCATCAGGGAACCACGTCGCTCGTTCGCATAATAACTCTCAGCTGCTTACTGTCCAATCCTCGAATTCGTTCATCAGTCAATGGGTTTGAGCATCAAATCCGATCTATTCCACCCCAACAAATTGTTATTTGCTCATACCGAGCGATCGATCTCTAGCATGAAACGAGCTGAAAGTAACAACTTGGCGGTTGCTAGCCCCATGAAAACTGGGTCGAAAGCTTTGCACGTGGAGAGGGCGCTGCGCGAAAGAAAAATCGAAGAGGTTGAGAGAAGAGAGAGTAGAGGCAAGTTTGGGATTTATGGAGGGACGTTTGTGCCTGAGACGTTGATGAGTTTCTTGGCCAAGCTTGAAGCTGACTTCAACTTTGTTCTGCATGATGCTGAATTTCAGGTTCGCGGGGAGAGATTTCTCACATGAAAAAAAAAATGATATGATAAATTATTGGTTTCATAATCAGCACTATTTATTCCTTTTTATCTCTTTCTAGGATGAGATAAGAGACATTTGTTTCTAGTATTTCCCTGCCCTATTTTCCTCTGACCAACTTTTTCAGTGATGGGCTACATCTATGGAAGAGAAATTGCTGGTTTTCTGACCATATGTATGAACTTGACCCATATATTTTCCAAAATGTGATTGACAAAATTGTAGGCGGGGCTGGCCATAGCTCTAAGGGACTACGTCGGAAGGGAGACGCCTCTGTACTTCGCAGAGCGGCTCACCAACTATTACAAGAACGAGAACGGAGAAGGGCCGGACATTTACCTGAAGAGAGAGGATCTCAACCACTGCGGCGCACACAAGATGAACAATGCCATCGCGCAGGCGATGATCGCCAAGCACTTGGGCCTGCAGAGAGTGGTGGCGGCGACAGGAGCAGGCCAGCACGGCGTAGCGACTGCTGCTGCGTGCGCTAAGCTGTCTCTGGATTGCACCGTCTTCATGGGTTCCGAGGATATGGGGAAGCGAGCTTCTAATGTGTTTTTAATCAAGCTACTAGGTGCTCAGGTTAGCATATTCTTGCATGAAGTGACTTTCATTCCACATGCAACTTGCATAAAGTTGCATCTGCACAAGTTTGTTCTAGCAAGGTTTTCTTTTTTTCCTACCAAGCGAGCAAGAAAAACCTCCAGTGAAACATACAAAAACATTTCAAATGAACATTGGCTAGACCCCCATCAATTTCCCACCCAACATCAACAAACCAATGAGCTGGAAATCACATCTAGTTCAAATCTTGCAGGTGACCAAAGTGGAGGGGAGCTTCAAGGATGCAAGCTCAGAGGCCGTAAGGCAATGGGTGAACGACCTGGAGGTAAGCTACTACCTGACAGGGACAGTGGTGGGTCCGCACCCATGCCCAAGCATGGTGAGGGAGTTCCAATCCATCATCGGGAGGGAGACAAGGAGGCAGGCGATGGAGCGGTGGGGAGGGCGGCCGGACGTGGTGGTAGCGTGCATCGGGAGCGGCTCCAATGCGCTCGGGATCTTCCATGAGTTCGTTGGCGATGTGGGGGTGAGGCTGGTTGGGGTGGAGGCTGCTGGGTTTGGCTTGGACTCGGGGAGGCATGCGGCCACTCTGGCCACAGGCCATGTTGGGGTCTACCATGGAGCCATGAGCTACTTGTTGCAGGACCAGGAAGGCCAAGTTCTTGGTGCTCACTCCGGTGGCGTCGGGTAAAGATCGCCCTCTATTTCAACTTCTATACAGAGTGTGTTTGGTTCGGTTTAGAAATGTCTTTGAGAAAATGTAAAAGCCTTTGAGCTATAAAGGTTTTCCAATGTGTAAGTAGTGTTTAGTAAGTTGTACTTTTTAAGCTTGTTGAGAAATAATTTTCACTTAAATGACGCTTGACAAAATCACACTTTAGAAAGCATTTTTGCTTAAAAAACTCAAAACCGGCAAGAACTCCGCGGCCGGCAGGCCAGATCTAGCCCTAGTAGCCTACCTGGAAGTTGAGTGAGGGCAAAGTTTGAAGGAAAATTTACATTCCGAAAATGCAATATTCCAAATTTCTCAAGACCTCCCTCAGGCTAA
The DNA here is from genome assembly GCA_017140185.1 of Eucalyptus polyanthemos subsp. polyanthemos. NCBI lineage: Eukaryota > Viridiplantae > Streptophyta > Magnoliopsida > Myrtales > Myrtaceae > Eucalyptus > Eucalyptus polyanthemos. The sequence goes on from CM029460.1 coordinate 13,702,181, forward strand.
AAGCCTTTGGAATGTCTTGGAGATGTAATTGCATTTCCCACCTTAGCCAAAAAAATTTCCAAGTTTGCATTTGCCTAAGGGATTTTAGAGTTTTGCAATTGCGGAAAACCCATGATCGTTCCTATTGTCGACTGTGATTACTAGGCTACAGTATCCAGGAGTGGGCCCGGAGCTGAGCTTCCTCAAAGACACGAGGCGAGCAGAATTCCATACCGTCACCGACGAAGAAGCTCTGAACGGTAAACAATTTGACCCCACGAATACAAAAATCGATCCTGATTAATTCGTGTGACATGCTGTTTTTGGTTGCAGCATACCAATTGCTATCTAGATTGGAAGGCATAATCCCAGCAATGGAAGCTGCTCATGCGTTGGCTTATTTGGAGAAACTTTGCCTGACCCTCCCCGACTCCACAAAGGTTGTGGTGAATTGCAGCGGACGAGGAGATAAAGACGCACCTCTGTTCTTTCAACACCGACCCACCCTCACCGCATAAAACTAGCAAGATGTATGGGGCGTAAAAATTATAAGATTGATGATCTCTTTGTCAATGTCATAGCCTAGAGGATTTGCAGAGCACCTTGGATCCCATGTGAACGCTGCCGTTTGATCTAAGTTCTCCAAAGCTGTTAAGCAAAATCAACACCGATAATTTACAATGACATTGAAGGAACAATCATATGCTTCGTGCAAATACGTGATCTTCAAAACAAATCCGGAAATTTTTTTTTTTTTGGTAACCGAAAACTCCACCATGGACCCTCGTGCCTGGATGACACCGAAGGGCTGGGTCCCTATACCTCGAGGGAGACTAACACAAGACCCCATCACCATGGCCTCCCACTTAAGACATATTAGCAGTTGTGAAATTTCGACCCTAAAACCTCTGCGATGAAGTGCCCAAAGCCAAATCAACTCAGCTGCCCACTGGTGGATCAAATCCAAAAAACATTATCGGTCATTACCTATATCAAGTTAAGAATCACCATACCAGTGACAAAATATGAAATCATTAAGTTGAATACTAAGCCACATGATTCGATCGGGGTCGCTTGCTACTTTGGCCAACAAGCCACCCCTGGATATGCCAAGCAGGAGGACCCAAAAGAAAGAGAAGCTACCTTGCCACTACTATGTGACCCCAACCGCAAAAAAGGAAGGATTCCCCCCCATTTTCTTTTGAATAACAATAATCGAACCCACATGACTTTTCCATGAAATCCTCCAATACAATTAGCATTAAAAGATGTGGGCCGTTTGTTCGCAGTCTTCTCTTCGTTTTAATTGTCAGGATTCGAAAAGATCGTCATAAACAATGCGAGATGATTGCGACCTTTTACCATGATTGCCATGGTACAACTTGAACTATACATGTAGAAGATTTCTCAGCCTATCTCCCTTGCTCCAACACTACAGTAGAATAAGATCAATGACTGAACAGACACAGTATTACGGAAGACACACTGATCTGATTAACTCTGCAATCGTCTTCTTTGACTACCCTCTTCGGCGTTTCCCTGCACAGGGGAAAGCAAAGAGAAATAAGTGTCAAATTCCATTTCTTCACTTAAATCATAGCATGAACAGGCTATCAAAGTTCAAAGAGATGTATCCAGTCTTATAATATGATGCAGCAGATCGACTGATGACCACGGAGGATAACAGAAACTCATTTATTCATCTTATCACAGCACATAGTAAGATTTCCACTAATTTCATGCTGCTAACGTATTCACACTCTCCAGCCATATCAAACACAAGAATTTTATTCTAAGAAAGAATATGCAGAGCAATTGCACACAAGCATCATCCTATCAAATGAAACATGACTAGAGTGATTGGGGTTTGCGCAAGGCAAAAACATAAAACAGGAGAAAAGGAAAGCCAATCTTTCGTCGGGAGGGCAACTTACCCCTTCATCTCTGGAAAAATTTCCAGGGTATACTTCATTAGATTCCGACCGGCATTTAGCATGTACAATAGGACCTAACTGAGACCTATCCATTCCAGCAGTTGAACCATCCGGTGCATTCATGTATACAGCTCCTTTATACATCCATTCTTCTGTCCCATCACTGTAAAAATCATCAAAAGGTTTCCCAAAAAAAAAAACTTAAATATGATAATTAATCGCTTATTAATTTCATTCGATAAAAGATGCTTATTTGTGGGATTTTTCATGAAAAGAGGCATCAATTCTCACTCGGAAAACAATTTTGCCCCAACTTTCAACTGTCCCATCGAAAGGCCTTGTGTTTTACATGAGAGACCCATCGAAAGTGTTACGAAATCTCACGTCGATTCCAGAAAAATAACGCTCGCAAACAATTCACCAGACAGAATATAGTAATAAAAGAGCAGAATCAGATGAACACGCTAGAAAATTTGTTATCGAAGTTCACCCAAACCTGGGCTACATCTCCGCGCAGAGGCACTCTGCGAATCCACTAAACTTCGGAAAAAGTTGGAATACAACGACGATCTTCTCTCAAGATCAGGACACAAAGAGATTGAGAACCCTCATCAAGAAAAAACTCACTTTTTTCTTCTCTCTTTTTCTTGCTTCTCTATTTCCTTTTTTAGCGTCTTGACCGCTAGGGTTTTTGCCATCGCTAATATATAGGTACCACTTTTAACCTAAAAGGAAATCTAATAGAAAAGACAAAAAAGCCCCTAAAAACAAATATTTGGCTTTATCTATAACAATCTCCCACTTGAAGACAAATATACCCAAGCACCAAGCAACTTTGCATCCATCTTCTTCAAAAAATAGTAGTTGAAAAACTTGTGCCTCTGCGATACTCCTCATCAATCAACATGGAGTAATACCAATGGTAGTAGTACGAAAATATGCTTCTCTCTGTCTACTACCTTGGTCATCATGTCACCGGATTCTTCGAGCCATCAATCTTTTGTAGCTTTAATTCATTATCTTTCAATGCTGACCGATAAAGTGATAACGCTTCTTGATATATCTAGTTCTTGAGTGATAAGCTGCATTCTTTGCTAAGTGCACTGCACTTTGACTATCACTCCACGATGTCTTACCGGGTGTTTTCTATGTAGCTCCTCCATGTAATCTTGTAACCACATGATTTCCTTGGAGGCTTCTGTAATCGCTACATATTCTGCTTCTGTTGTCGATAAAGCAACTACTTTTTGTAGTTGAGATACCCAACTCACTGATGTACCTGCAATTGTAAAGACATATCCAGTGGTAATCTTACCACTATCTCGATCACCCGAATGATCTGCATCTACATAACCCTGCAACTCTAGAGATGTACCACCATAACAAAGTGAGTAATTGGAAGTACCTGCTAGATATCTCAATATCCATTTAACTGCATTCCAATGCTCTCTACCTAGGTTCTGCATATATCGACTCACAACTCCCCTTTGCTTGTGCAATGTCCGGTCTCGTGCTCACCATGGCATACATCAAACTCCCCACTGCTGATGCATATGAAACTACCGCCATCTCATCTTTCAAAGCCTGAGTGCTTGGACACATATCCTTGGAAAGTTTGAAGTGATTCGCTAGAGGAGTTGCAACCGGTTTTGCCTTGTCCATGTTAAATCTCTTTAACACCTTGTTCATATAGTCTTCCCGCGACAACCATAATTTCTTATTTTTCCTATCCCGATAATTTTCATGCCTAAAATATTCTTGGCCTCTCCCAAATCTTTCATAGCAAACTATGATGATAACATCTTTTTCACTTCTACGATTCTCTTCATATTGGAACTAGCCACCAGCATGTCATCCACATATAAAGATAGATACACAATGTCACCATCATCATATTTGCGAAAATAAACACAGTGATCAGACTCACAGTGTGCAAATCCTTTTTCTTGCATGAAACGATCAAATTTTAAGTACCATTGTCGCGGAGCTTGTTTCAAGCCATACAAGCTTTTCTTCAAGCGACATACCATGTGCTCCTTACCTTTGACTTCAAAACCCTTAGGTTGTGCCATGTATAATTCTTCATCTAAGTCACCATGTAAAAACGCTGTTTTTACGTCTAACTGCTCAATATGAAGATCCTCCACTGCAACTAACTTAGCAAAACTCTAATTGATGTCATTTTCACTACAGGTGAAAATATCTCGGAGTAGTCGATCCCTTTTTTTTGAGAAAAGCCCTTGACTACAAGTCTCGCCTTGTATCTAATACTACAATCTGCTTCATTCTTAACCCTATACACCAATTTGTTTAATAAAGCTTTTTTACCTATGGGCAACTTGGTCAACTCTCAAGTTTTGTTTTGAAGTAACGAGCTCATCTCGTCTTTCATAGCACACTCCCACTTTGCAAGTGAGACGTGTCTGCCTTTGCCTCATCGTAAGTCTCGGTTCTCCCGAATCGTATATAAGACATGGCTCAGAACAGTATTAGCTGATGGGTCAAAAATTACCTTTGGCTTTCTCACACGTGTAGAGCTTCTCACGACAGGTACTTCAGGGTCATTCGTTTGCTCTGAATCACTGCGTTCTTCTTGAACTACCTCTTCACTGATAATAGGCTCATCTTGAACCTCTCTTTCAGGTGAACTTTGATCTACTGGAAACATCTTCACGGGCATTATGTCTAATTCAACATACTTTGGTTGTACTACCTTCTCATGCTCTGTCTCTGTTTGACGATTCTTGTACATCTTTTCTTCATGGAATACCACATTGCGACTGCGGATGACTTTGTTATTCTCATAATCCCAAAGTCTATAGCCATACTCGTCGCCACCGTATCCAATAAAGACACACTTCTGGGACTTAGCATCAAGCTTTTTCCTATCCTCCCTGTCAATCAAAGCATATGCAATACAACCAAACACCTTTAGATGTGAATAATTAATCTTCTTACCTGACCACCGCTCTTGTGGTACTTCTCCATCCAACGCACTAGATGGACTTATGTTGATAAGATAAACAGCTGTATCAACTGTGGCAGCCCATAAGTGTAGCGGGAGACCCGCATGTAGTCTCATGCATCTCGCACGTTCTAGAATAGTCATGTTCATTCTTTCAGCTACACCGTTCTCTTGAGGAGTTCTAGGAACAGTCTTTAGCCCGTGTATGCCTTCTCGGCTCAGATAATTTGCAAATTCTTTACTTGTGTATTCACCACCATTATCGAGATTTCAAAGCTTTAATCGATAATCTGTTTCTTTTCTACCATGGTCTTCCACATTCTCGAACATCCCAAATACTTCTGATTTTTCTTTAAGAGCATAGACCCAAGTCTTTCTTGTTGCATCATCAATGAATGTGACAAAATATCTCTTACCACCATAAGAGAGTTCCTGAGCAGGTCCCCATACATCAGTATGAACCAACTCTAGCTTTTGGCCTTTATTTTGTCGCCCATTCAATTGAAAACTAACAGCCTTCTGTTTTCCATAAATGCAACTCTCACAAAAATCTAACTCAACTTTTTGTATATCCGGAAGTAATTTCCTCGAGTGTAACTGCTTTACACATTTTTCACCAAGATGTCCCAAACGATAATGTCAAAGAGTAGATAAATTACCTGTAGCCATTGTAGTTGCAACCATATCACTAATATTGTTTCCTTGGAGAAGGTAAAGGGTACCTGTACGCTTTCCCTTTGCTACTACTCTTACCCCTGAGATTATCTTCCACTCTCCGCAGCCAAAGGTTATTACCAAACCTTCTTGGTCAAGTTTACTGGTTGAAATCAGATTTTTCTTTAATTCTGGAATATGCTTAGTTTCACGCAAAACTAGACGTCCTCCACCTGAGATGTTCACAGTCATGGTTCCTTTCCCAACAATTGGACACATGTGGCCGTTTCCCACAACCACTTGTCCAAAATCTCCACTAGCATAATCATTAAATATGTCTCTTTGCGAGGTGCAATGAAAAGAAGTGCCAGAATCAATAAACCATTTATCTGTTGTCAAGTCAAACCCTGCAGACAAACACATGTTATCTAGCAAAGATTTATCGCTAACTACATTAGCACCTTGATTCTCATCTTGCTGCTTCTTTTTGTAGGCTTCACACTGAAACCTCCGGTGTCCGGTTTTGTGACAAAACCAACACTCATCTTTTGCAACCTGTCTCTTACCCCTTGATTGTGATCTGCCACGATCGCTGAAATTTCCTTTACTTTTACTTCGTCCACGGTTCTCCACTGCAAGTGCCGTTGAAGATGTAGATGCAGAAAAATTATCTCCACCTGAGACTTTCCTTCGCATCTCTTCATCCATGATACTACTCACAGCATCATCAAAAGTTAAATCATGTTTCATGGTGCTCGAAATTCCCTGCACTGAGGTGTTATAGCTTTCTGGAAGAGAACATAAAAATAATAAAGCTTGAAGCTTCATATCTAAATTTATGCCTGCGGATTCCAATTGACCCGTGACCTACGTGAAACTATTAATATGCTCTACCACAGAACTTCTATCAAATAACTTCATATTAATCAGTTTCTTCAACAAAAATACATGATTTGATGTTGATGGCTTCTCAAAAATATTCGTTACAATATCCATGGCTTCTTTTGCAGTTTTTGCTTTCGCGATGTGATACCCTGTCTTTTTCGTCAACCCTAGACGAATCGCACCTAACGCCTTTCGATCAAGAATTTTCCATCCGGCTTCTGCTGTTGGATCCACTTCCGCCGTCTCGGGTTTCCAACCCTCAAGTGGTGCATAGAGATCTTTCTGATAAAGATAATCCTCTATTTGTAGTTTCCACCATCCAAAATCCTCTCCATTGAACTTATCGATTCTGATTTTATCTTCTGCCATCCTGTTTGCTTTCAATCGAACGTCACCAAAAACCTTCGATGTTCTCGATTAGCCAACCCAGGCTCTGATACCAGTTGTTACGAAATCTCACGTCAATTCCAGAAAAATAACGCTCGCAAACAATTCACCAGACAGAATATAGTAATAAAAGAGCAGAATCAGATGAACACGCCAGAAAATTTGTTATCGAAGTTCACCCAAACCTAGGCTACGTCTCCGCGCAGAGGCACTCTGCGAATCCACTAAACTTCGGAAAAAGTTGGAATACAACGACGATCTTCTCTCAAGATCAGGGCACAAAGAGATTGAGAACCCTCATCAAGAAAAAAACTCACTTTTTTCTTCTCTCTTTTTCTTGCTTCTCTATTTCCTTTTTTAGCGTCTTGACCGCTAGGGTTTTTGCCATCGCTAATATATAGGTACCACTTTTAACCTAAAAGGAAATCTAATAGAAAAGACAAAAAAGCCCCTAAAAACAAATATTTGGCTTTATCTATAACAGAAAGGCCTTGTGTTTTACATGAGAGACAATGTTGCTCTCACTTTTCCATGTCATATAAAAATGCACTACCCTTGTACAAGAGTAATATCGGCCACATGTGGCATCTTAATTGTGATGGTTATGTACAATTGATTGATTCGGGTATGCACGGTTGGAGACGTTTCTAACTACTTTAGAAAAAGCAATTCAATTCCACACCTCTCAAAGTCTTTGATATTCGTTTCTCAAATTGAAGATGATTACTGCTAGCTTGGAAGTCCCTCAAAACATGGCACCTTCAAGAATTCGCTCATGAGTCAATTTCCCCAACATGGTGCGAGCAAGCAAATTTTGAAGTCAAGATCAAACTGACCCCCAAAAAAAATCATTCGTGTCTCCAAACGTTTGGCATAAGAATGGCCATAAAACGCAAAAAGCAAGATCAATCAGCTTGCGTGCATCGTGCTTCGCAATTAGTGAAGGGCCCCGGACACGAGGAGGCAAAATCAGAAAGTTTTCATTTTCAAACAACGGAAGATGCACGATGACGCTTCACTTTACTTATGTCAAACTAAATTTATCTCCTTATATTCGAAGCTGAAAAGGGAATGAATGATTTTGACTTCACTGGCTGGATGAGAAAAACTTTTTTTCCGGACCCCATATCGATCGCTTCTTGATAAGGGAGTTTCATTTTTAACATAGGTAACCAACTACTGATATCAACGTTGAAGCACACATATGAGATAAGAAACAAAAAGAAACGGAAAAAAAAAAAAAAAAAGAAGTTGCGCATCATGTGTTAAAAAGGAAACAAAATTGATTTTGAAAAAGACATCATTCCGGTTGAGACAAACTTAGCAAGTGTCGATGGATCCAGAAACTTAAACTGATTGGGATATGAGATGGAAATTTAAAAGTTTACCATTAAGAGCAAAAGGCCATGCCAAACCACCGTTGTTTTGTCATTAAGCTTGAAGGACAAGGGCCATAAACAACAATATCAGATTTCTAGGGAGGTAATACTCAAAGTGATGAGATTCCAAAATGGTATCTCCAAATAAATTTCCTATACAAACCAAACCCCCCATTTGTTATAGGACTTGAGGTATCAAAGAAAAGATTCTGTGACTGCACAAGAGCTAGAGCCTACCCGTGCTGATGAATTTTTGGATAACGCTATATTTAGAAATTATGGTGATTGTAGTGCAAACACCTCATCTTATTTGAGATAATCAAAATAATTATGGATGTCAAACATAGTCGAGCTCCCAAATCAATTAGTGGTGCCACCGGCCGGCTGTGGACCTTCTTGTCAAAGTTAATAGACACTATCCGGGGGGTCTTTTCAGTCCTTTCAAGCGTTTGCTCCTCATCCGTACTCCTTGTTTTTGTATTTCAGGCCTTCCAAGTGCCTACGCAAGTTGGGTGTTCACCAAGTGGGTCAAAACTTGGCATAAGAGGAAGGGAAGGAGCATTCCCCATGCCTATGTTAGCTGTGGATATTGCCCACAAGTAAGTTTAACTAGACTTAAATTCAGGCATGTCCTTTGATGTAGCTTATCAATCAAAAGACCGGTCGAAGAAAATTCTCTTTAATCAAGAACGAAGGAAACACAATCCCTGTGAAAATGAGTAATATAACTGCTCATATGAAAACTACTTAGAGAGCCTTTGTGATAATTTTCTTCTTCTTTCTTTCGTTGTAAAGGTTAAGATGAGTGGCCCGGACAAAACTTAGGAATGGTAATTGCCACTTATATATTTATTAAATAGACGTTTATTCATGAGGTTTTTCATAGAAAGAGATGTTTGTGCCCCGACTTCTAAATGGCATCAAAGGGCACCGCATTTTTCATGAGAAAGAGGCATGATTCAAGAAGGTGCCATGTTTTGTGAGTCGCATAAAAAGGCCCTTAATTTTGTTCGAGAAAATTCTGGACATCCCTTAAATATCTGTCGGAATGTGTGCATGTGGCTTGCTGGTTGTGACGATGATGTAGATATTTTTATTGGTCGGAATGGTGAGGTAGAATTGATTGCTTTAATTTGGTTGGAGACGTTTCTTACTAATTTGGAAGAAGCTATTCAATCTGGCACCCCTTTTAAAAGAAGCGTTTATTTCATAAAAAATTCAAAATATGATTCATTATATTGCTTTAAAAAATAAATTTATGACTAACTATTTTTGTAGTTCATAAAAATATCTTTTATTCATTTATTTTTATAGGCGATATAATTGATTATTTTTCGATGTTTTTCAAATCTTGAGTTTCCTATGAGGGAAACGCACCCTAAATTTTGATGATTGTTCTTGAATCAAGGTGATTCCTACTAGCTTGGACATTCATCGAAACAATGGTGCCTTCGAGAGTTCACTCGTGAGCCTTTCAATTTTCCTATCATGGTGCATCCACGCAAATCATGAGGTCAAAATCAAATTGAACCTAAAAATCGTTCCTATTTCCATATGGCCATGAAAGGGCAAAAGCAAGATCAATCAACGCGCGCGTTTAATGTTTTGCGATCAGTACTTGGGACAAAGACTCCCAACACGACTGCTGTCCCGCGCTACTCATTCGGACAGTGAAAGGAGCACGAACGCAGGGAGAGAAAGTCAGAAAGTTTGCATTTTGGATTGACAAATTTGCCAATGACGCTTCGCTTTTACTAGTGTCAAACTAAATTCATCCATTTACATTCGATGACGAAAAGGGTAGGAATAATTTCAACTTCACCCAAACCCTGTGAAAAAAATTTCCGCATCTCATATCAATCACGTAGTTTTACATCTTTTTACTTTAGTCCCAAATCTACCAACGCATCCAAAAATCACGACGAGTTTCTTCAAAATTATCAACATGAGAGCCAATCACAAATCCATTACCAAAACCAGTATCTTCGTCAACATCCCCACCTTCATATTGAATAACAAAAACTTCCTAATATTATTAATCTTGGGAGGAACACGTGGTGATTTTTGGACACGTTAACAAATTTGAGAATTAGACTAAAAATTGAAAATTTAAAAATTTAAAAAGAAGGTTTTAGACAAAATTGAGATTAAACATGGAGTTGGGGGGTTTTCTTTAGGGAACTAAACCACTTTTGTTTTACACGAGTAGCTAATTACTTACATCAATGGCGAAGCACTACATTTGGAATGAGAAACAAAAAGGAATTGCACGTCAAGTGTAAAAAAGAAGACGAAAAGATAGATGTAGAAAGAAATGTGAATTCAAGTCAAGACGAGCCTGACAAGTCGGGACGGACGGACCCCAGCAACCCAAATCGAATAGGACGGGAGACGAAAAGGGAAAGTTTGCAATCAACACGAAAGGGGCCATGCCTAACCAAATTTTGTCGTTGAGCTCGGAGGACCATAGTCGAAAATGTTGATGTCAGAACTTCCACAGAGGTAATACCCAAAGTGATGAGACTCCTAGAACCATACATTTGAGATAGGACTCGAAATATAAAAATCTTTTGTGATCGCATAAGAGTCATGGTGTCGTAAACTTCGTATGACACTCATATGAATGGCAAAATCTTTTTAATCACTTGAGTACCGTAACTTTTGTTAAAATATTTAAACAATGAAACATCTCTTCATATAATAATTTTAGTTTTCAAAATGGTTAGTAACAATTGTTGGAGAAATCTTTCCAGAATATTTTGAAGCTGACAAAACGTTTCTTTCAGTCTAAGTCTGGATGTTCGGAGACCGTCAGTTTAAAGTCTAAAGACTTTGTTCTCTCGAGACTCAAGACTCAAGACTCAAGACTCAAGACTCAAGACTCAAGACTTAAGACTCAAGACTCAAGACTCAAGACTATTCTCACTGACAGTCTTTCTAATCCAGTGACGAAGGAAATCCAAAGCTGAGGTTTATGGTTGAGGATTCGATCCTATTCTCTGGAATAGATTCTTTGGTTGGATAATCATTTCGGATTCTTTAATTCTTATCTAAGATCGATTGAAGATCCGTTGGTCGACGAAATAATCTTGGAATGTTCTATTCATGGAAACCAAGATCCCGATTGTATGGGCGAACGGGATTGATGGGCTATCATCGATTCCTTAAATAGCTCGGATGATCTTCTTGATTGATTCCGTCCAACGGGTAGATTGGAGGAATTCCTTTGGTAAGTGCCAACGGCTATGATGGCATAAAGGAGTATAAAAAGAAGACGTTCTAGTTGTTTTGAGTGTGTGATCGATAGAAAAATTCCGAGTCTCGAAGATCCTTGATTGTTATTTGAGACTGTTCGAGCGAAATTGTAAACGAGAGAGTGTTTGTATTTGGTGACACCTTGAGCGAGTGTGGTAGATCATCTACACCTAGAATTCAAGGAAGATCAACACTGTAACAGCTCTTTGATTATAGTGGAATCCAGCCAATCGGCTGTCAGTGCAGAAGAGTGGACGTAGGCTTGGATCAAGCGAACCACTATAAACCGAGTGTTCAATTCTCTCTTTCCATTACTCGGTCTCTCGATTGATATTTAACTCTTGCGATTGAATCATTAACTGTTTAAATATCGTGCAAGCTTCGAGAAATTTTTGTATACCTATTCACCCCCCTAGGTACTCATACTAGTAATATCAATTGGTATCGAGCCCGTGTTCTTACTTTGTTTGAAGTGTTTTACTTGAGTAAAAGATCCATGGCTAGTATGCTAGCACCAGGGATCGATGGAGGGGCAAAGCAATACCGACCTCCCTACTTTGACGGAAAGGATTACAACATCTGGAAGAACAAGATGAAAGCTTTCCTACGATCCAAGGATCCTCGGAATGGGATGTTGTGGAAAGAGGAATCACTCCTGGTTGCATCGAGTCTACGAAAGAGGAAAAGAAAGCTGTTGAAGCCGAATGCCTCGGAAGAAATAAACAAGAGACAAGCACTCGATGCAAAAGCAATTTACTCTTTATATTGTGCTTTGTCTCCAACGAATATAACAGAATATCTTCTTGTGTTACAGCAAAAGAAGTATGGGATAGATTACATATCACCTATGAAGGAACAGATCGAGTGAAGGAGACTAGAATCAATATTCTCCTCGGTCAATATGAAGCCTTCAAAATGAAACCAGGAGAATCTGTAACTGACATGTTTAGTCGTTTTACAGATATTATCAATGGTCTTGAGAACCAAGGACAAAAAATTTCTGATCCCATGAAGGTGAACAAGCTTCTGCGTGGACTCTCCAAGGATTGGAATCATATAAAGACTTCAATAAGAGAGACGCAAAGAATCATGCCATTATCTGTAGACGAGCTAATTGGAACTCTTCAGTCTTACGAAGTGGAACGAATTAATGAAGACGAAGATCCAAGAGGTAAGAAATCTATTGCACTAAAATCAAATGATGATTCTGATGATGCAGATTCTGAAGATGATATGGATGATGAGGAGCTCGCCCTTATGATAAGAAGATTCAAGAAACTGAATAGAAAAGGCGAAGGTTCAACCCAAAGAAACAAAGTTTTTCGAGACAGCAGACCAAGTCTCGTTGATGATGAGGAACCAAATAGAGATGTAGTTTGCTTCGAATGTAAGAAGAAGGGACACATCGTAATCCAACTGTCCTCTTCGAAAAGAAAAGAGGAAAAGGCGAGAAGTTTCGAAAGGCTCTCAAAGCCGAAACACCGGAGTGATACAGAATGTGAAGAGAGTGATAATGAATACGCCAACATATGTTTGATGGCACATTCGGACTCGGACTCGGTTACGGATCGACTGAACATGAATTTGAGGTAAGTAATTTTAAAATTCCTGTCAAAGTCTCTAAATATATTGATGAACGTGTTTTCGCCTCAAGACTTCTCTCAAAAGAATTTCCGAACTTAAAAAGGAAAACTCATTTCTGAAACAAAAGGAAATTATTTTAGAAGAAAGAGTTAAAAGTCTAGACCTAAATGTTTCTGCTCTTAAAGAAAAAGAAGATGATCTTTTGAAAGAAAATGTCTTCTTAAAAACAGACTTATCAAATATTTCAAAGAAGTTTTCGATAGGATCCGAAAAGCTTGAAAAAGTGCTTTCGGTCAAAGACCTTACTTTAATAAGTCGGTCTAGGTATGACAGCGGAAACAATCCCCTTGATTGATTTTCCAAAAGTAAAAGAAAGAATTAAGAAAAGACCATCAAAAGAGGCTTATAAAAATCATTTCAAAAGAGTGTTTGTAAAGTCTCGTAGGTCGAAATGCTTTAAGGTGTTCTAAGTGTAACTTGATCGGGATCATTTTGAAAAGAATGTCCTATGGTATGGAAGCTCTGTTAAGAGAGTATGGCCTAATAATGCTCATCCTACTAACACCAAAGGACCCAAGAAAGTTTGGGTACCAAAGAAAGCTTGAGACTCTCTTTTGAATGCGTGTCTCTGTCAAAAAGAAGATAAAATGGTATCTTGACAGGGATGCTCAAGACACATGACGGGAGACTCAAATTGTTTCATTAAGCTTATTCAAGTAAATGGTGGAAAAGTTTCTTTCGGAGGAAATAGCAAAGGAAGTATTGTGGGATTCGGGACTGTAAAAATTGGAAATCTCACAATAAGCAATGTCTCTCTAGTGGAAGGACTCAACTACAATCTACTCGCATTAGCCAGTTGTGTGATGCGGTTACAAGATCTCCTTTCAAGAAGGCATATGTTCTGGAATTAGCAAAGATTCGACTCGGTCTTTCATGGGTCAAAGGCATGGAAACATCTATCTCCTTGATGTAAAGCCAAATGAAGAACAATGCTTAATCTCAATTCAAGATGAAGCAGTTCTATGGCACGAAAGCTTGGCCATATCAACAAGAAGCAATTAGCCAAAATCTCTTCTAAGCAGCTTGTTCGAGGTCTACCTAAATTGCCTTACCATAAGTCGACTTATGCACTCCATGCATTCAGGAAAGCGAGTAAGAAATTCATTTAAGCAAACAAATCATGTATCTACTAATCATGTACTGCAGTTGCTTCATATGGATCTCTTCGGACCAACAAGAACCCGAGCATTGGAGGTAAGAAGTATTGTCTAGTAATTGTAGACGATTTCTCTCGATTTACCTGGGTATATTTTCTTGCAAATAAGTCGAAACCTTTTCATACTTTGAGAAATTTGCTAAAAAGGTTCAAAATGAAAAAGGATGTGCTATTTCAAGTATAAGAACGAGATCATGGAGGTGAATTTGAAAATCAAGATTTCACAAAATTGTGTGATGAATCTGGTTTTAAACATGTATTCTCCTCTCCATACACTCCTCAGCAAAATGGAGTTGTGGAAAGAAAGAATAGATCTCTTCAAGAAATGGCTAGAACACTTTTAATTGAAAGCAAAATTTCTTCACGGTTTTGGGCTGAAGTCGTTTCAACGCATGCTATATTATAAATAGAGTCTTTCTAAGACCTATTCTTGAGAAAACCCCTTATGAATTGTTCAAAGGTAAGAAGCCTAGTGTTTCATACTTTCATGTATTTGGTTGCAAATGCTTTATTTTGAAAAATGCAAATGATCGAGTTGGTAAGTTTGAAGAAAGATCGAGATGAAGGCATCTTTCTTGGATACTCTACATCAAGCAAAGCCTACGAGTCTATAACAAGAAAAGCCGGTCTGTGGAAGAATCAATGAATGTCAAATTCCAAGACTCGAGCAAGATGAATCCAAAGACTCAATATGAAGAATCTGAACTCACTCTAGACCTTCCAAAGTCTTCAACTCAAGAAGCATCTCGCACTCGGAAGTCCATCATCAAGATGCTCATGAAGATTCAAACAAAGAAAGAGATCATCAACCAAGCAAATCAACCAAGAATGCGGAAACACAAATCCGAGTCATCCTAAAGATCTCATTATTGGCGAAATCAATGAAGGAATCCGCACTGATCAAAAAGACATGAAGAATCTAGTGCTGTTGCTCTCATCTCTCGAAATTGAACCAAAAAGCATAGAAGAAGCTTTATCGATGAAAGCTGGATCGAAGCTATGCAAGAGGAGCTCGACAGTTCAATATTAATGATGTCTCGGGAATTGACATCTAAACCGAAAGGTAAAGCTGTTATTGGAGCAAAATGGGTATTCGGGAACAAAATGAACGAAGAAGGAAAAGTCGTACGCAATAAAGCAAGACTCGTGGCCAAGGGATACACGCAAGAAGAAGGAATAGACTATGACGAGACTTACGCACCCGATTGCAAGGTTAGAAGCTATTCGTCTATTACTTGCGTTTGCTTGTTACAAAAATTTCAGGTTATTCCAAATGGACGTCAAAAGTGCTTTCCTAAATGGATTTATCCAAGAGGAAGTTTATGTGGAACAACCGCTGGATTTGAAGACCCAAAGAAGCCGGACTCGGTCTTCGACTGAAAAAGGCTCGTATGGTCTAAAGCAAGCACCTCGAGCTTGGTACGACAGACTAAGTAAGTTCTTATTACGAAACGGATTTGTCAAAGGTAAAGTAGATACTACTCTGTTCATCAAAAAGGAAAACAAAAGCTTTTTACTCGTTCAAATATATGTTGATGACATTATTTTTGGATCCTCTAATGAAAGTCTTTGCAAGAAATTTTCTAAGTCTATGCAGGATGAGTTTGAAATGAGTATGATGGGAGAATTAACATTCTTTCTTGGCCTTCAAATAAAGCAATTGAAGGAAGGAACTTTTATCTTTCAAGAAAAATATGCTAATGATCTTGTCAAAAGATTTGGATTGGAAAATTGCAAGAAGACGACATACCAATGTCATGCTCTCGAAAGATAGACAAGGATGAAGAAGGGAAGAAAGTAGATCAAAAGCTGTACAGAGCATGATCGGTTCACTTCTTTATCTTACGCTTCTAGACTCGATATTTTGTTGAGTGTTTGCATCTCGTGCTAGGTTTCAATCGGATCCTAGAGAATCACATCTCATTGCCGTGAAACGTATTATCAAATACGTTGCCTCTTCTTCAAGCATCGGTCTTTGGTATCCAAAGAGGGGAGACTTTAATCTTCTAGGATACTCGAGATGCGATCCGGCGGTTGCGAGTCGATAGAAAGAGCACTTCGGAACTTGTCAACTCTTGGAAACGGGACGTGTCTTGGTTCTCAAGGAAGCAAAGCAATCGTAGCTCTCTCAACGACGAAGCGAGTATGTAGCTCTTGGAAGCTGCTGTTCGCAAATTCTATGGATAAAACAACAGCTACAAGACTTTGGCATTGAAGACTCATGTACGTAAATCGAGATGTGACAACACCAAACGCGATCAATCTCACCAAAAATCCAATCCTTCATTCAAGAGCAAAGCATATTGAGATTCGACATCACTTTATTAGAGATCATATTCAAAATGGAGAAATCTCGATTCAATTTGTTGATTCAAAGAGTCAACTAGCGGATATTTTCACAAAG
The DNA here is from genome assembly GCA_017140185.1 of Eucalyptus polyanthemos subsp. polyanthemos. NCBI lineage: Eukaryota > Viridiplantae > Streptophyta > Magnoliopsida > Myrtales > Myrtaceae > Eucalyptus > Eucalyptus polyanthemos. The sequence continues at coordinate 13,718,823 of CM029460.1, forward strand.
CCTTTGGAGAAAAATCAATTCGACTTCATCCGCTCAAGACTCAACATTTTGAAGCTTTAAGAAGTTAAAGTCTAGAGACTTACCAACTCTGAGACTCGATCTCTCGACTTTAAATCATGAGACTCAAACATTCATGGCTAAAGACCGTAAGTTCCTATTCGAAAAGGTACGAATTCTCGCTTAGTTATTTGAAAAGGTACGATCTTTTGTTTGGTAATAATCTGTGTGAAAATTCGAAAATTTTTCAAGGAATTAATTTTGGTAGTTATTGATTTTGAAACGATATGTTCGTACACCTTCCTTGTACCGATTTAAACTTCTCTTTTCAAATCCGAGGTACATATATATATATACAGTTGTCTTTTTCTTCGCCCAAATCTTCAAAACCCTAAAAAGACACTCTCCTCCCGATACTGTTTCTACTCCTTGTTCGTCGTCGAGAAAGTGGTCATTTTTTCTTGGGAAAAGCAAGTGAAGGAATCTTCCAATAGACAAAGGAAGATGTCGTCTTCGAGGAAATCATCAAGAATAGCAAGCAGGGGACCACAAAGAATGGAGAAAGGGCCGATTCATTTCGATCTCACTGAGGAAGAAGACTTACCAAGTCAGCGACAAAGTCCGATTCGCTCTCCTCCACGTCATTCAGCACCTCCTACCCCACAAGGTGCAAGTCAACATCTTGAAGAAGAGATAGTCGAGGATGATATTACTAGTATGAGTACCTAGAGGGGGGTGAATAGGTATACAAAAATTTCTCGAAGCTTGCACGATATTTAAACAGTTAATGATTCAATCGCAAGAGTTAAATATCAATCGAGAGACTGAGTAAGGGAAAGAGAGAATTGAACACTCGGTTTATAGTGGTTCGGCTTGATCCAAGCCTACGTCCACTCTTACGCACCGACGGCCGATTGGCTGGATTCCACTATAATCAAAGAGCTGTTACGTGTTGATCTTCCTTGAATTCTAGGTGTAGATGATCTACCACACTCGCTCAAGGTGTCACCAAATACAAACACTCTCTGTTTACAATTTCGCTCGAACAGTCTCAAATAACAATCAAGGATCTTCGACTGGAATTTTTCTATCGATCACACACTCAAAACAACTAGAACGTCTTCTTTTTATACTCCTTTATGCCATCATAGCCGTTGGCACTTACCAAAGGAATTCCTCCAATCTACCCGTTGGACGGAATCAATCAAGAAGATCATCCGAGCTATTTAAGGAATCGATGATAGCCCATCAATCCCGTGTTCGCCCATACAATCGGGATCTTGGTTTCCATGAATAGAACATTCCAAGATTATTTCGTCGACCAACGGATCTTCAATCGATCTTAGATAAGAATTAAAGAATCCGAAATGATTATCCAACCAAAGAATCTATTCCAGAGAATAGGATCGAATCCTCAACCATAAACCTCAGCTTTGGATTTCCTTCGTCACTGGATTAGAAAGACTGTCAGTGAGAATAGACTTAAGTCTTGAGTCTTGAGTCTTAAGTCTTGAGTCTTGAGTCTTGAGTCTTGAGTCTTGAGTCTCGAGAGAACAAAGTCTTTAGACTTTAAACTAACGGTCTCCGAACATCCAGACTTAGACTGAAAGAAACGTTTTGTCAGCTTCAAAATATTCTGGAAAGATTTCTCCAACAATCTCCCCTTTTTGATGGTGACAAAACTTTCTTGAAGATTTGAACAACTTTGACACGCAAAACATTTCTCAAGCAATATGGCTAACTCATAAAGATTAGTAAAACAACCGGACTACGCATCCACGAAAAATTGGTTAGTCTTTCATGAGAAACACCATATAACAACACTTGAATAAATGCAACCAAATCAAGCATCACAATCCACGTCAATTCGATCAAATTCACACCCAAGTTCAAGTTCTCAAGTCATACTCAAAATAAACATAACCACAAAAGTCAAAGTTTAAAAGATGATGTTTGTTCAAATTGGTTTTCTCCCCCTTTTTGTCGGCATTGAAAAGGGTGAGAAAGGAGTCATGTCGCTGGGAATGCGCACGATCTGGAAATCCCCAATGGATGGACTACTCCTTCGAGTTTCTTCGAGTCTTCTCTCGGATGAGCTACCTCTTCTCCCTTGGCATTGGCTTGAAGTTGCGGCGAGGTCTTTGAGTCTATCTTCCGAGAGACGAAGATGCTTGTCCAAAGCATTCTTCAAAACTTGGATTTCACGATCCCGAACATATATCCGGTTCCGCATTTCCGAAGAATATTCATGATGCTACGAAGATCTGCGAATCATCCGTCGTATACGGGCATTGACTTTCTCGGATGAAGTGTATGCGAGACGATGGCGCTTTTGAATGGACTGCGCATTTGGAATCAATGCATCACCTTCTTCGGCAAGTGAGAGACCTGAACTTCTTCGGGTCTTCGGAGATTGTCTTAGATCTTCACCGACAGCGGCATGAGGTGTAGACCTCTCTTGCTCGCTAACTCCCCTGTCTCTAGGACATCGAAAGGGGAAGAGTGATGATCATGCTCTTCATTTCCCTTTTCTCCGAATTGTCGGCGGACTTTTCTTTTTCTCCTTCTTCAACTTCTTTCTCTTTCTCTCTCTGTTCTTCTTCTTCTTTCTCCTTCTCTCTCTTTCTTCTTCTTCTCGTTACCGCTGAAGATCTGTTTGATGAGACACGAACGTCTTGTTCTTGTCGGCGCTTGGATAGTGGGATCTTCATCATCTTCATCTTCATCATCATCATCAAGGATGAGAGTTCTTCTCTTCTTCTTCGATGGGGCACCCATGGCCTCCTTTCCTTTCCTTTTTGAAGCGCATCGGGTGGAGATTTCACTTTGAATTTCTCCATTGCCTTGGAGAGTTCTTGCGAGACGCATCTTCATTAACATTTTCAACCCTACCACCATCTTTTCACACGGTCGATCACAAAATGTATGCGGTAGTTCAATGTTCGGATGTGCGAAGATCTTGGTCACCGGACCGAGGATAAGGCAATTTTCCTTTGTTCTTTCGACAATGCTCTGTACATATGGAAGAGAATAGTGTGCGGGAGAGAAAACTTCCGTCTGAGTTGATCGCATACATCAACTTTGCTTCGGGGAAGAGACACGAGAAGTCTTTGACGTAGACTTCGGTCGAGACGATTAATCACAATCTTATGAAGCACGATGTTGATGGCCTTCATCCTCGAGTAGGTAATTTTCTTCTCTACATCCATATCTTTGACAAGATCCGAGTAGTACGAGCGGTGAGACTTTGATAGGGAGATAGCGTCCCCGTTCAACTCCAACAATGTCCGCCAACATATTCACATCTACCACGTAGACTTTGTCTCGAACACCGAATGAAATTCTATTCGCATCCAAAAAGCTCGAGATTAGAATAGAAATAAGCGGTCGTTCAAAGATACCCGTCTCAGTAGAGTCGAGCGAAAGTCTCAAGTTGAAGCAAATTCAACTTTTCTCTTAAGTTCACGTTGATGGAGTCCGAAGTCAAAATCGACACTTCTAGGGTTTATCACCCCTCTTTTTAACAGCCTGAAATATACTTTCTCCCGATCCTTGGATTTAAACAAATCCATCCGATTTCCTCTCACCTTTGCTTTGCCACACCCATTCTCGGGTTTAAAATCAAGGAACATTTTGTCATCATCGTTCCCGTCAATTAGATTTTGTCCTGGCAAACGAGGATCACTGGGAATGTTCTCAAGAGCCTCCACTGCCCTTCCTTTAGGAGCAATTCCCAATTCCTCCATTTTCCGCAGAAAAAGATACTCATTTCCATAATTTTTGTCCTTAAGGAAGTCATCTATATATTTTAACGAAGAACCAGAGGTTTTCAACGCACGATAAAGCTTATAGATGAAGGAGGGTCTTTGGACTCTTACTGGGTCGGCATCCTCGACTATCTCTTCTTCAAGATGTTGACTTGCACCTTGTGGGGTACGAGGTGCTGAATGACGTGGAGGAGAGCGAATCGGACTTTGTCGCGACTTGGTAAGTCTTCTTCCTCGGTGAGATCGAAATGAATCGGCCCTTTCTCCATTTTTTGTGGTCCCCGCTTGCTATTCTTGATGATTTCCTCGAAGACGACATCTTCCTTTGTCTATTGGAAGATTCCTTCACTTGCTTTTCCCAAGAAAAAATGACCACTTTCTCGACGACGAACAAGGAGTAGAAACAATGATCGGGAGGAGAGTGTCTTTTTAGGGTTTTGAAGATTTGGGCGAAGAAAAAGACAACTGTATATATATATATATGTACCTCGGATTTGAAAAGAGAAGTTTAAATCGGTACAAGGAAGGTGTACGAACATATCGTTTCAAAATCAATAACTACCAAAATTAATTCCTTGAAAAATTTTCGAATTTTCACACAGATTATTACTAAACAAAAGATCGTACCTTTTCAAATAACTAAGCGAGAATTCGTACCTTTTCGAATAGGAACTTACGGTCTTTAGCCATGAATGTTTGAGTCTCATGATTTAAAGTCGAGAGATCGAGTCTCGAGTTGGTGAGTCTCTAGACTTTAACTTCTTCAAGCTTCAAAATGTTGAGTCTTGAGCGGATGAAGTCGAATTGATTTTTCTCCAAAGGCTTTGTGAAAATATCCGCTAGTTGACTCTTTGAATCAACAAATTGAATCGAGATTTCTCCATTTTGAATATGATCTCTAATAAAGTGATGTCGAATCTCAATATGCTTTGCTCTTGAATGAAGGATTGGATTTTTGGTGAGATTGATCGCGATTTGGTGTTGTCACATCTGATTTACGTGCATGAGTCTTCAATGCCAAAGTCTTGTAGCTGTTGTTTTATCCATAGAATTTGCGAACAGCAGCTTCCAAGAGCTACATACTCGCACGTCGTTGAGAGAGCTACGGTGCTTTGCTTCCTTGAGAACCAAGACACTGTCCCGTTTCCAAAACGATTGACAAGTTCCGAAGTGCTCTTTCTATCGACTCGCAACCGGCCAGATCTCGCATCGAGTATCCTAGAAGATTAAAGTCTCCCCTCTTTGGATACCAAAGACCGATGCTTGAAGAAGAGGCAACGTATTTGATAATACGTTTCACGGCAATGAGATGTGATTCTCTAGGATCTGATTGAAACCTAGCACGAGATGCAAACACTCAACAAAATATCGTGTCTAGAAGCGAGTAAGATAAAGAAGTGAACCGATCATGCTCTGTACATGACTTTTGATCTACTTTCTTCCCTTCTTCATCCTTGTCTATCTTCGAGAGCATGACATTGGTATGTCGGTCTTCTTGCAATTTTCCAATCCAAATCTTTTGACAAGATCATTAGCATATTTTTCTTGAAAGATAAAAGTTCCTTCCTTCAATTGCTTTATTTGAAGGCCAAGAAAGAATGTTAATTCTCCCATCATACTCATTTCAAACTCATCCCGCATAGACTTAGAAAATTTCTTGCAAAGACTTTCATTAGAGGATCCAAAAATAATGTCATCAACATATATTTGAACGAGTAAAAAGCTTTTGTTTTCCTTTTTGATGAATAGAGTAGTGTCTACTTTACCTTTGACAAATCCGTTTTGTAATAAGAACTTACTTAGTCTGTCGTACCAAGCTCGAGGTGCTTGCTTTAGACCATACGAGCCTTTTTCGGTCCCGAAGACGAGTCGGCTTCTTTGGGTCTTCAAATCCGAGCGGTTGTTCCACATAAACTTCCTCTTGGATAAATCCATTTAGGAAAGCACTTTTGACGTCCATTTGGAATAACCTGAAATTTTTGTAACAAGCAAACGCAAGTAATAGACGAATAGCTTCTAACCTTGCAACGGTGCGTAAGTCTCGTCATAGTCTATTCCTTCTTCTTGCGTGTATCCCTTGGCCACGAGTCTTGCTTTATTGCGTACGACTTTTCCTTCTTCGTTCATCTTGTTCCCGAATACCCATTTTGCTCCAATAACAGTTTTACCTTTCGGTTTAGATGTCAATTCCCGAGACATCATTAATATTGAACTGTCTCGAGCTCCTCTTGCATAGCTTCGATCCAGCTTTCATCGATAAAGCTTCTTCTATGCTTTTTGGTTCAATTTCAGAGATGAGAGCAACAGCACTAGATTCTTCATGTCTTTTTGATCTGGTGCGGATTCCTTCATTGATTTCGCCAATAATGAGATCTTTAGGATGACTGGATTTGTGTTTCCAGTTACTGGTTGATTTGCTTGGTTGATGATCTCTTTCTTTGTTTGAATCTTCATGAGCATCTTGATGATGGACTTCCAGAGTCTGAGATGCTTCTTGAGTTGAAGACTTTGGAAGGTCTAGAGTGAGTTCAGATTCTTCATATTGAGTCTGGCTGGATTCATCTTGCGCTGAGTCTTGGAATTTGACATTCATTGATTCTTCCACGACGGCTTTTCTTGTTATAGACTCGTAGGCTTTGCTTGATGTAGAGTATCCAAGAAAGATGCCTTCATCTCGATCTTTCTTCAAACTTACCAACTCGATCATTTGCATTTTTCAAAATAAAGCATTTGCAACCAAATACATGAAAGTATGAAACACTAGGCTTCTTACCTTTGAACAATTCATAAGGGGTTTTCTCAAGAATAGGTCTTAGAAAGACTCTATTTATAATATAGCATGCGCTTAAACAGTTTCAGCCCAAAACCGTGAAGAAATTTTGCTTTCAATTAAAAGTGTTCTAGCCATTTCTTGAAGAGATCTATTCTTTCTTTCCACAACTCCATTTTGCCGAGGAGTGTATGGAGAGGAGAATACATGTTTAAAACCAGATTCATCACACAATTTTGTGAAATCTTGATTTTCAAATTCACCTCCATGATCTGTTCTTATACTTGAAATAGCACATCCTTTTTCATTTTGAACCTTTTTAGCAAATTTCTCAAAGTATGAAAAGGTTTCGACTTATTTGCAAGAAAATATACCCAGTAAATCGAGAGAAATCGTCTACAATTACTAGACAATACTTCTTACCTCCAATGCTCTGGGTTCTTGTTGGTCCGAAGAGATCCATATGAAGCAACTGCAGTACATGATTAGTAGATACATGATTTGTTTGCTTAAATGAATTTCTTACCCGCTTCCCGCAGAATGCATGGAGTGCATAAGTCGGACTTATGGTAAGGCAATTTAGGTAGACCTCGAACAAGCTGCTTAGAAGAGATTTTGGCTAATTGCTTCTTGTTGATATGGCCAAGCTTTCGTGCCATAGAACTGCTTCATCTTGAATTGAGATTAAGCATTGTTCTTCATTTGGCTTTACATCAAGGAGATAGATGTTTCCATGCCTTTGACCCATGAAAGACCGAGTCGAATCTTTGCTAATTCCAGAACATATGCCTTCTTGAAAGGAGATCTTGTAACCGCATCACACAAATGGCTAATGCGAGTAGATTGTAGTTGAGTCCTTCCACTAGAGAGACATTGCTTATTGTGAGATTTCCAATTTTTACAGTCCCGAATCCCACAATACTTCCTTTGCTATTTCCTCCGAAAGAAACTTTTCCACCATTTACTTGAATAAGCTTAATGAAACAATTTGAGTCTCCTGTCATGTGTCTTGAGCATCCGTCAAGATACCATTTTATCTTCTTTTTGACGAGACTCCGCATTCAAAAGAGAGTCTCAAGCTTTCTTTGGTACCCAAACTTTCTTGGGTCCTTTGGTGTTAGTAGGATGAGCATTATTAGGCCATACTCTCTTAACAGGCTTCCATACCATAGGACATTCTTTTTCAAAATGATCCTCACTGTTACACTTAGAACACCTTAAAGCATTTCGACCTACAGACTTTACAAACACTCTTTTGAAATGATTTTTATAAGCCTCTTTTGATGGTCTTTTCTTAATTCTTTCTTTTACTTTTGGAAAATCAATCAAGGGGATTGTTTCCGCTGTCATACCTAAACCAGACTTATTAAAGTAAGGTCTTTGACCGAAAGCACTTTTTCAAGCTTTTCGGATCCTATCGAAAACTTCTTTGAAATATTTGATAAGTCTGTTTTTAAGAAGACATTTTCTTTCAAAAGATCATCTTCTTTTTCTTTAAGAGCAGAAACATTTAGGTCTAGACTTTTAACTCTTTCTTCTAAAATAATTTCCTTTTGTTTCGAAATGAGTTTTCCTTTTTAAGTTCGGAAATTCTTTTTGAGAGAAGTCTTGAGACTCGAAACACAGCTTCATCAATATATTTAGAGACTTTGACAGGAATTTTAAAATTACTTACCTCAAATTCACTGTTCGAGTCGATCCAGAACTGAACCGAGTCGAATGTGCCATCAAACATATGTTGGCGTATTCATTATCACTCTCTTCACATTCTCGTATCACTCCAGTTTCGGCTTTGAGAGCCTTTCGAAACTTCTCAGCTTTTCCTCTTTTCTTTTTCGAAGAGGACAGTTGGATCGATGTGTCCCTTCTTCTTACATTCGAAGCAAACTACATCTCTATTGGTTCCTCATCATCAATGTAGACTTGGTCTGCTGTCTCGAAAACTTTGTTTCTTTGGGTTGAACCTTCGCCTTTTCTATTCAAGTTTCTTGAATCTTCTTATCATAAGGGCGAGCTCCTCATCATCCATATCATCTTCGAATCTGCATCATCGAATCATCATTTGATTTTAGTGCAATAGATTTCTTACCTCTTGGATCTTCGTCTTCATTAATTCGTTCCACTTCGTAAGATCAAGAGTTCCAATTAGCTCGTCTACGAGATAATGGCATGATTCTTTGCGTCTCTCTTATTGAAGTCTTTATATGATTCCAATCCTTGGAGAGTCCACGCGAAGCTTGTTCACCTTCATGGGATCAGAAATTTTTTGTCCTTGGTTCTCAAGACCATTGACAATATCTCGTAAAACGACTAAACATGTCGGTTATAGATTCTCCTGGTTTCATTTTGAAGGCTTCATATTGACCGAGGAGAATATTGATTCTAGTCTCCTTCACTCGATCTGTTCCTTCATAGGTGATATGTAATCTATCCCATACTTCTTTGCTGTAACACAAGAAGATATTCTGTTATATTCAGTTGGAGACAAAGCACAATATAAAGAGTAAATTGCTTTTGCATCGAGTGCTTGTCTCTTGTTTATTTCTTCCTGAGGCATTCCGCTGGCTTCAACAGCTTTCTTTTCCTCTTTCGTAGACGATGCAACGGAGTGATTCCTCTTTCCACAACATCCCATTCCGTAGGATCCTTGGATCGTAGGAAAGCTTTCATCTTGTTCTTCCGGATGTTGTAATCCTTTCCGTCAAAGTAGGGAGGTCTCGGTATTGCTTTGCCCCTCCATCGCCTGGTGCTAGCATACTAGCCATGGATCTTTTACTCAAGTAAAACACTTCAAACAAAGTAAGAACACGGGCTCGATACCAATTGATATTACTAGTATGAGTACCTAGAGGGGGGTGAATAGGTATACAAAAATTTCTCGAAGCTTGCACGATATTTAAACAGTTAATGATTCAATCGCAAGAGTTAAATATCAATCGAGAGACCGAGTAAGGGAAAGAGAGAATTGAACACTCGGTTTATAGTGGTTCGGCTTGATCCAAGCCTACGTCCACTCTTACGCACCGACAGCCGATTGGCTGGATTCCACTATAATCAAAGAGCATTACATGTTGATCTTCCTTGAATTCTAGGTGTAGATGATCTACCACACTCGCTCAAGGTGTCACCAAATACAAACACTCTCTTTTACAATTTCGCTCGAACAGTCTCAAATAACAATCAAGGATCTTCGACTCGAATTTTTCTATCGATCACTCACTCAAAACAACTAGAACGTCTTCTTTTTATACTCCTTTATGCCATCATAGCCGTTGGCACTTACCAAAGGAATTCCTCCAATCTACCCGTTGGACGGAATCAATCAAGAAGATCATCCGAGCTATTTAAGGAATCGATGATAGCCCATCAATCCCGTTCGCCCATACAATCGATCTTGGTTTCCATGAATAGAACATTCCAAGATTATTTCGTCGACCAACGGATCTTCAATCGATCTTAGATAAGAATTAAAGAATCCGAAATGATTATCCAACCAAAGAATCTATTCCGAGAGAATAGGATCGAATCCTCAACCATAAACCTCAGCTTTGGATTTCCTTCGTCACACGGATTAGAAAGACTGTCAGTGAGAATAGTCTTGAGTCTTAAGTCTTGAGTCTTGAGTCTTGAGTCTTGAGTCTTGAGTCTTGAGTCTTGAGTCTCGAGAGAACAAAGTCTTTAGACTTTAAACTGACGGTCTCCGAACATCCAGACTTAGACTGAAAGAAACGTTTTGTCAGCTTCAAAATATTCTGGAAAGATTTCTCCAACAGAGGATGCCGACCCAGTAAGAGTCCAAAGACCCTCCTTCATCTATAAGCTTTATCGTGCGTTGAAAACCTCTCGGTTCTTCGTTAAAATATATAGATGACTTCCTTAAGGACAAAAATTATGGGAATGAGTATCTTTTTCATGGAAAATGGAGGAATTGGGAATTGCTCCTAAAGGAAGGGCAAGGAGGCTCTTGAGAACATTCCTGATCCTCGTTTGCCGACAAAATCTAATTGACGGGAACGATGATGACAAAATGTTCCTTGATTTTAAACCCAGAATGGGTGTGGCAGCAAAGGTGAGAGGAAATCGGATGGATTTGTTTAAATCCAAGGATCAGGAGAAAGTATATTTCAGGCTGTTAAAAAGAGGGGTGATAAACCCTAGAAGTGTCGATTTTGACTTCCTGGACTCCATCAACGTGAACTTAAGAGAAAAGTTGAATTTGCTTCAACTTGAGACTTTCTCGCTCGACTCTGGCGACGGGTATGCTTTGAATCGACCGCTTATTTCTATTCTAATCTGAGCTTTTTGGATGCGAATAGAATTTCATTCAGTGTTCGAGACAAAGTCTACGTGGTAGATGTGAATATGTTGGCGGACATTGTTGGAGTTGAACGGGGACGCTATCTCCCTATCAAAGTCTCACCTGCTCGTACTACTCGATCTTGTCAAAGATATGGATGTAGAGAAGAAAATTACCTACTCGAGGATGAAGGCCATCAACATCGTGCTTCATAAGATTGTGATTAACCGTCTCGGACCGAAGTCTACGTCAAAGACTTCGTGTCTCTTCCCAAAGCAAAGTTGATGTATGCGATCAACTCGGACGGAAGTTTTCTCCCGCACACTATTCTCTTCCATATGTACGAGCATTGTCGAAAGAACAAAGGACAATTGCCTTATCCTGGTCTGGTGACCAAGATCTTCG